>OZ007599.1:258814715-259279715 GCA_963931845.1 Maratus michaelseni
AAAAAAGAAGAAGAAGAAGAAGAAAAACAGAAAAGTTAAAAAGTTAAAAAACTGTTCAGCAAAAGAAATCAATACGCGTCATGATTTAAGTAGGAGTTAATTTGTTTTTACTTTTTCAAATAATACTTTGAATTTTGAATAGGTGACATTGTATTCTGCCATTTATCATCAATGCGTATGCATACTGCGTAGGCACAATGGAAATTTAGTTTAAATACGCATTGAATTTTCACTTTTCTTTTTACATGTTAATGTAAAGTTTTTGGTAAGCTTTCAAAACTTTTTTTAAATGTAAATGTGATGTTTCAATTCTTTAGATGCTATTTGATATGTGAACTTTTTTTTTCCCGTTTTTAACGCATATTGTTTAGGTGTAGGTGCAATTCAATATTAATAAATATAGCTTTAATTGAATATACTTCTTTATGTAAAGGTATTACAAAACGTAAATGTTTTGTTTTGTTTTGTTTTAAGACTGTAAATGTAATGTTTCAATACTTTATAAAATGTAACGTTATTTTATTTTTGAATTTAACATTTGAAAATAACAAAATACAAATTTAAATGCATTTTGTTACTTATTTATTTTTTTATACTTATTTATTTGAAATAAATAAGAAAATAAATTAATGATACACGTTCATTTAAAATAATACGAGACAATAGCTATTTTGTTGAAAATTATAGTTATTTCGTTACTTTTTTGTTTTAAATTAAGTATTTCTAAAGAAAAATTAAATACTTCGAAGAGTGTTGCTTTAAAATTTCAGTTACAAATTGATATTGAAATAATTTATAATTTGCGATTGCTTAAATTTTGCAACATTAATTACCGTTTGAATTTAAAATTTAAAATTGGAGTAATTCAAAGTCCCATGAATTTTAAAATATTAATTAAAGAAAAATAAATAAATAATAAATGACACGCTTATTTATAATTAACAGCATGGTTTTTAATTTTAAGAAATATATATTTCACTGCTTTTTATTATTTTAAATAAAATGTCTGTCGAAATAAATATTAAATTGCTTTATCGTTTTAATTATCAATTAATGTCTTATCAATTTAAAATTTTCAACACTTTAAATCGTACAATTTCAATTAACATTTAAACTTAAGAGTACGCTAGTAATGTGAAAACACTCGCAAGCTAATTTTAAACGAATGGTAACTTTCTTTTCAAATTTCTTGTTTGCATTTTAATATTTTTAATTGATTTTTTGCGTGTGATGTCCGGGGTCGATGTCTTACCGTATTTTCGCACTTTTTGGATTTTGGTATAATAATGTTATTTTTTTTTTCCTAAGGACACTTTCACTTTTTAAACCGGTTCCGATTAAATGTTTCAAGCGTTCAAATTTTTAAAATACTTTCTCAGTTTCTTTCAATTTATTTTTTACAAGAACTTCAATAATAACAATTAAAAAATGTGCATCAATTTTCTAATCTGACAGACAATTGTTTAAGGGGAAAAAAAGAAATAAAGAAAACTTGCAAGAAATTGAATTTTCATTAAAAATTCACATGTTAATATAGACTTTATTACTAATTATAGAACCTTGATAAACCAATATTTCAAAACGGATGCATAGACTTGTTGCTGTATATATCCGGATTGCCCCTTAAACATATTGAGAATTTTGAACAAAAATAAAGCGCATGGAGCATTTTAAAGATGACTGCGAAAAATTTGTTTTGAAAAAAAAAAATGCATTTGCAATACCTTATATGTTATTTTCATAACTTACCTTTAAGAGGTATGAAAGCACACTTTCTGCGAAGTATATCTATCCTATATATATATAAAATCCTAAATACAACTATTTTATGAAACGAATTTACGAAACGTTTCTTGAAACGCTTAAATGGGAGATATATACATAACGCTGACGGTAATATAATTTTAGTATGTTGTTATAGTCACCTACAATATGATTTTTCTTGAAGATGGTGCGTATAGCACTGATAGTTATTTTACAAGGCTGCACAAAAGAATTATACCATTATGTTTATTATACCATTATGTTATTTTAAACTCTACGAAATTTATATACTAGGTGTACCGGTTAATTCCCGCTGTTTTTTATTGATTTTTGAAGCTAAAAATACATAGGAAATAATAAAAATGGATTATTCAAACCAGCGGCCATCGCTAGCTACACATTTTTCCCATCTTTCTGGCAGTTTGTGGATGCCTCGCCAAAAAAATTGTTCGTTTTTTGAGCCAAACCAGTCATCGAGCCATTTTTTCACATTTTCGTACGAATCGAAGTGTTGCTCTGCCAATGCGTGCGACATTGATGAAAACAAATAGTAGTCGGACGGGGCCAGGTCCGGAGAGTACGGCGAGTGAGGCAGCAGTTCCCATCCCAGCGCTTTTACGGTGCCCGTGACCAAAGTTGTGGTATGAGCCGGAGCATTGTCATGCTGCAAAATCACTTTTCCATGTCGTCTAGCCCATTCTGGCCATTTTTCGATCAATTCATGGTTCAAATTCATCATTTGTTGTCGGTAGCGTTGGCCATTAACTGTTTCGGGCTGATCTGACACGGATCTTCGTCGAGCAAAGCTTCCAATTCGGGATCTTCAAACTTTTTTGGCTGACCTGGACGTTCTTTGTCTTCAACGCTGTAATCACCACTTTTAAATCGTCGAAACCAATCTCTGCATGTTGTTTCTGATAATGCATTGTCACCTTGAACTTTCACAAGAGTTCTTATGACTTTCAGCAGCCGATTTCTTGGAATGAAACAGAAACAAAAGCACAGTCCGCAAATTCTCTTTGGAAGGAACGAAATTCGACATTTTTGAGCACGAATATTTATATGATGTTATTACTTTGAGAACTTTTGACATTTATGGTTTTCAAGCCTTATGTTAGTACAACAAAACACACTATATGTCAAATGATTGAACGTTGCATTAATAGCTGCTGCCATCTATTAAGTAAAACAGCGGGAATTAACCGGTACACCTAGTATGTAGTAAGGCTCATTGCGACGTGTTCTAAAATGAAAATATGGGGTGTAACATTTATAGTTTTTTTACAGGCCGGTACAAAAGAATTCAGACGCATTACACTTTTTTCTATGACTTTTACTTAACTTATGATGTTTCGTGTATTTCTATATCTCTTCATCTAACTTTTCGGTTGCAATTTAAACTCACTTCCCACGAACGAATTTTGCTCATACCTTCAGAAAAAGCTTCAGCTGTGGCCAAATGAATGTTTTAATTAAAAAATTCTCATGATTTGGTATTTTTTCGCTGATAGCGCCCCATATGGGAATCGCATAACTAAAATTTAAAAATGGATTTTTTTGTTTTCTCATATTGCAACGCATATACTGAAAGTTAAAATCAGATAACCACATCCAACTCACCTTTTTTTTTATACCGATAATTCCCCCTAGAGAGAAATAGATGAATTAAATTTAAATAAAGTTTTTTTTTTTTAATGTTTCAGTGTATGACAACCGTATTTAAGATTTAAAAAAAAAATAGGTTGGACAGATTCAAAACAATTTTATTTTTGTTTATAGTGTCCCTTGGCGAGAAATAGGATAACTAAATTTAAATAAAATTCAAATTTTTATGTGTGTTTTAATAAATCTTCAGAATAAGCTTACACCAAATCAAATTGTCAAATTTATGTTTGATAAGAAAAAAAATTCTAATGATTGATTGTTTTTACGCTAGTTGTGCACCTGGTGGCAAATTTCATAAATAAAATTTTAAAATGGACCTTTTATGTTTCTCATATGGCAACACAAACCAAATAGGGCAGATTCAAACCAACATTTTTCAACGCTGATAGCGGTCTATGTGAAATCGGAATTTTAATAATGAAATGTTTACTCATATATAGCAGGGCAGTTTAAAAGATAAAAATGACGTAGCTTTCCCAAATTACTTGAAATTTATGTTGTAAAACGCGTATTTTGGGCTTTTTATAAAAAGGTGGCGTAAAAATATGCTTTGTAGCGCTGCCTGGTGTTAACGAAATATTAGGGCAGTTCTTTTACAAAGTTCGTATGAAGGCCCCGATGTAATTAGGTGATGTCCGTTAGCGGACGCAAGCCATCTAGTGTTTAAAATAATAATATAGTCACAATTAAAATACTAAAGGTATGAAAAGTAGAATAATAAAGCAATAAACCAAAGTTAATATAATCAGTAATAGGGCTGAATTTCCATGTTCTAAAGATTTAAAAATATCATCATAATTTCTTTAACACATTTTTTTAAATCTTTTGAAATGTAAAATTATATCGTGCAAATTATTAACTTTAAATAATGTTTAATTAGTGTTGAAGATTGAAATATATACACTGAGTGGCCAAACAATTAGAGACACCCTCCAATTATGAGTTGGTCTACCTTTAACTCTGATCACAACCGATCTTTTTCTTGGCATGGACTCAAGAATTTGCTTATACCATTGCTGAGGAAGGTTTATCCATGCTGAGATAATGGCAGCTGTAAGTTGGGTCACAATGGATGGTGGCGTTCCCAAGCTTTGGAGTGCTCTTTCGACTTCATCCCACAAATGCTCAATAGAATTGAGGTCAGAAGACTGAGCCGGCCATGGAAGCATCTTAAACTCTGGTTGATGTTCCTCAACCCAATTTAAGACATATTGAGCACGATGGCAAGGTGCATTGTCCTGTTGAAAGTGACCATCCCCATAAGGGAACATTATAGCCATAAACGAGTGCACGTGATCGGCAACGATGTTTAGGTAAGCTGGGCTGCTCAGAGTTGTGTCCACAGATATCAAGGGATACAGTGTACTCCTGAAAAACAGTCCCCACACAATAATTCCACCGCCACCAACCTGAAGAGGTGTTATTTGACAGGAGGGGTCCATGAATTCGTGCTGTTTGCGCCATATTCTGTCCTGCCATCTGAAATGATGGAGCAGGAAACGAGACTCGTCGGACCAGGATACTTTTTCCCAGTGCTCAAGTGACCAATTTCGTCATTTCTTCGCCCACAACAGGCGCCTTTTCCTATTTTTATGCGATACCTAAGTCACTCTTGATAATTTTCTGCTGGTAAAAACCATCCTTTGTAAAGTCATTCTTGTTGTGCGTTGGGATATGCTTTGTGATGTACTTGCATTGATTTTAGCTGTAATTTGTCGTGTTGTTGCCCTTCTGTTGCTGCGGGCTAAGCGTGCTACTCGTCTTACACCTCTCCTGTGCACCAGCCTTTTTCGAATGGTCCTTATCGCTTGAAGATTTTTTTTCTCAACCTCTCTCTCTAAACACCCGAGATACTGTTGGATGAGAAATTCCTAAACGAGTCGTTGTTTCAGAGATGCTGGCACCAGCTCTTCTTGAACCGATGATCATTCCTTATTCAAAGTCACTTAAATTTTTCGTCTTGCCCATTTTTTCAGTAAGTTCCGTGCTAACTACGTCGTACAAAGCTGAGAGTTCTTTATATAAGCAACTCTGCATTGTTACGTCATTCTACATCACTGTCGGACTGGTTTTCTTATAAATAAGGAGTGTCTCTAATTTTTTGACCATTCAGTGTATATAGACGAAGGTAAGTCATTAAGTAAGTCACAAAAGAAAATTAAGTAATAACTTACAATGATATTCACTTCAAAACTATTTTTATTTCTCAACATATTCTCCACAAATATTTATGCACTTATATCACCGTTTTATCAGTGCCCCAACACCAGCTGCATACATTTCTTTGGGTTGCTGTCTCAGGGTTGCTGTGTCCACATTAGGACTTCAAGTTGAACCTTTTCATCATCTGTGAACATCATCTTGCAACTTCCTCAACATCCACCATACAGCTTCGACTTAGCCGAAAGCGATTTACGTCTGTTTAGTCCACTAAAAAACCATCTTGGAAGCAAGATGATGTTCACAGATGATGAAAAGGTTCAACTTGAAGTTCTAATGTGGACACAGCAACCCTGAGACAGCAACCCAAAGAATTGTATGCAGCTAGTGTTGGAGCACTGATAAAATGGTGATATAAGTGCATAAATATTGGTGGAGAATATGTTGAGAAATAAAAATAGTTTTGACGTGAACATAATTGTAAGTTATTATTTAATTATCCTTTGTGACTTACTTAATGACTTAGCCTCGTAGATATAGCACTGAATAATAAACACAAAAAGAACATTTGTCTAAGTAAATAAAAATTAGGATGTTTCAACATTATTTTAAATTGATCATAAACAACAGGGCAGATTTGATCTTTCCATAACAATATATAAAACAATAGTGAAGGTCCAAAAAATTGTTATGTATATCTCAAATTTTTATAAATATAGATTAACAATAGTGTGTCTATGGCCACAGGTTGAGTATGGCTGATCTAAAGAGAAGGGGGGAAACGAAAATTCCCGTCATTCATCACCAATGTGTTTAAACGAATGTGTCTCATAACCATATGCATGCTACACATCCGCATCATATTGACAGAACTGTCCAATAAAAATTATTTCCCTGCAAAGCGGTTATCTAGAACTCAGGGTAAATATCACTTGGTTTTTATTTAACTTTCGCACACTATCGTGTATATTCCTTGCAAAATATGCATGCAAAATGGAAATGCTTTTACCATCGATCTATTCATTATATTTAAAACAACTGCCTAAAAGGGTTTTTATTATTTTTATTTTAATCCATTTTCCTTACGTATTCTTGTTGCTAATAGCAGAATTTGAAGCAAAGGAAAACGTACTGAGGTACTCGAATTCTCACAAATATTAAAATATTTTGCAAATCATGTCTTTATTAATAACTAGCAAGCTACGCCCGCTACGCTGGTCAATTTCTTATAACGAACTTTTAATCCAACAAAATATTGACATTTCATAATTCACTTTTATATTTTAACAGAATAATAAGGCTACTATAATTTGTGACTCGTGCTATAGCCAATATACACGCCAGGACACGTCGCCCTTATCATTATCTTTTTACGCATGAAGGTTTCGCTATGGTACTCCATTGTGAAATTTGGTAATTTTTCAAACTCTATATTTGAAAAATGCCATAATCAATAGATTTGAAATTTATATCAAGAAAAATACAATTTTTTACCTTTTAAACGCAGTTTGTCTAACATATTTCTGCCAAATACTTTTCGAGCTACTATTTTTTTTCAGTAACTTCAAATGTTTAATTTTCCGAGATTAATCTGTGGCAACAATTAGCGAAAAACCCAGTCGTCAGAAACGCATAGTTTTTTATTAAAGAGGCTGTAGCAGCAGGGACTGTCATCAAGAATTTGCCACCATCTCTTTTGAAATCGGTTCGGTAGTTCTAGAGATTCCATAGAAATTGTAATTTAGAATGTTTTTAGAACGCTTTTCGCTCATTTCACCCTTTTAAATTTCGAATTTTTTTTATTTTGTTTTTAGAGTGCATTTACATTTTATAAGTAACTACAATGCCAAATTTCTTGTTTCTAGCTCTTTCAGTATAAAAAAAATCGCAATTTTAGAACGTTTTTCGCTCCTGCACCCCCTCTGGGTTAGTGACACCGACATAAAATATAGCCTATGTTGAAGCAGGGGTTGTCACCATCACTTTTGAAATCGGTTCGGTAGTTCTAGAGATTCCATAGAAATTGTAATTTAGAATGTTTTTAGAACGCTTTTCGCTCATTTCACCCTTTTAAATTTCGAATGTTTTTTTATTTTGTTCTTAGAGAGCATTTACATCTTATAAGTAACTACACCGCCAAATTTCAAATCGGTTCGGTAAGTTCTAGAGATTCCATAGAAATTGTAATTTAGAATGTTTTTAGAACGCTTTTCGCTCATTTCACCCTTTTAAATTTCGATTTTTTTTTTTTTTTTTTTTTTTTTTTTTTTTGTTCTTAGAGAGCATTTACATCTTATAAGTAACTACAATGCCAAATCTCAAATCGATTAGGTAGTTCTAGAGATTCCATAGGAATTGTAATTTAGAATGTTTTTAGAACGCTTTTCGCTCATATCACCCTTTTAAATTTCTATTTTTTTTTCTATTTTGTTCTTAGAGAGCATTTACATCTTATAAGTAACTACAATGCCAAATCTCAAATCGATTAGGTAGTTCTAGAGATTCCATAGGAATTGTAATTTAGAATGTTTTTAGAACGCTTTTCGCTCATATCACCCTTTTAAATTTCTATTTTTTTTTCTATTTTGTTCTTAGAGAGCATTTACATCTTATAAGTAACTACACCGCCAAATTTCAAATCGGTTCGGTAAGTTCTAGAGGTTCCATAGGAATTGTAATTTAGAATGTTTTTAGAACGCTTTTCGCTCATATCACCCTTTTAAATTTCTATTTTTTTTTCTATTTTGTTCTTAGAGAGCATTTACATCTTATAAGTAACTACACCGCCAAATTTCAAATCGGTTCGGTAAGTTCTAGAGATTCCATAGAAATTGTAATTTAGAATGTTTTTAGAACGCTTTTCGCTCATTTCACCCTTTTAAATTTCGATTTTTTTTTTTTTTTTTTTTTTTTTTTTTTTTTTTTTTTTTTTTGTTCTTAGAGAGCATTTACATCTTATAAGTAACTACAATGCCAAATCTCAAATCGATTAGGTAGTTCTAGAGATTCCATAGGAATTGTAATTTAGAATGTTTTTAGAACGCTTTTCGCTCATATCACCCTTTTAAATTTCTATTTTTTTTTCTATTTTGTTCTTAGAGAGCATTTACATCTTATAAGTAACTACAACGCCAAATTTCAAATCGGTTCGGTAGTTCTAGAGATTCCATTGAAATTGTAATTTAGAATGTTTTTAGAACGCTTTTCGCTCATTTCACCCTTTTTAAATTTCGAATTTTTTTTATTTTGTTCTTAGAGAGCATTTACATCTTATAAGTAACTACAACGCCAAATTTCAAATCGGTTCGGTAGTTCTAGAGATTCCATAGAAATTGTAATTTAGAATGTTTTTAGAACGCTTTTCGCTCATTTCACCCTTTTAAATTTCGATTTTTTTTTGTTCTTAGAGAGCATTTACATCTTATAAGTAACTACAACGCCAAATTTCAAATCGGTTCGGTAGTTCTAGAGATTCCATAGAAATTGTAATTTAGAATGTTTTTAGAACGCTTTTCGCTCATTTCACCCTTTTAAAACCCTCTGAGCGTTTTGAAAAAGGGTAACATTGTAATGTTGTTTTCTCTGCATTATGTTTTAAATGCTAAAAAATATGATTCTTTCAGCATTATAAATAAAACTTAATTACAAATTTGAATGTTGCCCTTGAGAGTATTAATCATTCTTCAATGTTTTGAAAATTCATTAAATCTATAGAATTATATTATCTTAAACATTGCATATATTGCAGTGGAACCTGGAGCTTAGTGAACGGAATATTACGTTGCACACGCTTAGAGGGTTAAATTTCGAATTTTTTTTTTATTTTGTTCTTAGAGAGCATTTACATCTTATAAGTAACTACAACGCAAAATTTCAAATTTCTAGCTGCTTCAGTTTAGAAAAGATCGCAATTTTAGAACGTTTTTCGCTCCTGCACCCCCCTGGGGTAGTGGCATCGACATAAAATATAGCCTATGTTGGAGCAGGGGTTGTCACCATCAATTTGCCACCATCACTTTTGAAATCGGTTCGGTAGTTCCAGAGATTACCCCCTACAAACAAACAAACAAACAAACAATCTTTACTCCTTTATAATATTAGTATAGATGTAAAATTTTTCTACAAATGAATATAATAAAATTGAGATTAGAATTGGGACACTAGCTTTTTATGTTCCAAATACTACTTTTCTTGGAATAATAATTTACAATACTCTCTACTTTTAACGATACCTCAATTAGTAAGTGCAGTAAAAAAAAAAAAAACTTTTGAATGAAGACTGTAGGATCATTTTACAGAATTTCGACAAACATGGGTAAACACAACATTCTCCACCCCCCCCCCCCCAATATTTTTTATGGGGAAACCTACATTTAAAAAAAACAAGAACGAAAAATTATGCGTCAAGCATAGATTATGTAGCACTTTCCAACGCTTCCAAGATAATTTTACAAATCATTACCGTTTAAAAAGCTGAAAGATAACATGTAAGTAAACAATTTGGAAAACGCATAACATATTTAAAAACGAAATTTCAGGTATTTCCAACATATACAATATTGGGAAGAATATCCGAATACTTTTATTCAGCCCTGTATATGATCTATAGATTTGTATATATACTACATAGGATGTTAAATTTTAGTTTAGTTATGAAACGCGTAGCACAGTTTAAAATTCTCCTTCTGGAGTTTCTGTCAATAAACGGAAATGTGATTGCGAACTTTTGTGCTGCCCTGTATATGATCTACAAAATTTATACCCACCAAGTAATAGACAAAAAGTGAGTTAAATATAAAAGCGCGTTCAGCAACTTAAAACGCACTTCCAGGAATTAATGTTTACAGACAGTAGAGAATTCTCTTGTGTGTCCCTGTAAATGAACAATTAATGCTATATACACAATATTCTGTAGTAAGCCTCTTGTAATGCACCTTAGTGATATATATAAATTTCAATGCGTTTAAAATAGTGAAGCATTATTTACTTAAACCGCAAACGATTTTTCTCCATAGACGTAATGTAAAGGAATTCTTTTGACTGCCCCTGTAAAGTAACTATAAGTGCTATGCACACCCTATTCCATATTAAGCTTCTTGCAATGCACCTTAGTGATATATATCAGTTACAATGTGTTTGAAATTGTGTAACATCATTAAAATAAACCGCAAATGATTTTTCCCCATAGACCGTAATGTAACGGAATTCTTTTGAGTGTCCCTGTAAAAAAACTATAAGTGCTACACACTTCAGTTGAAATAGGAAACATGCTATAGATAACGACAATAACATATAAAAATTGCTGGGCAATCCGAGCATATTTACTTGAGCTAGAGCACGGACAGACGGCAGACGGCCAGACAAACCGAGGTCATGAACACTTTTCAACTAGGTTGGAAAGTGTTAAAAAGAGTTAAAATTCATTTGAAAAAAAAAAATTTTTTTATTTGGGGAGTCGAAAACTGTGAATTTTGCACGTTTTCACAAAATTTAAAGGTTTATAAGCTTTGCATTCGAATTAATTAACAAAAAATTCAAAAAGATCTGAAATCTACATATTTTTTTGCATTATTAGATCATGTGGATTTATCTTGGTATTTCTTTTAATTTGAATACTTTAAAAACTAATGAAATACTGATCAAAATGCCAGGTTTTGAAAAGAATATATCGCATGAAGGGTAAGAGATAATAGTATAGATTTTTTTTATGTGTTATTACTACTTCCAAACACGTCCAGGAGAAGAAGCAGAAAAAAAGCAGATTTATCTCTTTTCCCACCTGAATTATAATAATTTAAATTTAGAAATTTTTCAAAAATTCAGCATTTTTGACATCTTGTAACTCAAAAGGGAAGCGTGATATTCATATACGATTTGGCAAGGAAAGACCTATCCATATAATGTTTATAATGTGTAAGTCTTTATCTGTTATTTCAACTGGTCTAGGAGATACAGTCAGAAATATCAGTCAGCCACGAAGAAAAAGAACATTCAGAAACAAGACACATTTTATTAAATAAATTTTCTGGGTTTATTTAGAGAAATATTCCTGGAATTCAGTGTACTTTTGTGTAACAATTAAAGGTTCAAGAGACATAAGAAATTCTTACGAAGAGTTTAAATTTCTATGTTAGAATATTGAATATACGTGTTGAATATACCCTACGCTCATAATATAAGGGTCCGTGCAATCAAATATTTTCTTGTATTAGGGATTTTTGCGTCAATAAAGTGTTCAGAAACATAAATGTAGCGTGGCCAGAAATTTTGGGAGGATAATTTAAGGTGACTCTGTACCCTTTCAGCGACTTAAAAAAATATATATTTGAGTATCCTATTTCTGTAATATATTTTTAGCTCACAGGCTATCAAAGCCTGAGAGCTAATGTGCCCGCCCGTTCTGTATGTATGGATGGATGGATGGATGTACGTATATACGTAACTCGATAACGCTTGATAGAAATATCCATTTTACTTCAAATTTTGTTTATAGGTTCATTATGATAAGGCGCTTCCCTGATTAGTTTTGGCGTTTCATTGGTTAAGAATAAAGGGGGGGCGGAGGGCTAATTCCCCCGCTTACTTTAGATAGATGGGTTTTTCAAGCAGAATTATCCCATTTGATTCAAATTTTGTATATAAGTTCATTGTGATAAGGCGCTTCCCTTATTAGTTTGGGCGTTCATTGGTTAACTATAAAAAGGGGGACGGGGGGCTGATTCCTCCCCCTTAATTTATATAAATTGGTTTTTCTTGCAGAATTATCCGATTTGCTTCAAATTGTGTATATAGGTTCATTGTGATAAGGCACTTCTCTGGTTAGTTTTGGGGGTTCACTGGTTAAGTATAAAGGGGGGAACAGGGCGGGTTAATACCCCCTTAATTTATTATCGATTTCTTTATTTTTCGAGGGCATTATTCTTTGAAATAAGAGTATAATACACAATTAATGTGAATAGCTTGTGATCTCAATGCCATCAGTTTAACTGGGCAGTTTTCTTTTTTTTATTTATTACTAAATGGTTTTATGAAGGGAAATAATTTAATCGAGAAAACATGCGAGTTTTATGATAAAATTCAGAAAATTTAAATTAGAAAAAAAATTATTAAACCACATTTCTACAATTTTGAATAATTTGCAACTTTTTCTTCATGTTTTTCTTAAAAGTGTACTCTATAACTGTAAGGACAAGATTTCCTAAAATTTGATTAGTTTAAGAAAAAATAAATAAAATGTGATAATTTAGGTAAAAATCTAGTAAAAATGACAATTTGCTTAACAGTTCTATATTTTAAAAATAAGATATTTATATTACTGGAATCCGATTCTTTATTTTGTAAAATAAGGATTGTTTGTCCATACAAAAAAAAATCGAGTCAATTGAAAAATATAGTAGAAATCTTAGCATTTTATCACACTGATATTAAAAACAAAAACAAAAACTGGGGGGGGGGGGAGGGGGAATGAATTAGAGATTGTAACATTGAGTCATTTAAAAAGAAATGGAGGCAGTAAAAAGTCTGTCTCGCATATTTTTAATTGTGGAATCTTTACGATACTTCGTCAGATTATACTAATGGTGTCTGAATTCATTTTAAGCAAGAAATTAAAATTTTCGTCATTTTTCGGGTAGCTAGTCTCTTTAAGGAAGGCGATGAGGGCAGATTGAACTTCGATAAAAAGTCATACTTTAGAAATTTTTGTGAGTTTCAATAACAAAGTAAACTGTTGGAGGGGTGCGGTTGCACTATATTAAATTATGTTTAGAGAGTGTATTGCAATTTTTTCATTAAAAAAATCATGCTTCTTCCTTGGCACCTATGTAAATGAGGGGCTCCTGCAAATGTAGTGTTAGCTGACCGTTTGCACCAAGCAATCCTGAAACATAAAAAATAAAATAAAATAAAATAAAATCTTAATGCAATTAATCATTAACGCATTGGCTGTGGCATAGCATAGGATTTTTTCAAAATTTGAATATTTGTGAAATGGCGGCATTAAAAAAAAATCAATTTGGCCCCATTAAAGTGGCATTTAAATGCTTGTAAACAATCGAAAAATGAAAATATAAAAAATCCCCAGGTAACGCCATAGATAGTCCAATTCTGAACGTTTGTATTATAATTTAAAGGAAATGGGTCGAGCGGTTCTCGAGTAATCCAAGTGGAAAATATATTTTGAGGGGGAAAAAGTTTAAATTTTCGTTTAGCGGTATATTTGTCGCTGTAACTTTTGTAATAATGTGAATTTCAAAAAATTGCTTTTAGGCTCTATTCTACACACTATAAGTATAAGCTATCCAGAAATGCAAAATAAATTTTTAGACAAGCTTTTAAGATAAATAATAAAACAGCTTCCGGCCTGTACCAGGAAGCAAAAGGTAGCTTTCATAGTCCATGTTTTTAAAAATTCAACTCATTTTACTCAAACACCCGAAGCTAAAATGCTTGGAACCCGATAATAGAAGATTCAATCCCCGTTTTCATTAATATTGAATTTGAATGCGAATTTTAACATGAGAGTTACAGCATAATAAAAATCAGATTGTTTCAAAATGTCAGCCACCTTATAATTTCAAACTGCCATATCTCAGCCATTTTTTAAGATAAAACAAAAACAAAAAATGTTCCGGAATCCTTGCATCACGATCTAACACTTAACGGAAACAACGTTTTCAATTTATAATTTGTTATACATCATTTTAAATTTAAAAAATAAATAAATTTTTAACTTGCCGCCATTTTGAAACAAGATGGCGCATGAAGCTGGCCAACGAACTCGGTCGAGACCTTGGTATGTTCTGTACACATAATCAGTCACATTCATTTGGGTTCATAAATACGAGAGTTACAGCATAACAAATATCAGATTGTTTCAAAATCTCAGCCACCCTATAATTTCAAACTGCCATATCACAGCCATTTTTTAAGATATAGACAAAACAAAAAATGTTCCAAAATCCTTGTATTACGTTCTAACACTTAACAATAACAATATTTTCAATTTATAATTTTTTTACATTTTTTTTTATTTTTTAAATTTTAAATTCTTTAACTGGCTGCCATTTTGAAACAAGATGGCGGATGAAGCTGGCCAACGAGCTCGGTCGAGACCTTGGTATGTCCTATACACATACTCAGTCACATCTGAATCGGTTCATAAATAAGAGAGTTACAGCATGACATACGTCACATATATATATGGGTCATTCCACATTATTCATATGTTACGTACGGGACATTTCACAGAAAATTTTTGAGATATTTATACTTCTTTCAGTATCAAAATATAAATGAGAAAGTTTGCAATTATTTTTAATGCATTATATATAACTTCAACTAGATTCTTATGAAATTTCTTTTTGTTTGAGCCAATACATATATATATTTTAATTAATAAAGTTCTGTTTCGTACGGGACATCACAAAAAATTGTTTTAAAAGTACCTCTAGCAATTTGGATTTTGCTCTGAATTTATTTAATATTTTCACACATAAATTTAATGAGTAGACGCAGAAATATACATTTTATTAATTAACTTTAAAATTATTTTTTTAATTGCGTCATTAATTAATGAAAGCTGATTATTTCTGTTACGTACGGGACAAGGCTATTTGTTACGTATGGGACCTATGACCAAATTTTTCTATATGGCTGCAAAAAAATGCTCTAATTTTTATTTGATTTTAAAAGAAAAATAATATTTTGGATAAATTTTAATAGAAGAGATTTAAAGCTTTAAAATGATGTATTACACTTAACTTTTTATAAAACTTCTTTTTCAAACTTGTGAAGCCAAATACTGTGGAATGACCCATATGTATATATATCAACATTTGAACGGAGGGTGGTTTGGGGATCATGATCGGTGAAAATATACCAAAATTTTTTGGGATTGCTTTCCTCCGAACGGCTTTTTGTAATGAAAGCTACTTAATAATATAAAATCAATCTGGAGTGACTCCACTCGACTTTCCGAACACGTATTCAGAGAGTTCAAAAAAGTGCATATATATATATATACAGGGTGTCTCAAAAGGTCGTTTACAAACTTAACATGCTGGTCTGTCATATCATGATGAACAAGATTTACATAGGAACTTGTGTTCTAAAATGCAAACTTCGACCGCTAGAGGGTGATGAGCGCAGGTGTGGAGGGGAAGAAAGAAAGGATATCGAAGGAGGTATTAATATGACTTTTATTAAAGAACATGGTTTAATTTACAGAAGATGTTCAAAATTCCTTCCATTCGCCGCAATGCATGCTTCACAATGTCGACGCATGGATTCATGGACCGGTTCAAAATGGGCAGGTGTGTCATGGACGCGTGCCGCCGCTTCCACGATCCTGGCGACGAGATCCATATCCGATGTCACGGCGTCTCGTACATCATGGACTTCATGTGTCTCCTCAGATAGAAATCCAGGGGAGTCAGGCAACGCCCCCCTAGAGATCTAGGGGGCCCCTATCTCTAGGGGGCGTTGAGTCAGGTCGCGGGATCGCTGTGGCCATGCGACTAGTCCGCCTCTGCCAATCCAGCGACTAGGATTTGTCCTATCGAGGTATCACAGTGTGCATTTCCATCCGTGGTGCCATATGCGTAATGCATATCGGCCAATTCTGCGTTACTAAACCGATTCATCCTTCGCCTGCAACGTCCTCGCCTAAAATGATTATGCTTTCCACTCTCCCGTAAGCCTTCGCTCACCGCCCTCTAGCGGTCGCAGTTTGCATTTTCGAACACAAGTTCCTATGTAAATCTTGTTTGTCATGATATGACAGACCAGCATGTTAAGTTTGTAAACGACCTTTTGAGACACCCTGTATATGTAATATATATATAAATTTCTAACACAATGGAATCGCTGGATGCGAACGCTGGACCTCCCGTTTTGAAACTGGAGAGGTTACCTTTTACCTACCTACTAATGTTTGATTACATCGTCGCAATATTTATCACTTACTAAATACTATGTCAAATTTCCTTGGTGATTTTCCTTATAGAATCGATTTGAAAATGGTAATACCTAATCCGTCGTCTGATTTGTACGAAAATCCATACAGTTCTTGCGGCAGTGGTTGATAACATATTCGCCAAAAGGGAGCTAAATCGAATGCCAAAGGTAGAATGCCTGAAGAGAGAACTGCCTAAAAGAAAGCAACTTCAATTCGCAACATGCAGGGGGAAAAAAACTAAACATTTTACAAAATCACTCTCTTCGAACTAGCAACCTTCGGCAAAAAACTCCATATTTTGTAGAAAGCGACACTTTAACTACTCAATTGTGTGGGTCTATCAAAAATGCAGGAAATAAAAGAAGTTCATTGTTTTTACTGTTTGACTTCGAATCGATAGAAGACAGTTCATAACCGACTATATCATTCTTAAAAAAATCCGTGTTCAGAATGTTGTTGAGGCACGTTGGTTACGCCACCCCTCCCCCCCCCCCCCCCTCCGGACGCTACGCCTATGGGTGGAAGCATAGAGTATTCAATGGAATATCTATTTTCATGAGACATATTTTTCAAAAACTTGCATTTCGACCAATATTTCAGTAGTTTTTTTAAGAACAAATTTTTAAATAATAATAATAATAATAATAATAATAATAATAATAATAATACAAATAAATCCGCAATAATTACATTAACTAATACAAAACATTGTGTAAATTTCAGATCGTTTTGAATTTTTTGTTTATCTTTATTAGTTCAAAATATATGCAAGATTTTATAAACCTTTGAATTGTGTTAAATTCAAAGGTTCAATTCAACCTTTAAATTGTGTCATAATGTCGCAGTTTTCAAGTCCCTCCCCCTCTCTCTAATTAGCAATTAAATATATTTTTAATTTTCAGGTTATAATCATATTTTACAATTTTTCATAGTTTTTATTTTCGACTACTTTTTGAATGAGACTTGTGTTTTCATCCGTTCTGCTATATGTCACATGAAGAAACTTTTGCACGTGAAACTAGTTAAGGGTATATCTAAAACTGACTGTCTTGAACTTATTTAATCTAAAAAAATCCCTGACGACTCGGCCTACAGGCACAGGTATATTTCGAATACACAGACCATGGGGCGCCTGTTTATTGGGAATCACAGAAGAAAGACCTATTTGCTATGATGCGGCAGTTGGGACCGCCCACATCAAAATATACCTCTGCCTATAGCTGTATAGCTTTTTGCTGTAAGAGTTGCTCCTATAAAAAACTTGTCAATATAAAAGTTGTAGATAATATTAAGAAGATTTATAATAAATTTAAGCGGATTTGATATCCAGTGAATTGACGAAGTTATGATTTTTTTTTCTTCTGAAACCCCTAATCCCTCCCCCCTTGGGGGCATTTTTAATGAAATCAAAAATCTGTCTTACATAAATGTTTGGCCCTTTTCCTAATCTAACTTTAAACTGATTCGATACGTATAAAAATTAAGAAGTTATGGGTTTTTTCACAAAAAACCCACCATTTGCTCGATTTTGCTCATTAACGAACTTGACCGAGATTTTATGTATCAGTTTGGAAGATATTTGTGCTGAATTATGGAAGTTATCGTGTCCATAAAAAAGTGATATAGATAGATAGATAGATGGATGATAGATAGATAGATAGATAAAGTTTTGAACTGGGCGTGAGGTTTTGGGTTCTAGGAGTCATGATCGGTGTAGATCTGCAAAATTTTTTCAGAAATTCCAACTTAGGAGAGAATGTAATCGGTAGTATTTCTTGCGAAATCTACCTAAAATAATGTAATCTAATAAAATGCATAAATGTCAGATGTGCATGAGAAAAGGAAATGGATAAATAGTAAATTTTTTATGGCTCTAGTGGAGGTCTCATGCAGAGTAAATAAATATAAATCATGACATATACATTAAATATTAAAATCAGACTGTACAGATGCGTTATGATAAGAAAGAAATAAGGCTACTTAAAACTGACCAAAGATAAATATCCTGAAATGCTTCTTAATCTTGTGTATTGTGATACTCATAATTAAATCTTAGTGTATCCAAAAACATTCCACTTAGTTCTTGATGAGTTATTAATATCTATTATAAAATGTATAATTTCTATTTAATTTAATGCCAAATGTGAGAGTCGCATCAAAAAATTTGTGAAAATAAGATACAGACCATATAATTCTTTTGTTTCACACTGAGATAAGTTGGCAAGGAACAATAAATCTCTTCATGACATAAAGGCGAAAATGTATGGTCCCATTTCATTTAGAGAATCATTATTTTAAAAACATATTTGTGACAGAAAAAATGTTACAAACATCTTTGATTAAGCGAGGTGATTGTAAATTGTACCATTAAAATATAAAATAGAATTTTATAATCAGAAATAGGGGTGCCAGACTACTTGAAAATTCTAAAAAGTGTACGCATCTTGTCTGGGGGAGGAGGGGAGCAATCGGAATTTTTCAGACTCTTCGGTGGGACATGGGAAATTAAATGTCTGGAACCACTGCTCTAGATTTAAGAAATTTTTTCGTAACCATAAAATTAAGCAGCCTTTAACTTCATCACATCACCCACAAACGAATAGAAAATATGAACGTGTGAACCAGTCAATAGTTACTAGATTAAACTGCAAGGTTGATTCTACTACTTCCAAAATTCCCTAGACAAAATTATTAGAACAAGTAATTAATGAATATAATAATACTCCCACCCAGTAACAAGTCTTCTTCCTGTTTATTTACTCTTTGGCCAATTACCCTATGATTCCCCTCTTAAGAAAAATTGTTACCCTCCCGTCAATGAAGCCCTGAAAATAGCAAAAACGCGTACTAATGAATTCCATCTAAAAAGTAAACGATTATATCATCAAAATTATGTAGAGTCAAAACTTGATATAGGAGACAGTTATTTATGAAGAGTTCAAATACCCAAATACTAGGAAACTCTCACCAACTTTTAATAGTCCTTATCATTGGTAAATTATCTGATGTAAATTTTGAAATAAATCGCCCAAACCTCCAGACAAGCAAAAATTCTGAGGTTGTACACGTATCCAAATTACGCCTTTATAATTCAATTCTCCTGATAATTTTAAACTATCTCATGAAATACAGCAAACTAAAGTTAAATCAATAGCTTAAATTTTAAGAACAGTAAAAGCTTTAATTGAAATAATAACCATAAAATTAACTTAACTTTTTGATAATAGTAATTAATTAATAGCATTCTTTGGCATTACAGGTATATATTTGAGACGTCCAAAGATATTTATTTGTCAGTAGTTTTTGTTTAAAATTAGCTTTCTTATGCATTTTTGAGCCCATGAAAATATGGTTTTCAAAAATACAAAGTAAATAAAGGCAGAGTTTAATTTCCTTGGGGTTCTTATACGCGAAAGCACAAGTGCCAAACATCCACGGCGCTATGTGTAAAGTTTTCGAACCTAAGCAATACAAATATTTAAACACTAAAATGATTGAGAAAAAATAATTCTGTTATTTTGATAAACTTCCAATGTTTGAAGAGGAAAAATTAAAGAATATATAAAAAACATATACATCAACAGTTGTAACACAGAAAAGAGACATTAATAGAGTTTTATATATCAAAAATGGAATGCTATACTAAAATATCTAAATCAGCAATCCAGTGCTTTTTAGTTTGAACAAATAGTTTATGATTACTGAACGATCCTTTTCAAACAACAGAATGAGGGAAATAAATCTGTTATAAAAAAAAAAAAAAAAAAAAAAAAAAAAAAAAAAGCAACCAAAAACGGAAAAACGTGTCAAAACGTAACCTGTATGCAACGGAATCCTGCCTTAAACAAAAAAACAAAAATAATAATAATCTTTCCGTTGAAATCAATATATTACAATAGATTGTGTAACTGCTAGGTTCCTTGCAATTCCAATTTAGCAGGTGTTAGTGTATAATATTTTACTTAAAAATTCTACTCCTTTAAACAATATCGTAAAAAAGTGAAAAAAAAAAATCAAACATTACTATAATATTTTTATATATTTATGAGAGTACTATTTTCTCCGTGTATATGTCATGGACTAATTGAGAAATTCTTTTCAAAGAGCCATAGACTGTTTGCAAAGAGCCGGGCTAATTCGAGAATCATCTGCCATTTTCCAATGAGCCTGATATTTTTACTTTCTTCTATCTATAACAGAAGAAAGTATTGTAATCGAAATTTTTTTCGAATTCCGTTTTTCGACGGATTTGCACGTTTTAGGGGTCAGAGATCCCGAAAGACATGTTTATACAAAATGTCTGTCTGTCCGTGTGTCTGTTCGCATTGTATCATCGAAAAGTGCATGAAGTTATGCATTAGAATTAGACCAAATTTGATTTATAGGTTTATGACTATGGCCATCAGGCCCTCTTTGAATTTGGGGGATATTTCGCCGAAAGGGTGCTCCACTAGAGCGATTTTTGTTCTATTTTCATTTTTGTATCATCGAAAAGTGTATGAAGTTATGCAAGAATTGAACATAATTTTATGCATATGTTTTGGACTATGGCCTCCAGGTCCCAGTTCAATTTGAGGATATTCCGCAGTAAGGGGCACTGTGATAGCCACTTAAAGATTCCAAAATCAAAAAGGTGTACAAAAAAAAATAGAAATCCTGAAAGTTTTTTCCGTTAAATGTTTAGCCTTGATCGAAGGATTCTGAAGCAATTTTTGTTTTGCCTCTATCTTAAAAAATGGCTGCGGTATAGCAGTTTGAAATTTTAGGGTAGCTGACATTTTGATAAAAGACAACAGGATTCTCCATAAACGGGTTTAATTTATGAGTTTTAGTGAGCAAGGTTTCGTCAAATTTTCTTTTATTGTTGTAACCATCGTTCCAACTCTTATATGCTTAACACTATGTTTCAAGCACTATAGTACACTGAAATTCTCGCCAAGCTTGGTGACACTTGGCGAAATATCGCCAAATTTGGCGGCAAAAATAGGTTGCCATAGATGAAGCCAACTTGGCTATAGTCAAGCAATATTTTCATTCATATTCAATATTGACAAGAACTGGGAATGAACCTTCTATAATCGGGTTCCACGCATTTTAGCTTCGTGTTTTCCAGTAAAATTAGCCAAAATATTAAAAACAAGGAATAGGGAGGATCTTTTCTGCCGGTACTAGAGCCTCAAGAATTACTAGTAAATCTAGTAGCACTAGCCAATACCAGACAGAAGGAAATTTCGTAGTTTAGTATACGTTGGCTGCTCGCATCCAGACCCGATTATTCGCAAGCAGCTGACGTACAGCAGAATGACGGAAAATATTGATTTTATTGGCCTTGTGATAGCGAATTTTGAAGTATTCACATGTATGTGATAGAAGAAAGTTTTGGGATTTGCACATCCGACTAGTTCAGGTTTATTGCAAAGATCTTATACAGCTTTACGCTAGCTAATCGGAAAGTAACCAGTTGATTCCAAATCAGCCAGATAATTTTCAGGCTTATTGCAATCAGCCTATGCAGCTCAGGCTAATTAGAAAATGACCAAACGTTTGCCAATCAACTTGAATATTTTTCAGGCTCATTGCAAAAACTTATGTATCTTTAGGCTAATTCGAAAATGACCAACTGTCTGTCCAAAAGCCTGGTTTCATCCAGGTTGGTTGCAATATATCCAATGTAGTGAATGTTTATGCATATTTTTACTGTAACAAAGTAGCACCAGGAACTTAAAATGCTTATACAAATGTAGGATAACAAAAGTGTCTTATTGACAGATTTGATTTACATTCCTGAGTGCCTAAGATTAGTGAAAACTTTAGTTTTAGGGTATATTTTTTGCAAATACCCCATACAGAAGTATCAATAAAATCTGTAGATGAGATATATTTTTAAAGTTTTACAGCACTGCGTAGAGATAATGGGTTGCAGAATGAAAATAATTACAAAAAATATACAGTATGCACACTAAAGTCTCTTGCCACCCTCTTAACTTCGGAACGGCTGCTTCTATATTCATAAAAGTGGTGTCTAGGTATAGTAAAGTAGCCATGCGCTACTGAATGAAACCGCCTATGGCGTCAATTGGTGAAAAACGTGGATTTAGTACGAAAAGACACCTTGTGGACATTAATGCGAAGAACAGAACGGTTAAAACGCGCATTTGTTTTTACGAAATAATTATCTTTCGGACAAAACACGACACCGCAATGTGGCACAGTGGTTTCGCTTGTGATTCTCAATCAAAATCACTGCGGTTCAAACCCCGAGAGTTGCACCCTTGTACTGATTGTCTTTATAAACAGAGTAGACAATATGTAGATCGTGTAAAATAGTGTCCTATCAACTTGAGCTTGATGTTCGAAATTTTTGCAGTATGTAAATACGTAAGAGACGTCACGCCTGTAGTCTGTTCACTTGAGACAGCTATAAAAGAGACATCTTCTTGGGGTTGTATGGATATGCTCATGGTCATGGAGTGATTTTCCAAAGCTGAGTATTGTGAGTTGGTTTTATTTTACGATGAATGTGGTGCTAGTCATCAGTTACTTTTTAAAAACCAGACACTTGGTTGAGTTTCGTGTATTTTCTTTTGAAATTGAATTTATATCTTTGAAAATTAGAGTAACTTCAGAGCCGTAAATTTGGTAAAGTAGCACAGTCAAAGCCGCCATGATGATATCATCACCCTTTAAGATCTTTTTTTCTATTTTTAAATATTTTTAACGACAGAGTAGTTATTATTTTCGTTTATAGGAAAAACCACTGCTACAAAAAATTCCAGGAGACTCCGAGCATGGAAAATTCCTCATTTTAAATATATGGGTGTTTATTAAGTTTTAGTTGAATCAGAAAAATTTTATATGCAAACTAATATATACTGTTAATAAAAGAAAGATGTTTGTCTGTGTTCTATGGCTAGGAAAATCCACCACGTAGAGGTCTGAAAATTTGTATGAGGACAGTGCAAGGCAGGTCCTAATGCACCCGAGGCTCAGATATATCATTTTTGATAATTAGTTGAGATATTAATTAAAAACCACAACAAACACTCATTAAAAATAAGATTTTTTTTTTCAAAATGGCACGCGCCAGCACAGTTCCGGAGCTGGTTAAACACAGAAGAACCAAAAAACGAAAGCGGTCCTTTTTTTAGAATATCGTTCATCTCACGAAACCCTATTCGTCTCACTTCTCTGTCTGTCCGTCACAGAGTCCGTTCTCGGAAACTGTATAGGTTAGAGATTTGAAATTTTGTGTACTTACAGCTGAATACCCCTGTCAAACGACAAATAATAAAATTTTGAATGCGGCGTTAATTACTGGAAAGATTAATTAAAACCCATTAAAAATTGCGCAGAAACTCAGCTAAAAGGAACATTTTTATTCAAACTGATAACACATTTGTTTCGATTTCGACGAAAGTTTAGGGTTGCCGTAAAGAGCTTCGCTTCCAGATTCTTATAGCAGTCTCCTTTTCGGAAACACCTCGAATAATCTGTCTATCGGCAAGAAAATTTGGATTTCGGGGTGAAAAAAAATCTCATTTTCAAGAAATCAAATTTCGAAAAAATCGAACCAGAACTTTTCACGATATCAATTAATTTTTTTAAATTTTTCTTTAAAAAAAGATCAGTTTTATATTGTAGCTGGTATGAAATCGGAGACATGCCATTTCACAGCGAAACATCCCCGCTTTTCGTCTCCGAGCTGTTGAAGGGAGAAAGATAAAAAAAAACACCACAGATCTTGAAGGTAGTAAGATATTAAAAGCTCTATTATTACTATTATTATTTTAATATTGCATTTATCGATTTAAAAATTATGCATATATGTATATTTTTTACGGTGAACCCAGAAATCTAATTTTCTTAAAGATCGCATTATTAGAACCGAAGTTATATTTTATCACAAAATACTGATTTTTGCATATAAAAAAGAAATAAAACGCTAATAGATAATGATGTAATTAATAATGCGAATATGGATTATTAATAAAGAAGGCGAGAGAAACCAATCTTTAGTGTTTCGAAAGGAATATTAAACGAAACCCTGCGTGCGATCTTCGATCACCCTTACCCACTTGTTTTTCCATCTTTCGCAGAGTATATTTTCTCTCCCTTTTATCGGAACATCGGGCCCAATTTCAGCGATACGGATAAACAAAAATTACCCTCTTAAACCGGACACCTGTTTCTCTAAGACGATGTAATTAGTTTTTTTAAATATGGATGTTAACCCTTTCATAAAAAATCGCGACTGGAGGTCTTTTCGCGTCTCCTGGAGACACCATATTTCTACGCGAAAAGTAACAAAACGTCGGTATTTTCACACAATCTTTTTTACACGTTCTTGGTACACTCGATATCTCGAAATATTCGGACGACTAGAAGTGTTTAAATAAAAAATGAAATCAGCAAAATTTTCACTCAGAACGTGAACACGCAGGCGGCTTTGACTCATGTTTTTACGACTAAATATCCATATTTTTGCACAAGATTATTTTTACACAGACTTCGAAACCGTCATATTTATAACCGATAAAAATTTCAAAGATTTCGGACGATAAGAACTATTTTTTTAATGTTAAAAGACCCGACGCCGACGCGAAAGAAAGAGAAAAAAGAAGAAGAAAACACAGTTTTTTTACAACTAAATATCAGTATTCTTTCAGGGATATTTTACACGGGCGTCAAAATCGTTATATTTATAACCGATAAAATTTTTAAAGAGCTTGGATAATAAGAACTATTTTTTAAACTATTAAATGACCCGATGTGAAAAAAAAGCCTTCTTACAAACGCCTTTACCATTAAATATCAATATTTCTTCGCAATTTTTTTACACATGCCACGGAAACATTATATTTTTAACTCATGAAAATTTTAAAGGTTTGGACAATAACGACTAATTTTTTTTAAACATTTAATGTACACAAAGACCTCCCTGTCCCTCTCTCCTTTTTTCAGCATTCTTCAAAACTACGCATCTGCTCGGAAAATCAAAATATGAAGAAAAGAAAAATACCAAACCACATGTACGTTCATATCTCTTTCGAACGGTACAATCCGTTTCAATAAAAACGAATATTAACCTTTTGAAAAAGTAATTTTTGGCGAATTTCGTTTTTTTTTTCCCATAGCATTTCTATATGAAAAAAAAAGTGAGAAGAAAAACAGTGCTTTTTGCAACTAAATATATCATTAAAATTATACACAGGTTTTGGAAACATTATATTTATAACTCATAAAAATTTCCGAATTTGGACAATAAGAATTTATATACGTATAAATAAATATATATATTTTTTTCTTTAAGTTTAAATGTAATCGATTGTAGTCGATGAAAGAAAAAAAAAATAGATGAACGCTTCTTGCAAGTACTTTTACTTAGATTTGCGTTTAAAAATATAAAATCATTCAACACTTAATTTAGAGACTATTATTACGGGCCCGGGTAACGCCGGGAGGATCAGCTAGTGAAGCAATAAAATAAAAAATTTCAGAAAAAAATAGACGGTATTATACTTTACTTAATATATCATACTTTTCTTATATTAACTTCATACTAATGTATTTTTTTATTATCATTTAAAAGATATATTTTGCACATTACACCACAGGATAAAAAGGAACTCCAATCAAAGAAAAGGCACAGACAAATCCAAACTATGCAAAGTTGAATTAAGAAAAATTATACAGAGATTGAAAAGTGAAATTGTTAACATATGCTTCATCAGCGGGTTTCATCGATACTTCTGCACACGGGGAGGGGCAAAATATACACTTAAAATAAAATTATAAAAATATAGTTTAACTATAATTTTCGGACGTCATGTTCACCATGATTATTAAATGAAATATATAAGAATTGAAACTTATGATTTATTTTACTAAAAAGATGCTAAAAAAAATATTTTACTAAAAAGGTGCACCTTTTTAGTAAAATAAATCATAAGTTTCAACTCTCATATATTTAATTTCAAATTAATATGTTAACATATCAACATAACAACATCTCAGGCACTTAGGAGCGTAAATCATATCTGTCAATAGGCCAGTTTTCTTATGTATTTTTATTACTATTTTAATTCAGCAACCTATCTTCTCTGTGTAATGCTGGGAAAACATAAATATCTGCAGATTTTTATTGATACAGACCTTTTCTTATGTATTTTTATATTTATTTTCATTCAGCAACCCATCTTCTCTAGTTATGCTGGGAAAACATTAACGATGTGCTTCATTTGGAGATTTTATTTATACCTCTGCATAGAATCCTTGCACAAATTATACTCTTAAATTAAAAATAATGTATTCACTAACCTAAGGCGCACAGGCACATAAATTAAATCTGTCAATAATATAGTTTTGTTATACATTTTTATAAACATTTTAAATTCCTGTTGCTATTTTTTATACTAAAATTGTGCATGAACATTCATTATCTTGAACCAATAAGTTTGGATGAAACCAGACAGATTAGACAAACAGTTTTTCATTTTGTATGTAGCTTGAAATAAGTTTATTGCAATGAGCATGGAAAACAACAGACAGAATCACAAAAAAATTGGTCCTTTTTCCAAATAGCCTGGTGCAGCTTGGTTCATTGCAATGAGCCTGAAAATTATTATGTTGATTGAGGGAAAAAATTGTTCATTTTCCAATTAACCTGAAGCTGCATAGGCTCACTGCAATAAGTCTGAAAATTATTAGGCTGATTGGAAAACAACTCGATATTCTCCAATTAGTTTAGAGCTGCATAGGCTCTTTGTAACAAGCCGGAAGAATAGAAAGCTGATTGACAAATAGCAAATGATTCTCCAATTAGCCTTTTTAAAGTTTTGCGTGAATTTTCGACGAATTTTGGTTCATACTTTCCGTGACAAAGTTCAATCCTATAGTTACAATCGGTAGTTTAAACAACGTGTGATGAGCTATGTATGACTGCCTCAATAGCTTATCTTGATTATATTGAGCATAATGACATCAACTTTTTCAATTTCATTCCTAAAAAATACCACATTTCTAACAACAGCATTCAAATATGATGTTCCATATACAGAGAAAAGAACAGATTGAACATTTTATTTCAGTTTAGCAACTAAAACACGTAATATACAGTTCCTAATAGGTAAAAATTTTATGCGAAACGTAATTTTTTTTTAAATCTTTATTTTTTCTTTTTGGAGTGCAAGGCATCTCTAGGCAGGAGTTCCTGCGCGGCCGCACCTGACGCACATAGAGACCCTGAATGTAGGACCTCTTATATAGGATCTAAAGTCGCCCATCACTAAGGACGGCTCTGTGCGTACGCCAATGCAGGACCTGACTAATGCAGGGGCATCTGCATCCGGCTCCCCATTTGAAGGAAGGGGCTCCATGAGCTTAATCAAGGTTTTTGTTAAGAAGGTGCCAAATGTTTAAAATTGACCAAAACTGACGAACATTGTTACATTTTCAAAGACTTAGGAAGGGTGTGTGGTCCTTCAATTCCCCTCTCTGCTTCCCGTACCGCATGCCCCCACCCATAAAAAAAAGGAACGAACTACCTCACCAGAAAACTAATATTATAAATTTTTTTTATACAAAAGTACTTTAGTGCATGAAGAATGCAGTAACAACATATAAAGTGTTGAAATTTGTTGCAATTAGTACAAATCCATATCTTTCCATATTATGGAATCACCCAAATGCATGTTGGTGCAATGCAGATTACAGTTTATAGTGTGGTAGAAAATTTTATATTACGAAAAATAGCCAATAGTGACTGAAAGACCTGTATTTACACTTCAAAGGCTCACGGGAGCCCTTATATTCCTATACAAAAAAGAAATAGTAGTTTATTCTATCATCTGTTAAAGTTTTGGCCCTCTTTCTTGTGATACCTCGTATACAGATGGGGATAGTACCTGGTTCGAAATTTATGTATACATACAATAGATATGAAGTTTAGTACTAGGCACTAACAATTTATATGGATAGAAGGTAGCCCCCCAGAATGATGCTTGCCCCGGGTCCCCAGATAGTCTAAGTCGGGCCCTGCGCCCATGGGATTGAAAGCACTCTAATTAAATAAGAATCAAGCTTAGAATTAAAGGTTGGAAGAATTTTTGAGACTTACTCTGATTAATATATGAACAAGAATGAAAAATGATGCGTTTAGCATAGATTATGAAATACTTTTCAACACATTCAGAATACTGTAACAAAACTTCATAGATTAATAAGGTGAAAGATGATATATCTAAGTAAAATATTTAGAAAACGCTTAACATATTTGAAAACCTAATTTCAGTAGGTAATAATCGGAAAAATATCCTACTTTTGTGTGCAGCCCTGTATATGATCAATAGATTTGTATATATACTACATAGTATGTTAAAATTTAATTCAAGTAGGAAACGCATAACACAGTTGAAATTTTCCATTCGGCAGTTTCCGTCAATGAGAGGCAATGCACTTGAGATCGTTTGTGCAGCCCTTCCCTTACAAAAATTGCTGATAGAATTCTATAAAAAATATTCATAGAAAACGCATTATAGAATTATGGCCCGTTTTTCTATAAGCTTGTTTAACCCCTTGGAGACGAGCGACACGTATTCGTGACGCATAAGATTCTCGGAATCTTCGATTATTCCCACCAGTTATTTTTTATTGTAAGCTTTGCTTAATGTAATCCTAGCATTTCTGCGATTCAATTAGGCGAAAATTTCTGTTTTGAAAAACCGGTGGTAAAAGATTAACCCATTAAGGCCTAGCGGTACCATATGGTACCAGAATAGCAGACATCCATTTTGTTGTTTGTATACCAGTATTTTTTAAGAAATAAATTCCGTTTAACTAATGGCAGAAACTCCATAATAAAAGGAGACAAAAGTTGCAATTTTGAAAAACTGGTATGAAATGCAATTTTTGTATTGTAAAGAGAAAAATAATTCCGGCCTTTATGGGTTAAAAATTCTGTAAAGGACGCTCGTCGCGAAGGGGTTAACTTAAAGCTATAGAAATATCTGTAGAAGTTCAATAGAAATGTCTGTAGAATTTCTATAAAAATATATATAGGAAAAATATAGAGCTCCTATAAAACTATGTATAGATTTTTTTATAGAACCCAGGTGGTCACTCTCCCAAGTACTAACCCCACTCGATGCTGCTTGACTTCAGTGATCGGACGAAGAACCAGTACTTTCAGCATAATACAGCCATTGATAATTTCAGAACTTTTATTACACTATTTCAGCTTTATTTCTTTTGTGATTTGCATTCCCAATCATATATAGTCTTCTAAAAATATCTAAAAGTATAATAAATTATTATTTGTTAAAACTGAAACAATTGTTTAAATATTTATACTTCAGATTAAAATATTTGAATAAAAATTATAATAGTATTACAGTGAATCGAGTTTATTAAGTTATATGGGTGGTTTTATAAATTTAACACCAAATTAATTAATGATTATAAAATTAACCAACAAATTAATGAATTATAAACAAATTAATTAATCATAATTTTATTCAGTAGTTCGACTGATATATTATTACATTGACAGTTGAATCACAATGTATTAGAATTGAATTAAATTATATATATAATCATATTAAATCTATGGCGTACTATTATATATTAAATTGATGTATTACAAAATTAATTATTATTTTTTAATTTTAATATATAGTTATAAATAAATTACTACGCACATAAATTTTAAAAGACCAAGAAATAAATTTTTTTATAATATATATATACATATATATATTTGAAAGATTGCTAAAATCAATTAGCGAGTTTATGCATTTGGGACTTGATAATTCTGTATAAATTCCACAAATTTCATTCATTCTATTTCATTCAATTTTTAATTTAATTTCTACTTCTTTTATATTAGTGTTTAATATCTATATTCATTGTGCTGGGGTTACAATTTCGTTGTCAATAAATTATTACTTCCTAAATCATAATTTCATGTTTCAGTTGGTGTTATGGTAATGTTTCATTAATGGTTATATATATATATATATATATATATATATATAAAACTTTAAGTAAAATTTAACCATTGAAACATAAGAAACTGACCACATACACTGAAATCCCGATACCAAAGAGCCCTGTCAATTTACAAGTTAAAATTGTAGTCCTAATAAATGTAACATTATTAATTCAAATTAAGAAGAAAAAAAAATTAAATAAATAGAAAATAAGGAATGAAATATAAACCACACGAGTATATACACAAATAAAAGCTTATAAAGTAATTTACTTTTTCAAGGGCAAGAAAATCACATTTATAAGCAAAGAACGATTGTTTTCTGTATATGACACCAGCTTTTGCTAAATATAGTGCCATATCTCGCCCGAACAATCGCTGAAACAATATTGAATAACAAGACCTTTACAATGGAATATTATAAATTATACATAAAATTTGAAAAGGAGTGTGAAAAAGAAGAAAAAAAAAAAAAAATATATATTACTTATATTAATAATATCCCAAGATATTTAGTATATTGTGAGCACATGTACAAAATTGTATCCAAAAGAAGAGGTTAAATTCACAGTTAAATAGAGAATCCTTCAGATCATAAATTGTTTCCTACAGTTACAGTTATTTTTATTTAACTACATAGATTACAACATTTTAAAAAATGTAGAAAAAAAAATTTATGATATACATATAAATAAAAACCATTAATTAATTAATTTTAATTTTAATTTAATAAATTAAAATATATAATATTACTTGATAATTTGAAAGTATTTCATAGATATTATTACCTCCAGACTAAATTTCCAAGTTTTAATATTTTAAATAAGCTATACTACTGCCATCTATTGTAAAAATTTTAGACTATTTTAGCATACTATCAAATTCATTATATAATTTACTTTTGCTGCTGACATCTGGTGTGCAGATATTCTACTAAAACTTTAATATTGTATGTATAATTACTTATATGCAGCTGTAATGTAGTGTAAATATATTAATTTTACTAGTTAATATTAATTATATATATAGAGAATAAGAGTTACTAGTATAATATAATTTCTATTTTAACTAACCCATTTAAAATATATCTTAATTTAACCCAAACATTAATGTAGAATCCATATGATGCTTTCATTTTATAAATTAGTATTATACTTAGAAATAACATAGATTATTCAATATGGCAATGCACTTATTTAGGTGCGTTCGTAATTATATAAATACGTAGCACCTATAGTCGTCGTTTGGTCCGTCCGTCTGTCCGTCCGTCTGTCTGTCTGTCCGCATATAACAACGCAAAAACTACCCAACCAAATGGTTTGCAATTTAAAATATATTATCTTTGCAGAATTTTGTCGAGACATTTCAAATTTTATTAAAATCGAATCAAAACTTTAGGAGATATTAATAAAAATATTTATTAAGAAATTTGAATTTTTTTTTTTTAAATCGGTGCTTTCTTGTTATGAGTTTCCGAGGTTTAATCGTCAAGCGACTGAGATACTTATTTTATGACAGAAATTAATCTGCAGACGATATAATTCATTTCACAGAATTAAAAATCATCAAGATCTGAATATTTATATAACTAGCTGATACATATATATCTGAATATTTATATAACTAGTTAAGATATTTGTATGAACAGTGTCATAAAATATATACTTAACTAGCTGTTTAACCCGTTCTACGCACGGGATATCATGAATTTAATTCTAAAACGTGCGTACGAACGCACCTCGCTTGTAACGTTTGACGTACAATTTCCAACTTGTTATAATTTAAATCTAGCTATTTAAATAATATCTACCATGAAAAAAAATATATAAAAAACATAAATATTAATTAAATTAAATGATCTAAAAATAAAATAAAATAAATAATATAAAACTAAGAGATATGTTTATTAGTGTACTATATTTAATAAATATTTAATATTTACTAAAATTAAATATGTTTAACATATTAATATTATGTTGTATTGATTAACCCATTGTAACATCCTTGATAATTTTAACTTTTGTTACAACCCCAATAATATTAACTTCATATAATCATAACAATTTATATATATATATATATATATGTGTGTGTGTGTGTGTGCGTGTGTGTGTGTGTGTGTGTGTGTAATTATTATAGTCTATAGAACTTAATTCTATAAAGTTTATAGTACTCTATAGAAAAACTGTTCTATATAAAAAAAAATCTACAGAACTTCTATAGAAACATTTTCTTTAGAAAAAGTATTCTAAAGAACTCTTCAAAACTCTATAGAAATAGTATTCTATAGAATGGCTATTTCATAGAACTTGTAAAGAATTCTATACAGTTCTATACAGCTCTATGAACTATTTGTGTAAGGGTTTATATGATCTATAGAATTTATACACACCAAGCAATATGGAAAAAGTTAGTTAAATTTAAAATCCAGTGCAACAACGGAAAATGCACTTCCAGCAATTATTGTTCATAGTCAGTAAGGTAACCGAATTCTTTTGTGTGTAAATCTAGATCAACATATGATCCTTAGGACCGTATGTTGGTCTAGGTGTAAATGAACGATGAATGCTATGTGCTCCATAATCGTAAGCATCTTGTAATGCACTTCAGTGATATATATAAAATTCAGTAAAATATCATTAAAATAACCAGCAAACGATTTTTCCCCATAAGTTATAATGTAAAAGAATTATTTTGAATGGCCCTGTAAATGAACTGTAATAAATGCTACACACTTCATTTTCAATACCGAACATGCCATAGTAAACCTCAATAACATATATCAATTGCATGGCAATCCGAGTATATTTACGCAAGTTAGAGCACGGACAGACAGACAGATAAACCGAATTCATAAACACCTTTCCACTTTGTTGGAAAGTGTTAAAAATTAAATTTTTTGACTTAGGTCACTTTACTAATAAGTAAGCATAAGCAATTTGTTCGAGTCTCTTCCATTGATCAAAATTGAATACTGCTGCCATCTGTTGATTAGATAAAATAATTTTTAACCTAGAACTATCTCTTTATTTTGGAGTTTTTAATGTAATCAAAAATAGAATGATTCATTAACAGAAAACATTAGCGTAATTATTTTAATAAAATATTTCACTTAGTAGTAAGTGTTGAAAATATTTTTATAACATTATAAAGACATATTTAATAATAAAATGTACCTTACCTAAGTTAGAATGTAGCGAACATTCAAAGCTCATTCTATTCTAAATAACACAAAATGTAAGTTATACCGCTTGGTATATTCAGCAGTCTTTCGAACTTAAAGCGGCAGTATCGTTTAAGGACGGGATTAGGATTAGGGATTGCAATTTGGCGGAGTTTACAATCCCGCGGGATTACCATCGAACACTGCAGGACTCCCAAAAATGTTCTTTTTTCGAAATTCAGTTGTAAAATATAGAATTTTTAAAGGATTTTGTGCAATTTCTGTAAATTAAGTTAAAAAAAATAATAATAAACTAATATTTCTGAAACTATTTTAATTTTTCATCAAAAATTCTTATAGATCTGAATTAGATCTGGTCTTTAATAAAAGTCGTTTGATACTGGTTTGTGCTTTGATTGCTTTGAAATTATGTGATCATACATAACAGACAGATAAAAGCCTTTTATTCCACTACCTTCACATTATGTCATTTGATTTTTTAAAATCTATTCGAAATGTCATTTTCGTTCATTCTTATATGGCCGGTATATGATACTTTTTAACACTTTCCAACATAGTTGAAAAGTGTTTATGAATTCGGTTTGTCTGTCCGTGCTCTAATTCGCGTATATATATCCGGATAGTCATACAATTGATATATGTTATTGAGATTTATTATAGCATGTTCGGTATTGAAAATAAAATGTGTAGCACTTATACTTTTTTTTTTTTTTTACAGGGGCACTTAAAGAATGCCGTTGCATTATGGTCTACGGGGGGCAACGTTACTCGTGTCCGTAGTATTCCTTAAGCTACACATGCTCCCTGGGTGGTACTAAATGAGTAACAATTCAACGAGATCACCATTTCTTCTCCCGTTACTGGGAGTCCAGAGATTCTTTACACATTTTAACTTCTTGATTTTATGTGGTTCTCATGTTAATTACCCTTTACTTTGTTCCTGTGTTTGGTGTTATCTTTTTACATATATTTCTGTTTTTAACACTTTCCAACCTAGTTGAAAAGTGTTTATGACTTTGATTTGTCTGGCCGTGCTCTAACTCCCGTAAATATGCTCGGATTGCCTTGCAATTTTTATATGTTATTGTCGTTATCTATAGCATGTTCCCTATTTCAACGGAAGTGTGTAGCACTTATAGTTTTTTTTACAGGGACACTCAAAAGAATTCCGTTACATTTACGGTCTATGGGGAAAAATCATTTGCGGTTTATTTTAATGATGTTACGCAATTTCAAACACATTGTAATTAATATATATCACGAAGGTGCATTACAAGAAGCTTAATATGGAATAGGGTGTGCATAGCACTTATAGTTACTTTACAGGGACAGTCAAAAGAAATCCGTTACATTACGTCTACATAGAAAAATCGTTTGCGGTTTAATTAAATATTTCACTATTTTAAACGCATTGAAATTTATATATATCACTAAGGTGCATTGCAAGAGGCTTACTACAGAATATTGTGTGTATAGCAGTCATCGTTCATTTACAGGGACACACAAAAGAATTATCTACTGTCTGTTAACAATAATTCCTGGAAGTGCGTTTTAAGTTGCTGAACGCGATTTTAAATTTAACTCACTTTTTGTCTATTACTTGGTGTGTATAAATACTGTATAGGATCTATACAGGGCAGCACAAAAGTTCGCGCACACCTTTCCGTTTACTGTCAGAAACTCCAGAAGGAGAATTTTAAACTGTGCTACGCGTTTCCTAACTAAACTAAAATTTAGCATCCTATGTAGTATATATACAAATATATAGATCCTATACAGGGCTGAATAAAAGTATTCGGATATTTTTCCGAATATTGTATATGTTGGAAATTCCTGGAATTGCGTTTTTAAATGTGTTATGCGTTTTCCAAATTGTTTACTTAGATGTTATCTTTCAGTTTATTAAACGGTAATGATTTGTAAAATTATTTTGGAAGCGTTGGAAAGTGTTACATAATCTATGCTTGACGCATGATTTTTCATTCTTGTTTTTTTTTTTTTCATGATCTCTGTTCGGCGTAAGGATAATGTCTGTTCGCCTGCTGCATTGGAAATAAAAACATTATGGTCTACGGGGAAAAATCCTTTGCAGTGCATTTCAATGATGTGACACTATTTCAAATATATTGAAATTGATATACAGATTGTCTCATTTATTTTGCAATTCGCTTAAACGCGAAGCAAATAGACAACACGAGTGCACGCGCACACCGTTAGCGCAGGTTGCGGTGTGGAGGGGCGTGCGAGCAACTCTACCAACACGCTAGAAAACCGCACGAGACACTTCAGTGCTAAGGTAGTTTTGAGACATAGTGAAAAACGCGCGTTTATTATTGAACATTATTTTCGAACGTCTTCGTACAAAACAGCAAGGAACGATATAAAAACACGTTTCCAGATTAGGTGGTGCCGAATAAAAGCACAATTAAGCTAACCGTGGACCATTTTCAAACAGAATGGACTGTGGAACCGAAAAGAAAGAACCGTCCGTCATTTGTCCTAACTGACCACAAAATGAAAGAAATCGAGGTGAAAATCAAGGAGAAACCGGCCACGTCAGTAAGAAAATTAGCTTTACATACAAACGTTCACCGAGCCACTGCATACCGCGCCTTGACACTCGGCCAACGACACTCTGTCATTTCTTCAAGATTTTTTTGGTGATCGGCTAATTACAAATGGACTATGGCCTCCACGCAGTCCAGACCTGTCACCGCTCGATTTCTTCTTGTGGGGCTATTTGAAAAATCGCGTGTTCCGTGAACCGGTAACCTTGATTAGTAAACTGAAAACTCACATTACGGAAGAGATAAACGCTATCACACCAAACACATTACAGAATGTGTCTGGAAACCTCCGCAAACGGGCCCAGATATGTAAAGATGAAGACGGCGGTTACTTCCAACACTTTTTGTAGTCGTTTAAGCACTTCTGTAAAATAAAAAATAATGTTTGTACATTGTACTTTTTTGGGGTTGTAAAATAAATGAGACACTCTGTACATCACTGAAATACACTACAAGATGCTTACTATCGAACATGGTACGTCTAGCACTTATAATTAGTTTTAAGGGAAACTGAAAAGAATTCCATTACATTATGCTTTAATGTGGAAAATCGTTTGCGGCGCATTTTAATAATTTTAACTATTACAAACATGATGAAATTGATATCAATTTCTGAGATGCACTAAGACATGCTTTCTGTAGAATTTGGAGTGCAAAGCTTTTTTCTTTCATTTACAGTGCCACATAAAAGTGTTCTTTTACATAATGGTCTACGGGGGAAAAACTGTTTGCAGCATATTTTAATTATGTTACGCCATTTCAGATATAATGAAAATGATATGCATTATTGAGTTTTACTACAAGATACTTTTAATGTGCATGGCATTCATCGTTCATTTACAGGAACACACAAAATATTTCGGGTACAGTACTGTGTCCGAAGTATTGTTTATAAGCAATAATTGGAAGTGGGATTTTACATTTTATTAGTAAGGCATACGTTTAACTAAATTTTTGAATGCTATGAGGTATGTATAAATGCTACTGATCATATTTAGGATTACACAAAAAAACTCGTATGCATTACGGTGCATCAGCGTAAATCGATTAAAATGTGTTTTTAATCGAGTTATGCATTTTGAACGTGAAATATATTTAGTATACCAAGAAAGGTTTGTAGAATATAAATAAAATCATATACAGGGCCACGCAAAGAACTGAATACATAGCTGCCTATGTATGGTAATTTCTGGAAATGTGATTTCAGCGTGTATTTGCCTGAATTAAACTATAGCTTAATATGTGGCGTGTATAAAAAGCCTAAGGTAATATACAGGGCTGTTCAAAATAATTCAAGTATGTTTTCGTCTATTGGTAGAAACTGCTGAAGATGAATTTCCAACTGTGTTATTTGTTTTATTAATAAACTAAGGTTTAAGCATACTATATGGTATATAAATTATATACAGGGCTGCAGAAAAGAACTGGAGTACTTTTCCGGCTGTGGACGGTAATTACTGAAATCTGGTTTTCAAATGCGTTTTGTGTTTTTCTGAAATGTTTACTTAGATACCTTATTAAACAGCAATGGTTTGTTAAAGTATTCTGTTAGTGTTGAAAAGTGTTTCATAACCTATGCTTGGTGCATGATTTTTCTTTCTTGTTTCTTTTCGCACATACAGATCTTGCATTTACAACTTTGCAAAATATTTTCAATCTCTTAGTTTCATGATTTATGTATGTGTTGTTATTTTAAAACTCTTATTTTTTTCTTTATTTCTTGAACATATAATTTTTTTTCTTAGATAACGAAAATTTATAGAATTTATTTTTAAATATTCCTATTATTTTTTGGATGATGAAAATAAATAAAAATACCGTTAAATAAGTACGGTGACGTTCTTTTATTTTCACATGAAGATAAGTAGCTAAATCAGCCTTCAAAGTCTTTCACTATTGTCAAAGCTAGGAAAAAAAAAATCCAAGTTTGGATTGAAATGAGACACCCTGTATGTTTTCACTGAACAAGTAGATTGCGACCCTAGTTTCCTATAAAAAATTGTTTGTTGTAATTTACTCTAACTCCCACCCAAAATTTGTACCAATATTTTTGAAACACCCTGCATCTATATATTTGCACGTTATGTATAGTTTTATTATCAACAATTACCTCATTTAGTAGCAGTAGTCGTAGTAATATCAATAAAAATCTGTCGAGTATTACTTAAGAGCGAAAGGATATGTGGTTAGAACAGTATCATTATCTATACTAGCGAAAAGTCACCACACACGTTCAATTTTAGACGTTTAGCACCGATGCCAACTTTTACGCTTTTTTGTTACAACAAAAGTATGATCAACGAAAATACTGATTTCGGTGATTAAATAAGCAAAATTTACTATAAATTTTTAATGTTAATAAAAAGGTGTAAATGTTGGCAGCTATGGTTTAGTCGAATATTTAGAGATATACTGGACGAATTGCTCTTGAATTTTGGGAATGTAATGAAAATGTTTGAACTCATATACACTGCTGGCCATTAAAATTGCAACACCAAGAAGGAACACAAATAACAGAATGATATTTATAGGGCAAATACATTATAATGGGTAGGACAAGTGATTACATTTTCAGAAAAAATGGAGGTATAGTTCCTAAGAAAACACTACCCAGAGCAACCACCCCTGGCCGCAATAACAGCATTTTTCTTCCTAGGCATGGAGTCGAACAGAGATTGGATGTCATGTACGGGTACAGCAGTCCATACATTTTCAACACTATGCCACAGTCACAGTTCATCAACCGTAGTGACTGGCGAGTAGTGGCGTGCCAGTCGCTCAGCAGCCATTTTCAATTGGTGAGAAATCAGGAGAACGTGTTGGCCAGGGCAACAGTCGAACATGTTCTGTATCAAGGAAGGTCATGATAGTACTGGCAACATCCGGTCGTACATTGTACTACTGAATAATAGAGTTGCGGAGGCATCTAAGATAGGGCAGAACTACGGGTCGCAACATATCAGAAATGTAACGGCTGCTGTTGAAATTACCGACAATTCGAAGAAGAGGTTACCGACACGTGTATCCAATGGTACCTCATACCGTCACTCCAGGTGATATGCCAGTATGACGATGTCGAATGCAAGCTGGCAATGTGCGTTTTCCACGATGCCGCCAAACACGGATACGGGCATCATGATGCTGTATATATGACGCAGGACGTTTCACGTCGTCTTTTCAGATGAATCCAGGCTCTGTATACAGCATCATGAAGGCCGCATTCGTGTTTTGTGGCATCCTTGATAATTCACATTGCCAGCTTGCATTCGATATCATCATACCGGCCCATAACCTGCAGTGATGGTGTGGGGTGCCATTGCATACACGCCTCGATAACTTCTTGTTCGCAATGCCGGCAATATGAACAGCAGCCGTTACATTTCTGAGTTGTTACTGCTCGATCTTCGCGGCTTCCGCACTCTCAGAAATAAAACACTCAATTTTGACAATTCGGCAATCCTTAAGCCCTATTTCGTTATTTTTGACAATCATTTCGTCACAGAGTCACGTGGTTATTGACGAAACTGTTTCCACACTGTCAAAAATAAAACTCTCACTTTTGACGATTCTGCAATTCTTGAGCTATATTTCATCATTTTTGACAATCATTTCGTCTCAAAATTAAGTGATTTTTAATTAAATGGAAAATCTCAAATATTTGACGAAAATGTTTTCCCATTCACGACCAGATTATTTTTGTTGTTACAAAATCGTTCAAAAAAAAAAAAAAATTACACGAATGTACCAAATTTACAATATATTATGAAAACAGAAACAAAAATATTTCATCCTTGGGGGCCGCTATAACACGAAATTACTAAATTTCTACTTTATTTTTCATGTCTGATAATTTGCGTCTATCCTTTTTGTAACTTTAACATTTTTGTAACGATTTTATACATTTCTATTGCCTATTCAAAGATAAATTTTTCTAAAGTTACAGAATTTCGTTAAAACACTTAAAAAATTCTTCTAAAGTTATAGAATTTAGGTTAAAATAGTAAAATGCGAACATCATTTGGTCCATTTTCGACTGAAAGCAACAACCATTTTCCCAATGGTTAAAAAAAAAAATCAAAATTTAAGGAGCTCTTTTTTATTTAAGAAATATATTCATATAATAATCAAATTTAAAATATGCTTAACTGATCCCTTTCCCCTCTATAAACAGTAACGTGTTAAAATCTCTCCTCCAATATGCACTTCAAAATTTATTATTTCTGATCAACAAATTAACTAGACCATATTCTAATCATTCATTGAACAAAGTAAATTTCTCTAATAAATTATATTAATCAAGCCATATTATAATTATTTATTAACCATAGAAAAACCATAATAATAATCTAGCCTTATTAATTAAAACATGCTGAAATTATAACAGCACTGATAAAAGTACAATCTACCTTTTAAAAATATAAACACACATCAATATCCCCTAGATACGTTTAAAATCAAATTCACACAAGGTCTCACTGGCAAAGCAGGCAGCGCATTCGAATCCCATTGAAGACTTCAGAAATGCGATGTAAAATTTTTCGCCCTGTCAATTAGGGATGCTTCTAAAATTGTCAATAGATGGTGCCATCAGTCTTTTTTTCGAACAAGCAATTTGACGAAATCAATTTCCTGAGTTTTTTGAGGATAGAAATTTACTAGATTTGACGAAATATTCGCTTGGAGCATTTCCCAGGAAACAGTGTCATCAAAAACAAAGAAAATTTCATGGAATTTGAGTATTCATATCTAACAGTGCGGAACTCTACATTTCAGAAATACAATGCACGACCGCATGTTGCCAGTACTATCCTGACCTTCCTTAATACAGAACATGTTCGACTGTTGCCCTAGCCGGCACGATCTCCTGATTTCTCACCACAACTGAAAATGTCCTGTCAATGGCTTCTGAGCGACTGTCCCGTCACTACGGTTGAAACTGTGGCATAGTGTTGAAGCTGCATGGACTGCTGTACCCATACATGACATTCAATCTCTGTTCGACTCCATGGCTAGGCAGATAAATGCTGTTATTGCGGCCAGGGATGGTTGCTCGTGGTAGTGTTTTCTCAGGATCTATACCTCCAAATTTTCTGAAAATGTAATCACTTGTCCTACCCATTATAATGTTTTTGTCCAATAAATATTATTCTGTTATTTGAATTCCTTCCTGGTGTTGCAATTTTAATGGCCAGCAGTGTATTTCAGTGAAAATTTTGTCATGAAGGCAATTAAGGGACCAACAATAAATTGAATAAAAAAATAATCTGGCATCACCCTCTCGCCAAACAAGCTCTAATTAAGTGATTTCATAAGCACTGATTAAGATGCGTTTGTGTAAGAATAGTATGATATATAAAAGTGAAGATATAAACTTTACTTTTAATTTTTTTTTAAACTAGCGCATGTTTGTTACTTACCCATCATACGTAGTATAGGATAAGTCTTGTAATCGTTTTGAAAATTGAAAAAAAAAATTGACAGATTTACACGTTTCAGACACTGGATATTCCGAAAAACATATTTTCAGAAAAAAAAATGCCGTCCGTCTGTCTGTCTGTAAACGCTCTATCTCCTGAACAAATTGAGATAGAGACTTGAAATTTGGTATGTACTTAGTATGTAATAATGGGAAGAAACTTATTGAATTTCAGTAATCTCGATTATCCGGAACTATTTTTTTTTGGACACTCGAAATATTCGTTCTGATAATATAGGTATATAAAAATTTTCGAAATTGTTTATTTTAAGAAGTGAATATAAAAGACAATAAAAAAACACAAATTTTGCATAAAGAATGAAGTCGATCGGATAATGAGTTGCCGAGATATTTGTAATCCTATTTTACACACTCTTCGATTTTTCATGACCCTGTATTCATTCAAATTTCAATCCAAAGATATATTTTAATTGGAAATGAGACGTTTAATCCCACGCAGTAAACCGTTAGTTAACAGGATTATCAATTTTGGAGTTATAAGATGTTTCTTTTACGCAATTCAGTAATGGAGCATTTAAAGTTTATGACGTCATCAAGCCACGATTTTATTCAAATTGGAATGCATTTTATAAATAGTTTACTCATGTTTTATTTTCATATTTTATATTATGCATATCCATGATGGGTAAGCATTACGGTGGCCCCCAACGATTAGTTTATATTGCTAGTTGTATGTTTTATTTTTCAACCAAATTTCACGACAATTTCAGAAAACTTCACAAAATGAAAGAGAATTTGTTATACTGCAATTAGGATGAATATATTGAGTAATTTATAAGACATGAGCATTTGTATGAAACACTTTTTAACTGTTTTTGCGCGAATGGTAGCGCATTTTTTTCTTTCATAATTTAGTAGTTAATTATATAGGGCAATATAGATAAAAAGGCGGTCGAATATCTTGAAAAATCAGAAATAAATATATTGACGATGTAGTGAGCTACATTTCAGCTGAAAATAACTGAATGATAAGCATTTTCCCAAAAAAATGCCGTTCACACACATCACAAAATCACAGGATAATTACACTCTATTAAGAGTACATAAAAGTTACTAATTCTCTAAATACACATACATGCAGGGTGATTATAAAAAAAACTATCCCGATATACGAGTCCTTAACTATCAGACCGTTCACAGAAACTGACTGAAATTTTGGTTTTAAGTATTTTGAGGTATGCGCTCAAGAATCGTATGAAAAACAACAGTTAAACTCTAATAGTTACGGTTACAGTGACAAAATTTTGAAAATTTCAAATGGCAACACCTATTTTTTTTATTGGAATGTGATCTTCATAGTGAAAAACCATAAAAAGCGTTGGAACGGTACCTGTAGCACGGAAATTGCCGGCGCTAGACAGACTAAGAAGAAAAGTGAAAACAACGAATAAGGACAGAGAATCAACAGAAAACAAAACATTTTATTGTGTTTCACAAATTTTCCACGTCACACACGAAGACATGTTGCATGCGGCAGATGGTGGATAGCACTGAATAATAAAATGTTTTACTTTCTGTTGCTTCTCTGTCCTTTATTGGTTGTTTTCACTTTTCTTCTTAGTCTCTCTAGCGCCGGCAATTTTCGTGTTACAGGTACCATTTCAACGCTTTTATGGTTTTTCACTATAAAGATCACATTCCAATAAAAAAAAATAGGTGTTGCCATTTGAAACTTTCAAAATTTTGTCACTGTAACCGTAACTGTTAGAGTTTAACTGTTGTTTTTCATATGATTCTTGAGTGCATACCTCAAAATACTTAAAACCAAAATTTCAGTCAGTTTCTGTAAACGGTGTGATAGTTAAGGACTCATATATCGGGATAGTTTTTTTTATAATCACCCTGTACTTATAACTGAAGGAAAATACATCATCTAAATTGCATTTTATAAATTACAATATTTTATATTATATAAATCTAGGGCCTGATTATCATAGGAGCGCGTTCTTCGGGACTCCAGAAATTGCATTTTGTGCATTCTCTGAAAATACAAATTAAAAGAAATTTCCATTTATAGTTCATACTAAAAATGAATTTTTCTAGCGAAGCTCTTATGCGACGACTCCAATGGTATCTTTGTGACTCTACTCCTATTAAACTGTTCGGCTGGAGACCATCTAATTCAGCACAGTGATAGATGCCATGGCCGTCATGGTTTTCGTAAAAGAAATCTGACAAAAATAGTGTCGATGGAGAATAATTATAGATCTTAAATGCCCTAGACTTAACGTTAAAAGTCACTATCTTACTTTCAACTTCCAAATCCATTTTTTTTTCATGTTGCCACAAAAAGAAACTGCGTATGGACAATATCTATATTATAAAGCAAAAACATGTCTGTGAATAACGCTGACGTTATATTGACGATGACAACAACCTGAATAATAAATTTGCTTTTTTTTCAAATTTATTAACTTCTAAACATAGCACAATTTCAATTTTTAAACTGTCGAATAGGAAAAATATAGAGTGCTTTCAAATGCAATTTGCTTGGAAACTCTATCTCAATTTACTGATATTTTAATGATTATAAAATAATTTTGAAGCATGATTTAAAACAAAAAAAAAATCTATCACGTACAGCCCGCTTACGGAAGATTGACACGTTTGAACTTACGCGCTTAAATACTAAAATAATCAAAATCAAGAAGGTTTTTTTAAATTGTGAAATCTTTGTCGATTCCTATTGCTATTAACCGACGGCCTGCGGCTAATACGAAAGTACATAGACGAAATGTTCATTCCTAAATTAGAAATTATTAGTGTCTGCTTGACAAATGAAATTTTCCTCGGTCATCTCAATTTTGTGCGGGTCCCGCTTGCGCTTCCTTAGTTAGTACTAAACTATCTCAGTGATGGTCACTAACGACAATGAATTATAAGGTAAACTTCGAATTTCTGAGAAGATTGTATATTGTATCAAACATACTTCAGCCAACTACTTAGGCATAGGGTAGACATCTGCACGCCAGGCTTAATCCCAGCTCGTTATAGCGCGACGTGATAAAATGAAAAGTTCACGATTTTTCACAATTTTAATCTCGTACAAAATTTATAACACTGACAGAAAAATTGGAAAAATGAAAAGTGCTTTATTTCTTTAGTTTTTCATTCTTCCTATTTATATAAAAGGTTTACAAATACTCTTGGAAAGCTTTCTGTACATGTCTGAGGCCGCTCATATGCTTTACCAGGTTTTGAAACCAGTCACTTAAAAAACTGCATTCAGTCTTTTTTAGGTGCGTTCATAATTATATAAATACTTAGCACATATAGTCGTCGTCTGGTCATTCCGTCTGTCCGCATATAACAACGCAAAACTACCCAACCGAATGGTTTAAAATTTAATATATATAATCGTTGCAGAATTTTGTCTAGTCATTTCAAATTCTACGAAAATCGAATCAAAACTTTAAAAGATATTAATAAAAATATTTATTAAGTAATTTGAATTTTTTTTTTAAATCGGTACTTCCTTGTTATAGCAGCTTCCGAGGATTAATCGTCAAGCGACGGAGATGTATCGCCAAATTATCTGACATGTATGACGTATGTGACAATTTATAATCTTTATGACCAAGTTATAGTCACATTCTTCATTCTATTAAATCCTATCATACGTAATTAGTTCAATGATATCCCATGATAGGTAATGAGTCTAATTTGCCATGGTAATTACATCATATTTAAGATGGAGTCATATTTCCATATTACTGAATTTAAAAACCAAATTTGTAAACTAAAACTGTTTAATTATAACAATCATATAATCTTACCGACAGTTTTTTGGATAGATGTTTCCGGAGAAATAGATATTAAATGGAAAAAGAGTCTAAATATGGATTTCAAGTTCTGAAATTTTCAAAGCTAGTTTGAGTTTCCCATTGGAGTTTTCCGTAAATGTCAATAAAAAATAAAACGTTGCCAACTTAAAATGTATTTATTTTATTACGGAAATTAATCAAATCATATGATAACAGACGATATAATTCATTTCACTGAAACTAGTTATAGTATGAACACACCTCATTTTTTACATTTGACGTACAATTTTCAACTTGTTATTATTGACTCGAGTGACGATTTGCTTAACAATATTAGAAAATTTAGTAACATACATTTGATTTATAATACCTTTGGTTGGGAAAATATTTCAAGTACATTTATTTGCATTTCTTAATACATTATATATTGTGAAGATTCGTTTTTTCCTACCAAAAATATGGTGTATAACGATTATTTTGTGGAAAATTATACACAATGTTTGAAAATTACAACTTGATTCTTTCTATAAACAGCAAATGTAATTGATAGATACTGTCGGATTCCCTCTAAGTCCACCCAACTTTGAAGAATAATCCGGTATTTTTAGTATGCTGCCACCACCGATATGACTACATGATATTGGTCACGTTATGAGAGGTATATTGATAAAAAGACGAACTCTTTCAATTAAACTTAAACGAACAATTTATTTACACAATCTTTACAAATAACAAGACAATATTTACACTTACAAACTCGGATATAGCTGATCCGGTTCAACATTAAATAAAATACAGAAAATACGTTCTGTGTACTGCTAAGCTACTCTATACCTCTCTCATGCTACGTTAATTAACTCAGAGTTACCAGAGATACTATTAATCTACAAACACTTTATCTCTCCACTCCAAGAGATCTACCTCCACACGTGTACCCTGGACAACCTATACGTTCCGCTCACAGCGTTCAAACTAATCTCTCGCTCCAGTCACCACCAGAGCACCATTCGTGAATGGGGCTGATTCCCCTGTTCGCACGGGTTTTGTCCACTTGAAAGAACGTAATCCCCTTATGATGTATCTGTCTTCTTAGATAATGGGTGAAGTCTGTCTTATCTATGAACTTGGAATGACAATAGAAAAACTCTCTCCACTATACTAAACATTCTTTCCACTCATCTCAGGTCACTCTCCTACTCGGATTAAGATTCCATATAGGAAAGGAACGTTAGTTTAAAGCTTACAGTACACGGTAGATAAGCACACAAAAATATAATATCACACAACAATAGTTCTAAACCGCAGCTGTCAGTGAAAGCGTGACAGATACGGTGTGTCCCTTTTTATTATTGACCAATTGTTAATTCTTAAATTGGTAGTTTTATAAATATAGCTTCAACTGCAAAATGTTTCAAACATTGTTCTTCAACATATAAAAGGTCATTTACGTCAAAATAGGTTTTTTTTTTTTACGGTTCAAAATTAGACTATTTATATGGTCCCAGGGTTCTGTAAACAATATTTAGAAAAGCCTTACCCATGCTCTAATAAATAAAACAGAAAAAAGTTCTACTTTTTTACGACCAAAATTTACCGAATTATGATACTTGGAATTTTCAACGGTTTTTGGCACTAAATGAAGTCAACGAAGAAAAGTAATAAACAGCTGCTAAAAACTCATAAAATTCAAAATATCATACCTCGGTAAATTTTGGTTGTACTAGAAACTGTTTTGTTTTTACTGTTTTATCTATTAGAGGCTGGAGAACATTTTTCTAAATATTTATAGGACCCGTGGATCATATAAAAATTTGGTTAAATCCTAGTATCGAGTCTCTTTAGCATTTGGCGAAATTCGGATGGGCTATAAATATCTCTTTCTTGCAGCAGCTGTTTATTATGTATCGACGACCACACCTAAGGCAAAGATTATAGACGGTAGCTCGATTTAGTTAGTTTATTAAAATTTATTGGGGGTTTTGCGAAATTGATCGTGGGGTATTTTCGTTTCTTTTTGAGCACATTTCTTTTGTTCATTGATTTCATACGCCATTTGTTTTGATTAAAATACAGATTCAAAATTTTTAAATTTGTGGAACCCCGGCTGTCATAAAAAGAAAAAATAAACAAACGAAAGTCAGTTTAATTTAGATTGTGAAGGAAAAATCCAGAGAAATGTTTAAAAAATTAAGTACATTTTTAACCCATTAACGACCAGTGGCATATTTTTAGATCACTAGACTTAGTGGCAACAAAGCGTCTTTCACACCAGTAAATATGAAGATTAGTATATACTCTCTTTCACGAGACAAATCCCTTCATAAAATAATATAAAAAATACCCTTCATTTAAAAGTGGCGGGAAATCTAAAATTTAAATTTTACGAAGAAAATAATTTGGGCGTTAATGGGTTAAAGTAATTTTTTTTATTTGTGGAATCCCGGCTCTCATAAAAAAAAAAAAAAAAACGAAAGTCAGTTTTAAGTTAGATTGTGTAGGAAAAATCCAGAGAAAAATTTAAAAAATAAAGTACATTTTTAACCCATTAACGACCAGTGGCATATTTTTAGATCACTAGACTTAGTGGCAACAAAGCGTCTTTCTCACCAGTAAATATGAAGATAAATATATACTCTCTTTTACGAGACAAATCCCTTCATAAAATAATATAAAAAATACCCTTCATTTAAAAGTGGTGGGAAATCTAAAATTTAAATTTTACGAAGAAAATAATTTGGGCGTCAATGGGTTAAAGTAATTTTTTTTATTTGTGGAATCCCGGCTCTCATAAAAAGAAAAAAAAAAACGAAAGTCAGTTTTAAGTTAGATTGTGTAGGAAAAATCCAGAGAAAAGTTTAAAAAATAAAGAACATATTTTAAATATAATGAATTATATTTATTGAATGATTTTTTTTTTCTAGGAGGCGGGGAAGACAGGTTAATGAAGCGCTTACACGTGTATTACTGATCGCTACTTTAACGAATTTCGTGCTTTTTTGAGACTGCTACACAACAAAGTTGCTCCATCCAGTGATTTTTTTTCTTTAATTGTTGTTTTGTTTTCATGAGCACGAAGCTCTCATATATGCGATACGAGCAAAGAAGACCGAGCTATGCTCGGTCAAAATTAGCTTGGAGTTCCAATATCATGACCGATGACCAAAATGACCCACTAATCAAATTTTCTCGAATATGTGACCAAGACCAATTGTCACCTCATGCCCGAAACCCGTAGGATATAAAATTTGGTCAAAATAGTTTGAGAAGTTTTTTAGATAAAATTAGCTTGACCCACTAATCGGATTTTATCGAGCATGTCTCAAGCCCAATGATTTTCTCGTGCCCAAAAACTGTGGGATACAAAATTTAGTTCAAATCGTCTGAGCCATTTTTAAGATAAATATAGCTTGACCCATAACCCACTAATCGAAATTTCTTTAACATGTGACCTAGCCCAATAGTTTTCTCGTTTCCTAAAACTGTAGGATACTAAATTTAGTTCAAATCCTCTGAGCAGTTTTTAAGATAAAATAAGCTTGACCCATAATAACCCATGACCAAAATGACCCACTACTGGAATTTTCTCAAACATGTGACCTAGCCCAACAGACTTCTCGTGCCCAAAAACTATAGGATGCAAAATTTAGTCTAAATAGTCTGAACCGTTTTTTAGATAAAATTAGCTTGACCCACAGTGACCCAAAAATGACCCGCTAATCAAATTTTATCAGACATGTGACCTAGCCCAATGATTTTATCGTGCCCGAAACTCGTAGGACGCAAAATTTAATCAAAATCGTTAGAGCCATTTTTAAGATAAAATTAACTTGACCTGCATTGACCCAAAATGATCCACTAATCGAAAGTTCTCGAACATGTGACCTAGCCCAATAGTCTTCTCGTGCCTGAAAATGGTAGGATACAAAATTTAGTCATAATCGTTTGAACCGTTTTTTAGATACAATTAGCTTGCCCTAACCCATGGTGACCCGAAATGACCCACTAATCGAATTTTCTCGAACATGTGACATAGCCCAATGGTTTTCTGTTGCCCCACAACGGTAGGATACAAAATTTCGTTAAAATAGTTTTTAAGATAAAATTTGCATATATATATATATATAACCACATACACACAAGATTTGCTCGTATTAGAATATATGTATGACAGCGATCGCCATTTTTACAAATTTCATGTATTTTTGTTTTTCCAACTTCGCAATGATCTTTAACATTTTTTGTAATATCGGTGGAACATGCACTAAAACATTGTTTCTTACTACTCATATTAACTTTTTTATATGTATTTTATTAAATTTGTGAATTAAAATATTTATATTGTATTCATAAATACAATATCTAAAAAAATCATCTCTTTAATTAAACTTTAATTCAATAATTCTGCATTTAAATTCTTACATTATTCTTAGCATCATTTTGTCCAAAATCGTCTGAAAGAGTCAAATTTTAATATTTTATATACGGTATGTTGCTACACTCATATAAGCGCACCCAGTGACATTTTTATCTAAATTCCTTATTTTTCTACTGCAATTATTATGTTTAGAATGACAACATTCTGCTAATTGTTTAATCGGCGTTATAGTTGGAACAGTGGAAGCACATGCAGCGATGCACTTTAAATGATTGAGACGACACGATGATATAAAAGTTGTTGACAGAGACGCCCTATAATGGTTGGAGGGGACCCAATAGAAAGATGCAATTATTTCCAATACTTTATTACAAAAATAACCATTTAAACTATTTTACTCTGTCATAATAATATCTGTCATGTGGGCTAAATGCGATATTAAAAAAAAAATAAATTTCAAAATTAAACATGTTGTATAGAGACCTTCAAAATGTTAAAACGGGTTTTTATCATGATTCAACACGTTCTTCAGACTCATATGACGTTATAATCACTTGCTGCCGTCATATCTACTTGTTTTCTCAATTACACATATTGATACTCTCTTTGTATTATTCTCAAACATTTGAAAAAGTCTGTTTAACTTCCAATATGACGTCAGATTAATTTTCTTTTTAGTTCTCTAATGACATCATATTAAGCTGCTTTCTGTATTTACACATACTCATACTCCTTTTATTATTGAGAAATGTTTGAAAATTTCCGTTTTTTTACCAATATGACGTCATATTAACCTTTTTTTCAATTGGTGAAACTTTTTATTTCATTTTCATTTTTCCTGTGGAAATCTTTCAATAGAAAATTAATTATTGCAGAAATAATTTTATTGTGGATTTTTAATTGTTGGCAACTGCTATAACGAAAAATGTTTAAATTTAATAGGAAAAGGCTGTTAGATTTTTGCTCTCTCTATATTAAAATAATACGATTTTTTCAAATTTGATAAATTTTGAGCTTCATCGTAGGTATTCAGCTATAAGTACACAAAATTTCATGTTTGTAAGTTATATAGTTTCTGAGAACCGGCTCTGTGACGGACAGATAACATAGCAGGACGAATAGAGTTTCGTGAGATGAACTCGTTGCCTCAGATGGTCATGCCTCAATTCACCAACTCAAAAATCATGAACAGATCTGTATAATTGACGATTAGTTTGCACTTCAGAGTAACAAGGTATTAAAGTCTCTTAAGGCTGTTCCGAAATTTTCTATTACCCGAATAATGCGTGTTGTTTCATCATAATGATGGAACCACTTTCACACCTGGACTTGAATGCATGAAGCTTTCATATGCTTGAAATCTGTGAAGAAAATCTTAGAATATTACAAGGAAAATTCCAAAAAAGCTTTTGTTATAATCAGTGTATTTTAAGTTTATATTTTTCCCGGTTACTATTTGAATATTCATGGTCCTTTTTCTTGGAAGATCTTAATTTTATTTTTCTAAATAAGAAAAAATGAGTAAACCATATCAGTACAAAAACCTTTAACAGGTTAAAAGTAGTGACGCAGCACTTCCTTTTGGCTCTAAGAATTTTAAATATGGTTCTTAAAAGCAATGATATCAAATTTGAGTGACGCTATGTTAATTATTTTTTTTCTTTAATCATCATTTTCTTTTTAGTTTTATTTATATTCACAGGTGCAATTATTATCTTAACATGAAAAAGTATATAAAATTTATTTGCTGACACTTTTTCATTCACATCTCTCGTTGTTAAAAAACCCCTTTCACAACTCAGTCAAGTCATCAAAAAAGCCTTTAAAGTTCAGCGCAATATGCAAAAAGAACTGTCTTTCCGTGTCAGCGCATCTGCCTTTATAAATCAGCGAACGCACCAACAAACATCTCGCAACATCGCTACTAAACTAGCAGCAGCTGGCGAACGCCTGCATACGAAGAATTTCTCTCGCTGTATCTTCTTCCATCGGCGCGCAAGGTAGTGGTAATACCGGATATTTTTCGACCAAGCTTCCTTCACTCGGAATGGCAACGCATGTGAATGACTAGTGGTTTTTTCAACGAGCGGTGTGTTGCATGCTATAAAAGGACGTGAAAGAGAAGGGTGGTTTCCATTCATATTCGAGATTTTTTCTCGTGTGAGGAGCCACCCTAGTGAGTTTCTATGTTTGTGAAAAGTGAATGTTTTGTATTATATATCAGTGCAGTAAAAATTCATCTTTTAGTCTCAAGAATGTGTTCACAAGTTATAAAGTGATTTGTTGTGAAATGTCTGTCTACAATCTCCAGTATGATTTCGACATCTGCGAAATAGTGAACTTCAAAAATTCTTTTTGTGAGTGTAGACTAACATTAGTGTTAAAATGTGCCTTTCAGTGAATCCAAGAGATGTTTCAGTATCAAAAATAAGTATTTTTATTTAAAATCAATAATATTTATCAGTGGATGCTGTTGGATAGAAGTAATTATAAATCAAACGTAATATGGAGCATCCACGTGCAAAAAAATGTAATCTTTAGGATCACAAATTAATTTGAATGCATTTCTTTAAAGTTAATATTAATTTAATTGTGTAGTGATTAACTTATGTTTTATATATAAATAAATTAATCGAGAATAATCTCTATAGTATTATTATTTTTTGTTTAATTAGCATGAAGTGTTTTATAATATGTACTTTTAGTTTTCAGCTATTTCAGGTTGTTGCTCAGGATGCTAAGGTGGTTTGTTATTGTGGCCAACATTTATTGGTACGAAATCACTATTTCGATCAGGTTTAAGATTTTAACTTGTGTTCCCTTTTGAACATTTAATCGTGTCCCCCTTTAGTTTATTTTTATTTTGCACCATGAAGCCTTTTTCCATCAGCCAAATTTATCATCATTTTTTATCACTCGTGAATTGAAAATATGGGTTTTAAAAGAAATTATATCAAAATTTGAGTGACACCTTGACGTGAATTTAATAGGACTGTTTTAAAATTAAATTAAAATTATTTTTGGTTTGTCTTCTAATGTATATTTAGACATACAAACAATACTTTTAATTTTTCAATACACTGTTAAATATATTATTTTCACTAAGCCTATATTATATATTGAAATGTATTTATTTCAATAAATTGATTTATCTTTTGTGCCACGCTATCCAAAATCATAAGTAAAATTTATGTAAATGATTATTTTGGGTCATAGTATCCAAACGAAGGATATGCAAGTTGAATTCATAGCTAGTGAAAATATATTTACAAAATATATTCATTAACTATTAAAAAATTCAAATTGTAATAATTCTTTTTAAACACTTTCCAACCTAGTTGAAAAGTGTTTATGACTTCGGTTCGTATGGCCGTCTGTCCGTGCTCTAACTCCCGTAAATATGCTCGGATTGCGCTGCAATTTTTATATGTTATTGTCGTTATCTATAGCATGTTCCCTATTTCAACTGAAGTGTGTAGCACTTATAGTTTTTTTTTACAGGTACACTCAAAAGAATTCTGTTGCATTACGGTCTATGGGAAAAAATCATTTGCGGTTTACTTTAATGATGTTACACAATTGCAAATACATTGTAATTGATATAGATCACTAAGGTGCATTACAAGAAGCTTAATATGGAATAGGGTGTGCATAGCACTTATAGTTACTTTACAGGGACAGTCAAAAGAATTCCGTTACATTACGTCAATGGAGAAAAATAGTCTGCGGTTGAATTAAATAATATTTCACTAATTTAAACACATTGAAATTTATATATATCACTAAGGTGCATTGCAAGAGGCTTACTACAGAATAGTGTGTATATAGCTGTCATCGTTCATTTACAGGGACACACAAAAGAATTACCTACTGTCTGTTAAAAATAGTTCCTGGAAGTGTGTTTTAAGTTACTGAACGCGATTTTAAATTTAACTCACTTTTTTTTCTATTACTTGGTGTGTATAAATTCTGTATTTCATATACAGGGCAGCACAAAAGTTCGCGAACACATTTCCGTTTATTGATAGAAACTCCAGAAGGAGAATTTTAAACTGTGCTACACGTTTCCTATAACTAAACTAAAATTTAGCATCCCATGTAGTATATATACAAATCTATAGATCATATACAGGGCTGAATAAAAGTATTCGGATTTTTTGCCGAATATTGTATATGTTGGAAATTCCTGAAATTACGTTTTTAAATATGTTATGCGTTTTCCAAAATGTTTACTTAGATGTTGTCTTTCAGCTTATTAAACGGTAATGATTTGTAAAATTATTTTGGAAGCGTTGGGAAGTGTTACATAATCTATGCTTGACGCATGATTTTTCGTTCTTGTTTTTTCAGCTTTCGCCTTTTAATCCATTTAATTTTTTTCATTATGTTTCCATTATAAAGAAAGTATAAGGAATATAAAAAAACATTTTCTAATATATTAATGCAGATAAATTTTAATTTTAATATAATATTTGAATTTAAATTTGTAGCGGAAAAACAATTGTAATTTAATAAAATAATGTGAAAAAAGTAATTTTCAGTCATAATAAAGCAATTAATAGTTGCAATTCACTTATGGAAAAAAATTAGGATTTTTAATGATAAAAATTTCATGTAGTTTTTCGTTAGGAATTTTTTAAGATAAATTCAGTATTTAATTCAGGAAAAACTTTTTAAACTTTGAGTTATACAAGTTTATATAAAATTAAATAGATTGAAAAATATTATTATTTGTGTTAATATATTTATTAACTATGAAAATTTTTAATTGCAATAATTTAGCGTTTTGCATTTTTAAGAGCTTAACTTTTACCCATTTTGTTTGCATTATAAATGAAATGATTATTTTTTTAAATATATGATTATATATATATATATATATATATATATATATAATACAATTTTTGCTCTATGAGACTAATAAAAAAAACAAGAAAAGTAGTTTAAAAGAATGATTTATGTACAAACCATTATTTCTAATTAAAAAATAAAAAGTGTCAAGCTAGTGAGATGAGATAATGAAAGTTCTAATGAAAATGCACTTTTGTTATCTAGTAATATTATCTATATATATATTTCTCTTACGTGGCGCAAAAATAGGGCTGAATTTGTAACTTATGGTTTGGCAACAACTGTAGTTTCCAGAGCTCAGACTAATGAACAGACTAGATTGTGTTAGATCAGCTCCGCCTCTAATATGGCGGTCAGTGTGAGAGCAGTGAAACCATAGAATGAAACTCAAACTAGCAATTATTAAAAATAAAATAACATGTACATAATCCAAAGCATCTGAGATGATTCCTCATTTTAATTATGAGTAATATCGTTAATTTCAAATGAATTCTCAACTCTTATTTAGAATTATTTACGAATTTCCCTCACTCAAAAGTCTGAAAAAAAAAATCAACTGTCTAGATTGCACCTGCCGCCATCTGTTGCTGTATTGATGAAGTAAAAAATAATTTTTGTAAAAATCTATAATCAATTAGAACAATAAAATGTCGAACGAAATTTAAACAATGATTGATGATATATATAAACTATCTTCCTATCATTTAGTTTTTTTTTCTAACGAATTTAAGTCGTGCTGTACAAAATATCCTTTTTTCATAGTATTTAAATTATTTATATGCCCATTGGTAGCGCCAACTAAATGCATTTTCAGTTGTGTTTTCAACGGAGAATTACTTTTTACATTAAAAAAAATTGTCACTTTCATATGTTCAAATGTTTTATGGCAGAACTTATTCCGGCTAGAACTGCTGAAAAATAAAAAGGGGCGGGAGAGCGAAGCAAGCTGTGACCGCGTAGCGGTCTCAATTAGCGATTTTTAAAAGGTTGAATTTCAAAAGAATGCTACTGTCCCACTTCACTAATTTGCAATTTCTAAATATGGAACCCACAATACAGTATATGAAATACAGAAATACCATTACTTCAAAATGCTTACCATATAATGGTTACATAAATGTTAACAGAATAATAAGCAAAACATTTTTATAAATAAAAAATTTATTTAAATAAATTTTTATACACATTAACTTTATACAACTCTTCTTCTAACATGTACAGTGGACATGCTGCATTTACTGCAAAATTATTTACAAATCTTTAGATAGTCAGCACTTAAATTGTTCACTGAAGAATTTTATACTGAATAAAATTACTACAATATTCCATTTCAGCAAATATATATATTAAAAACTAAAATTTGCTTTTGAATTTTTATGACATAAATCAAAATGTTAACAAATCTACTTTAAATGGACAACAATGGATATTTTTCAGTTATTTCTAGACTCAAGATAATATTTTTATTTTACAGAATATTAATAAAGCAGAAAAAAATTACATTCTTCAACAAATGGAGTCATCCTAAACAGATGTTATTTTTTTCCATTGAGAAATTAATGTGTTCATTTTAAAAATACTTTTAATCACATATGTAGTTGCATGAATACAAAATGAAATTTTAAAATATTTTAAGAGTCTGCATGAAAACAAATGAATGCATTAACAGATGAGTTTACCAATTCAATAAAGTAAATAGTTATGATTAAGTACAATATCAAAAATAATTATATTAGACTTACATAATACACAAGACAATTTTATGAACAGGAATGCAGAATTAATTAATGAATGGATCTTTTAAACTTCTTTCGAGCAATCTTTCAGAAAATTTAATGACAAAATTGCAAATTCTTCGCAATTTCCTTTAACAAATGTATTAATTTGAAATAAAACAAACATACTATCCAAAATGAAAGCATACAACAATTAAATTTTAAAGAAGGAAAACTATAAAGGAAATGAAAGGAACAAGAACAAGAAGTATCTAATAAAATGTTCTGTTAATATCAATACATAAAAGGTTTAATTTTTTTATAAATTAAAAGGAAGGGGATAGAGGGTTCAGAATTTACCACTGACAAAACAAAATCTGTTTAACTAATGTTAAATTTTATTGAAAACTACAGGATGTGGTAACTGTAAATTTATTTTACCCATAAGTACAAGCTAATAAAATGTATCAGTAATCAATTATAGCCAATGTCTATAAACACTGCAATAAGAGAAAACATATTGTTTCAAATTGGAATAAAAGAAAACAAGAAGTTTAAAAATGCATACATAAAACAGTTCAAACTAATATTTCAGATTTAAGAAACAGTAAAGACACAATAAAAACACTCAAGGGCATGTATTTCATAAATAAGATACCTATATTCATGCATGCTACAGACAGATCCTTAAATATAATTTTATCCTCTTATATAAGTGCTGGGAAATTACAATTTCTAGCAGTTTAGCAATAAAATGGTTTGGACAGATGTTTCAAAGTTGGGAAGAATTGATATTATTTTTCCATTTATAATAGCATAACACTGATTTATCACAAATTATACAAAAATCATAAAAGGAAAAAAAAGGAGAAATTTAAATTATATAAGGTATCCAAGAGACTGTAAAACAAATAACTAAAAGTAAATGCTGAAGATACTTTATCCAACTATTAGAAGAAAATAATGCATAAAAGTACAAAAATCTCATGGAAAGATGATGAAAAAAAAAAATCTCACTATAAAAACAGTACCATCACAATATTCTACAAGAGTTATCAGATATGTAGTCACATAAAATTTAAAGTTCTTTGTCTTAATTATTATATTTGAAGCAATTTTATTGCCATTAAAATTAGGTGCTACCAGAATGATTCATTAGATAGCAGAGCATGCAGTTAACTACTTTTAAAACAAAGTATTTTTAATTAAATATAGGATATTCTAATGTGAACATTCAAAAAGTCATGCACATAAGAGTTTTAAAACATGACAATTTTCTTTTTTTATTTAGGTATCTACTTTCTTTGCATTTTAAAGCCAATTTTAACTGGTAAAAAAAATATGAATATATGCAGAAATAATGTTAATTTATAGCAATATTCAATTAAATTTTAGTTTTAGAGCTCGAAAACCATTTTTAATGAATTTAAGAATAAAACTTATATGCACTCAAAGGGACTATGTACTAATGCTAATTCCACAATAGGCTTATTTGGCAAATTAATCTTAGTAATAGGAAAATTACCACAAAATTTTGAACATTCTTAAAAACTGATTTTAAAGCCAACAAAAGTAATAACAGCCACACATTACATTTTAATTTCTCTGATGAAGGAAGTGTACTAATTTGCAATTTTTATGCTAACAAAAATACATGCTTGGTCTATTAAAGCAATTACTAATACTAAAATTTTTTAACAACTATCTAAACATGCAAAAACTTTTATATATAAAACTGTAAGATGTAACACATCTATAAAATTAATATGAAAAAGGTTGTAAAACTTGTTAAGCATGTTGCAAAATATGCACAAAAGCTACTAAGAGTAAACCGTGACTTCATGAAGCACATGAATAGTGATATTTTTTTCATGAGAAAAAAGACTGTGTGAATGCACATACAACATTAAAAATATCAGCTGTGTGAAATAAAAATTCAATTAAAAATATGTTATAAGGATGCACAACTGTATGGCTATCAAAATTTTGTAATTTTGGATATTTGCTTAGTAATTGTTGATTTTTTAAAGTTATTTCCTTCTCCCCTGCAGGATTTTTTAAAAACACTTTTAAATTATGAAATGTTTGATTTGAAGGTGCTCAAAAGATATAGAGATATAGCAGTATATAACCTAATACTATATTCAACAAAATCGCACCGTATACGGGGCTTGTAATCTGCTTATTAATTACTCTTTCTTACCTTAATAAATTACTTTAAAGCAATGTGCATGATTTTTTTAATATACAACATTAGAATATTTCAGAAATAGAAGGAAACTTTTGAATAATGAAGAAAATTTCAATAAAAAATTCAAAACATAAATGTATGATTATTTTAAAGACAATTTGCTTATCTTTGATACCACTCAAACATTAACAATGAATAAAATTTTAAAAGGTAAGGGTAAAAGCATCCACCATAATATAGCAATAAAAAATATATTTAGTCTTCACATCTGTATAAAAATGGATTAAAATGTTATTTAACATAATATACAGAAACAAAAGTTTATCAAAATTAAAAAACATGAGTAGTAAACAATAACTAACGGTTGATGCAAAAATTTAACGGTTGATGCCTTTAATTTCATTGCATCACAAAGTCATGCCAAAAACTTTAAACTTAATATGTATTTTGATAGAATTTAGCTTAAACAAAACAAAAAATCTATCTGAAGATATGCGTTCTGTATTGAATACATTCAATAACTTATCAATATACAAAAATATAATAAAATAAAAGTACTCTGAACAGTTTTGCACACAGATGACTGACTAGTAATTTTGTAATTCAAATATGTTATTCTACAATAGACTAAAAGTATGCATTTTTTTTTCTCGTTTACAAAACAAGACAAAAAACATGAAATGTAATTTTCTTAAAACAGTTTAATTTAGAAGGGAAAAAATACTTTACATTCCAGTTATATAGCCAAAACAGCAAATTAAAATATGTTTAATGAAAACACCGGTATAAATTAGTATTTAAAATGACAGAAAATATGAAATATCTTTTTATTAACCTTTTAAGTGTGGGGCAGTATTTTTGCATATATGTAACAATTCATAAAAAAGTAGCTATGAAGAGTATCAGTACAAGGATTTGATTAACTTGCATATTTATTTATCTTATGCACTGAAAAAAATTAACATTAATATTAAATTTTTGTTAAATCGGCATTTGAATTAAAAAAATTACGTGATGGAAAAAGACTGTTCTGATGTTTAGAGAGTTAATCCTGCCTTCATTAAAAATGATTGCCTTCAATAACTGCTTAGCACTGCAGAATACAACTATTTTATTGGCGTATATTTGAATAAAACAATACTTCCTTAAAGGATATAATATTAATGTAACAATAAAAATTTGGGCTTCAACTAAAATTTTAAAGAAAACAGCAGTTATAGATACATTCTATTCTAAAAATATTTCAAACTTCAACTATAAAAAAATAATAATAAAATGTGAATAACTGAATAATTTTTGGAAAGGATATGTAAAACTGTGTCGAGTACATTGAATCTGATTTCTAGTTTGAAACTTGTTTGTTTCAGAAAATTGGACACAAATGAGTGAAATTTTGTGATCAGTTTAGTGCCATAAGTTTGAAAGAAAAATTCAGGTTCTGTCTTCTCTTAGTGTTCAAACATTCAGAGCTGCAGCATGGGTACAGGAGGATCAAGTGCCAAGCTTGATGGACACTTCATTGGTACTGCCAGTTAGCACAACAAACACACCTATGATACGTACAAAAATAAACCTTTCCACAACAAACCCAAAATAAAGTTGTTGCAGCACCGCACACAATAAGAGGCATTTGACTGTGTTAGGCTTTAATATATATCATGTATTTAATATTTCTATATACTAAGGTAGAATGAAATATATATATAACTAATGTTTAACTAATTACCTAATGATGAAAATTTAGAACAAAAGACATTAAAAGCTTTTTTAATAAAAGATAAAAGTTAAAAGTTAAAAGTAACTTACAACAATGAAATATTAATAAAAAGTTATTGAAGAAAACTTTTGAATTAAAACTCATAAATAATGTAGAGACTGCAGCAAATTGTGCTAAGAATTTGGTAAAAACTGAGGAGGAAACACCATCCTTTTAAAAACCTTTTAGAACAAACATTATATAATCACTATTATTTAATAATTCCTATATGGAGTAAAAACTTAGTCAGCAGGAGAAAAGAAAGAGATATACTTTTGAAATGTATTATTCTAGTGAAATGACGACATTAAAACTGTATTATTATGACATTTGTTAGTTACAACTTAAAAACTAAATTCAAAAATACAAAACAATTTAAACTTAATAGTTTTAATTAAATGAAACATATGCAAAAATGCATGAATAAGAAAAATATCTTCATATTTAGGAATAATTTCAAAAGAATATCTCTTCAAATCAAGATTTGCTGAATGTCTATAATTTCTCTACTGTAACAAGAGAGCTGACCATATATATAACAAATGAAACAGCGGTGATGAAAAATGTTAAAATAGTCAACTGGCAAACAATAGATTTTTAGACATTTAGTACCAAAAGAAGTTCAATAAATATATTGGTAAATATATAAATAAGTATATTAGCAGTATTGTAAACAATGCACTTCTAAAAATAATAAACTAATTATGAACACAAAGCAACTGCTGTACCAACTAAGAAATCTAGAAGATGAAAAAACCATTTAAAACATTTTTTTTAAGTTTCAGATATGATAGATTACTGATGTTGATCATATCACACAAGTCAATCACCCTATTTCTGTTACTGCTCAGCTAGTAGGAAATTAGTAATTTGAACAGAGAAAAATTCCTCAATTTACTTCCTCAAACTGATAATTACAATGTATTTCTGAGATTTAAGATAGCTAAAAACAAAGCCCCTCAAACTTATCTGTGAACAGGAGACAGAAATAATCACTTTATTTTTTTAAACATGAGTTAAAAAATTATTATTATTTTTTTTTTTTAACATTGACAATATTTTTGGCTTGACCTATTAATTTCGTATAGTAATTCAGGTACAAGAAAATACAATATGGGCATATTTTGTTTTGTACCATTATCTTGCATAAAATTAAGGTGTATAATTGCTTGATTTGATAACTTGCCCTTGAAGTTATCAAATATATACATGTTAAACAAAATAAAATAAAAAAACTCATTAAAATATAGAATAAATGTAAAGAAAATGCAGAAATTACTTTTTTTTTACTTTTCTTTACAAAAACTATGCATGCAAGTATAAAAAGTCTTCCAATGCAATTATGTATGTTATACAAAATTATCAAATTTAACCCATCTGATCATTTTAAGAATTGCCTTTTAAAAGTACCTTCTCACATTTGATTCATAGATTTTTGTTGTTGTTGTTGTTGTTTTTTTGTTTCAACTACTGTTATTGTTAATTCCAGGATAACTGCAAAGTATAATAAAGATTTTTTAATCTGTTCAATATTCATCAGTCATAACAAAGAAAAATGTTTCAATCAAGAAAAATGTTTCAGATCAAATGGGTTAAATGATAGTATTCAAACATACAATTGATCTAAAACTTTAAGCAGCTTTTAAATACTGACAAACAGTGAATTACAAAAGCTATGATAAGTACGCAAGAGAATATAAAACTTAATATATGATTTTTTTTTTTTTTAAAGATAAAGAAGTTTAAAAAATAATAACAATGCAGTTATAAAAGGACTATTGTAAAGTTAAACAATATTAAAAACTGGCATATTTGTTTACTTTAGATGATTTTCCTGTTTTCATGAATAGAAAATATCTGAAAATCAATCGCTCATCTTTACATGGTAAAAACTTGCTGTATATATGTTCCTAATTCAAAGCATTTTAAACATATACTTTTACATGAAAGGTACATAAAAATGTAATTTAAAGTTAATTCTATATCAAAAGTCCAAAAAAATCATACATCTTAAAGAACTAATATTTCATAAAAATTCAGCACTCAATTCTTAATCATTACAAAATGTATCTTTGAATACATACTAGGACTTTGAATACATACCCAAACATACTAGGAATATAAAATGTCAATGAAAATAACATTCTCTTAAGAAGAATTTGCACTCAATTTTCTCAGTCTTCAAGTCAGACCATCATAAGCAGTATACTACAAGTCATTAAAATTTTATTAACTCAATACAGGAAAAAAAAGGTTAACCATTTTACATAAAAGAACATATTTACCTAGTAAAGGCAAAATGGTGGCAGTGTGTAATGGTATTCCACAGACTTACATAAACAGTTAAAGGGGGCAAAAAAAAGCACCACAATTTTATTTTTTTCACAATGTTGATTTTAATATTGTAACATCTTTATAAAGACATGCAAAAACTATAATTACTAACAAAGGTAAGCAGGCACCCATAGTTTAATAAGGTGCACTACATTTCTTGGGTTGATATAATCTTCTCTTTTGCAACAATGGTCAACAAAATAAAAATTGTCATGTTAAAAAAGTTGAAAGACTGTCACCATCAACAAGATATACTGATATGTAATATATTTCAAATGTGGCAACGGAAATAAATATAATGCAACATTAATGTCTAACCATACTTAAAAGTTTTGAAGGCCATTTTTTATCTAGAGTTTTAAAAAATTAGATGTTAACATTTCAGCTAAAATATTAGCCTTACAAGTTAATATTAAAAATTAACTTATTGCAGTAGATCGAAATCCACTTTATGAGTAAATTCAGATATTTTTAAAGTAAGTTAGGAATGCACATCAATAAAAATATATTAACAAAAGTAAAATAAAATAAACTTTTAATCCACCATTAAAAGTCTTGAAAGTCAACATTACTATTCTATTACAACTGTAGTAGAACCTTGATTCTTTTTAGGTACTGTTGTAATCACAATTATTGCCACAAATTATTGGAGAAGTTTTGATTTTGACTATTAGGTGGCCATACAACTCCTGGAGCAGTTTGGTTAGTGTTAATTACCATACCAGGTGCATTTACAGGGGCAGAAGATACACCCATACTCCAAGGTTGACCAGATATCTGAAGGTTTGCCATCTGTTGTGTGACCTTTATGTAATGAAATAAGAAAATTTTGTAAATATGAATAAATATTCAAAATTAAAAACTAAAGTCTAATTAAAAGTTTCTTTAATACCAAATTAATTTTCAATATGCTCTATTAAAGAACTAATTGGATATTGGGGATTATGTATATACATATTTATATATAGAATATCCCAAAATTAACCACAGCCCATTTGGAAATTCAATTTACAACCAAGCAGTTGATGTAAAAGTGTGTGCAATTTGAACTAAAATGCTTCACATGATGAAAAATTTTGTTTAAGCAAATAAAAAGTATAGGTAAAAATTTTACTGATACATGGTGCTAGACTCAAAAGAAAAAGCATCAGAAACAAAAAAATAAGCAATTATACGCTATTTATTTTGTTACAAACAGTTACAGACCAGTTACTTCTTGCAATTCATAACCATATTTCAACGAATATGCATGTAATCCTGTCTCTTATGCAATTGAGTACCATTTGGATGAAAGTTCAAGTTACAAAGGGTGCACGAATTGTTGCATGGTAATGGATTGCACAAAATAAATGTTCTATAACTGCCTGGTTTGTATTTTTTATGTCTTTTACCCTTCTTTTCTGGAGTACAGTGCCATCTATTGTCAAAATTTGGAGTTAACTTTATTTATTAGCTTAAATAAAATTTCTAAGTATGGGAAGTATTCTAGTTTAAACTGCACACTTCCAGACAAAAGATAAATCGGACATAAAAAAATAAATAAAAAAGTTTTAAAGACAATAAATTTTGTGTGCTCAATGAAGAATATATCACAGCATTTTAAATTAATTGAGATGACCCAGCAACAGATTCAATTTTACTATTAGCATGACAAAAATATGTCGATAAATATATATATATATATGCAAGAAATATGGAGAAGTTATTTTTCCTTTTAGGTTATAAGATTTTAATAAAATAAATTTAACAAATTCTTACATTCATAATGTTAATGGAGAAAGATCGAACACAATAAGACTTTTTTTTTTAAATTTTGTGAATGATTGCAGAATTAAATGTTTTTTTCCTGTGTCCCCATCCTCTGCGAGTACAAATGGGTAGTTTAAACATAAAAAATGTGCAAGAGTCTTCAAGAATCAAGTGTAGTCAATAAAAAATCTTTACAAATGTCCAAAATAATTACAGTGTACTCTCAATATCTTGAAAACCTTGAAAAAGTTTTTTTTCCCCTTGATGTATTCCTCTAATGTTAATTTCAATTCTTATGTTGAAGAGTTTTCGCTGAAAACATTGTTATGTAAAAGTTTTTCAAAGTCAGAAATGAATTTTTCTGAAATAATCACCGTTTGGCCACGTGGTAGTTCAGTTGTGTCAAAACAAATAGAGGTATGCTTCCCAGAATCTGACACACATCTGTCAACTTCATTATTTCTCTGAGTAGTCAGACTATTCCGAGGAGTCCATCCGGTGAATTGAAAGGCAAACAAAGGAAGCGAAAACAGTCGTTCAAACCAATAAGAATATATACAAAAAGAAGAAGAAAATCATTATTTTCATCAACAATTGCAAGATTCAATAAAAGCAGTAAAAGTAGTTTTCCTCCTACAAAACACCACTTTAAGGCTGCAACATCTCGATTAAGGGATAATCAGAAGTTTCAAAGTCTGATACAGGGATAGGGATGACCACCCCAGGAAACCCACCATGTGCTTAAAATTTGATACAGGAAAGAGGTTGTGGAGAAGATCGTAGATGTAATTGATAGAAAAAAGCAAATTATGCCATCAGTGGCATAGCCAGGATTTCTTTTCGAGAGATGTCTGGAATTTTTCATCAGGTGATATATATAAAAATATATAAATAATAAAATCTGCCAAGATAAAATTGCAAAGAGTGGTAAACATTCTGTTTTAGACAGGCTTTCGTCTTAGCCGGTATAATTGTAAGTCATTCTTTTCTATGGGACGAAGGTATATTTCCGTTTAAATCAGCATTCCATTATAATCAGGTTTCAATTCCACAAGTTTTGCTGCATTTATACAAATATACTTATTTATGTAATATATATAGTAAAACCAGCCAATACGGAATCTGTTTATAACAGAATCCTGTCTTAAACAGAAGCATTACACAGTCCTGATATGGATTACCATACAATTAAATCTACTGAAAATGTTTAAAACCGGATTTTTTGCTGCTCTTTAGATTCAGCCTTAACAGTTTTTCTATTTTCCGTCTAAACTATCGAAAAACTATCGATTCACTTCTTCTATTACACAAGAAATGTAGGTTGACTTTAAAATGTCGTACTAATTTCTGTGAATTGCACAGATTAGTTTGTTGTTTCTAAAAATGTTTCTTTGGAGTTCAGAAAAAAAAATTTCATGTGCACCACAAGATTTTTACAGTTCTAGTGATTTTTGTTTAGTGCAGATTAAGCCAATTTGGCAGGGAACAACGCCTGGTGGCTCTCACTGTCCTTTTGTTTCTTTTCTTTTTTCCAATCGCGGGAATAATTGCAAAATACGACCATTGAATTTAGGATAAAATAATCGTACATTACATGCTTCCAGGTCAAACAAGAATGTGCCAGTAGGTTGCAGTGTTGCCCAGTTGGAATTTTTTTAAAATTCCGATTACTTGATTGCTGCCACTTTAATAGTAACATTTCCTTTATTTAATGACAAATTTAATAAAGCGGCTATTACTATTTCAAAACAAAAGACAGCAATTAAGCGATCTGAATAATAGAAACCCACCCAACAGGTAATACTATAACTTAAGCCATCCCAGAGTCAGATCCTTTAAAATTGCAGGAGTCAGAGTCTGTCATTTTTCCCACCGACTCCACAGCCCTAGATATAAGAGTACATTAAACAATGTGAAAATTTTTGCTTATTACAAATATGCAAATTAAACCTAGATTAGACAAGTAGGTGATTTAATAAGTTTTTTTTTTCAACAGCTACTGCACCCGTCCCGAAAATCTAATAAAATTCACTATTACACCATCACTTTCAGGCTGATTTTCTTCAAAATGTTATACAAACCTCGGCTTACTACATTACCTCCAAATATAAAATTTCATCGAAAAATATTCCTAAATTCACTTATACTGCAAAAAATTGCTATCACAATGCCCCTTCTGGTGGAACATCCCCATTTTCAACTGAGACCTGACATCCATAGTAGTAAAAAACAGATGTTCTATCCATAACATCATACACTTTCTAATGATAGAAAAGAAAAACTATATATAAGCATCGCATTTTGCTAACAAATCATTGTATTTTGGCTCCCACCCTCTTAGATGGCTTGCAGCTAAAATTCTTAATGGTAAGGGCATAAAAGCGACACCTGTTGGGCAGTATACACCCAAGACTAATATCGATCTATTTATGTGAAGGTTTAACAGAATATGAAATTTGATTAAATTCCGTGCATTAGTTTTTCAGATATAGCTCTCGTTAAAATTATGAAAAATGCAGCATAGCAGCACCACCTGTTATATGATTTACATGAAAACCTAATCAGCAACAACTTATGTCAAGGTCTAACAGAATATGAAATATTCCATGTATTAGTTATTGATATATGACTATAATTAAAATCATGTAAATCCTGAAAAATGCAGCATAGCAGCATCACCTGTTGGTTGATTTACACCAAACCTTAATCACAGGGTTTCCAGCAAAACATGTCTGGCAATTTCCCTGACTTTCCATGATTTTCCCTGACCAAATCCAAAAAAATTCCATCACCAAACAGGCATGCACAAAATCTGCTTTAAATAACACAAAATAAACAAGCAGCATTAAAAAAAATAAAAAAATCAGAAATTTGTATTGTAAGATTAGGGTTTATACTCTTTTCCAAAGAGAAAATTCAAGCACCTTTCAAGAAAATTGCAAAATGAAATTTTATAAAATACTATAATGCAAAAAAACTTTGCCAGTTTTCAAATGAATGCCATACAACAAAGTCTAGAATGTGAAATGTCAGGAAAAAGTTTTAAAAAAATGTAGAAAACTTTTGTCCATATTATGGTTTTTCTGCATTGCATTTGAAGGAATTTCTCGATCTTGAAACCGACAAGAGTCTAGATATTTTTCAGAGGCGCCATATGTAGCAAGAAATATAGTAACACTTTTCTGAAAAAGAAATGATTTTAATTTTTTTTTCCCCCCAGACCTTTCCATGACTTTTTAGGAAATATTTGTAAATTCCCTGACTTTTCCTATATATTTTAAAATTTCCATGACTTTCCCTGACTACTTTGAAATTCCCTGACTTTCCAGATTGTCCATGACTTTCAATGTCGCTGAGAACCCTGAATCAGCAACAACTTATGTCAACGTCTACTGAAGTTTGATGAAAATCCGAGCATTAGTTCTTGAGATAGAGCTATTGCGGAAATCATGAAAAATGTAGCTTAGTATGCACTAATCAGCACCAATTTATATCAAGGTCTAACTGAATCTAAAATTTTATTAAATTCCTTGCATTAGTTCTTGTGAAAGAGTGCCCACAAAATTTTTATCACATACAGACAGACATTTTCTAAAAGCAATTAAATTGCGTTTAGGACCTTCTGATACATATAAATCTATCTAAAACAGGAATTTAAATTTTTTCACGAATCCAATACTTTTTTCTAGTAAAGATGGAAGAAAGTAAAAAATGCCCCTATTTAGAGATTGGACTCAGCTATCCTGTGCAATTTTTTTCCCAAAAATATTAAAATTCAAATGAGAAATTTAAAAAGAACCCAACCAAAGGTTTAACATTAGTTTGTGAGTGTATTCTTATGACTGTAGAGCCTTCTTAAGCACCTACATTGTCATGCCTATATAGGGTGTCCCCTCTCAAATTTAAAAAAGAATCCTGCATGCTGTCATGAGATGCAGATTAAAACAGATCTTGCTTTACATTAAAATTAAAAATTGCACATTACATTTAGCAAAAACATTGGAACGTTTAAACCGTTGGTTAATTGATATAATCAGTATTTCAACTTATTAATAATAATTATTAAATTTTCATTAGTGTATAGAAAATAAAAACATATATAGCTGTATCTAATTCTATATGTAATAATTTATTTTCAGAATATGAGCTCACAGAAAATTGAGGAAATCAGAATTTTTTTTATCTGAAAGTAGATAATAAACTGGGATGTATAACTAAGCAATGTACTGTTCTAAACTGGGATAATATTTTACATCAAATCCAATCATACAGGGGAGAAAAAAAAATACAAGGTTCATTAGAAATAAAAGTAAAATTTGGGTGCATAGCAGAACTTTTAGGAAAGTGTTTTATACTAAATGTGTTAAAGCCGCATTTCACGATGCATCTTTTACCCTCCTCAAGAATTTTTATAAAAAAGAAATACTTTAACTATAAAATGTGCTTTTTCACTAACAAGTTTACTGTCAAACTCAACCATTCTAAGTATGTTAATGCAAATAAGCATCTGCATTACAGTAAGATGGCTTTAAAAAGCATAAGAAAACAAATAAGTAGCAGAAAAAAAAAGTGACATAAATCCCAAAGAATAATATTTAAAGGAGAAAGAAATGATTGGCAGCGAAGGAGACTTTACAGTTATATTTTATGCATAGACTTAATTGCAATACTTGACAAGAAGTGAAGATAACATTTTAAACTTTTTACTCATAATTAAATATTAAATATATATTAAATAAGTTAAAATTACATGTATTTAAATTTTTGTCAAATGCAAATATGTTTTTGAAGCACAAAAATAATCAGTGAAATACATTAAAGAAAATTAACATAACTCTTAATAATCAGTCAACACATTCATTTAGAATGTTTATTAAACATTTTAAGAATCTTAAAAGATAAAAAAATATAAATTAAATAAAATGATTTTTTGCAAATGATGCATTATTATACTTTGTAACAGAATGACCACTTAATGATTTAATTTTAAAAAAGACAAAAATATAACTGCATTACTTTAAATATAGTGGATTAGTAATTATTCTCCCAATTTTAATGGAAAGCACATACTGTTAAGTAGCAGATAAAAACACATGCAAGGAAGGAAAGATTAAATTACAGATGAGTCTTTCTAACCTGTCCCATGCCATGAGCCATTAGTAAAGACTCATCCCTACCACCAGGAGAAACACCAATCCACATATTAGGCTGATTTCTTGCATCTTGTCTAATAGCAGGTGTACCAATGGAAGCAAATGGGTTATAAACAGCTGGCATGTTACTCGCCGTCTATAACACAAAAACTGGATTACGGTACTTATTAATGACAGCAGTATTCAGCAGAATGCAAAAATTATTAGTTCCCAAGTATAACAATTACATAGCACCTATCATGAAAATTTTATTGCAGATAGTCTTAGAGGTATGCAAAAGTTTGATGCAGTTCATTAAATAGGCAGGCTACCAGAGAAAAAATAGCCTGTACAAATTACTATGGTCTATATATGCTTTTTTTGGAAAGGAGGGAGAAATTAATATAACATTGGGACCAAAAACTAAATGTAATAGAAGAGTTTAGTTTCTTCATTATCTACCAATTCTGTTTCAGATGTAGAACAAAAGAGCACACAAATTTATATACATTCTGTGTAAAAAATATCCAGAATTTATCATTTAAAAGATGTGCATGAAAATAAATCAATTTATTTCCCTGCAAGTTGGTAGCAATGTACAAAGTTACAACACTGAGATTGAACGCCACCTGAGAGTTAAAGTGCTGACAGCAGTTATTTTTTAATCATACTTTTCAGTGCTCTGGAATTTTGGACAAAGGCAAAATTAGTTGAGCAAAGAGTTTGCCTTATATTTTATATTTCAAATGAAATTTCGTGTGCCAAACAATTTAAAAATCTTTGAAATTTTGTTTGGATTTTGCACCACGATAATTTACCATTGCACAAAGCCATTGTGCAAGCATTTTTAGCCAAAAATGTAATGAAGGTTATCGAACAAGCACCGTACTCGCCTGATATGGCCTGTGCAACTGCTTCCAAAGCTAAAATTACCAATTCAAAGAAGGCACTTTGAGTGAACTGAGGCCATAAAAAAATTTTTCCCTGAAGGAGCCATACCTCAATCAGCCTACGATGTAGGATTGGGTTAGGGCTGGAATAGTTGTAATGGACTCTATGAGGTCTATTTTGAAGGCAACAAAATAAATTTTGATGCTAAATTCATTTTTTTAATGTTTTATTTAACAATTTCAGTTATTTTTTTACACAGAACGTATAATTTCAATGTAAGTAACATTGAAAAGCCAATAAGCAACAAACACTAGCCAAATTATCATTCCAAAACATACATTTTAAACCAAGACAGAAAAATGTGCTGATATAGACTTCCCAATAAGAGGGTTTTCAATATTACAGATTTTACGTGCATGTATATGGAATATACACAGCACTGATTTAAAGATTAAGTATGAAATTAGTCTTTCAGCTATGAATCCCCCTCTAAAAAAATACTAATGTATAGAGTCCTGCATCAGAGGTTGGATAATACGATATTTCCTAAGCCAGTTCCAAACAGTGGATTATGTTGGCTCTAACTTTTGCTGTAAGCGGGGCTCAATTCACTTTGACTTTTTTTTTTATGCCAGAGGTAGCTTCTGCTGGTCCCTCTCTTTCTTATATCCTTCCATGATTAATTGTCTTGGTAGAAGGAAGAAAATTTCAATATTTTTCAAATAAATTTTCAAATAGCTAAAATTCAAATAAACTTAAACTAAATATTTTCATTTCTAAGAATAGATCGGACATACATTTTCTTTAAATTTTGAAAACATCAAACAGTATGCTTTTTTTATTCATATCTTGATAACTTCTTATGATTTTAAAACTAAATAAAAAATTTAAAAAAAACAAGTATACAATTTAGAAATATTTTGTTATAGAGGGATGAAAAAGCATCATTTAAAAAGAGTATGCAGATTTTTTTTTTTTTTTAAGTTCGATTTTCTGATGATAAATTTGAAAAATATGACTGTAAGAATTGGTTTAATATGGGAGAGGGAAATTTGAGATCTGAGTGATGAAGAGCCTTAAGTTCCTATTATCTTCAGAAGTTTAATCTCATCAGAAGGACAGTCTGAGGTACGAGGTGAAATGTAGAAGATTTTTTGTGGAGGCAGAAGGATAATTCTTTCCCCTTTCTTATATTCTATTTGTTTCATTGCCTAAACTCTAAAACCATCATGCTGTGAAGTACGTCTAAACAAGAATCAAAGATACAAGGTGAAAATACAGGAGTGCATGGGAAACTTGATTTTTCCTTGGAGTAGAGAGAGTACGTTATTTTTTAAATAAAAAATTCTTTATTATATCTAATGGTTGGAGTATCATCGCTGAGATTTTTTTCCAACAGAGCAAAAATATGCCGGGACCAGGACTCAAACCTGGGCACTTTGGCTGTGTTGGAAAAAATCTCAACTATGATACTCCAACCATTGGATATAACTTACCTAGTTGAATATACATTCCTCTGTTCATTATGATAAAATTCTTTATTATCTGTAGTTTATATCCCTGAGATGATACAAGATATCATACAGTTTCATCTATTTGGTCCTAATAGATTTCTAGATTTCATGATAGGTCAGTATACAAAAATTCAATCAAATTAAAAAAAAAAAAAAAAAAAAAACTTCTGTGTTATACCCTTATATAAAATTTTACAAACCGAGTCCAGCAGTCTTCACGAACCTTTATTATATAAATGTTACTAAAAAAGTCAATTTCAGTAAAAAAGGGAGAAAATGGACTTAGTTGGCAGAAAACATACATTTTAGAATTGAAAGTTTAAAAAAAATTAGAAAATTAATTTTTAAACCCTATATATTTTTAAATTAATTTTCAAAAAATATATGAATTGTTACCTATGCATTTTTAAATAGAAATAGATTTTTGAAGCTTCAAATATGCAAATCCAAAATTACACCTCATTCTGCCCAGTAGTTCGTGTATTAAAAAAAAACTACCTGCTTCGCAACGATTTAAAACGAATTTAACAGTAGGCAGTTCCAAACTTCAAATATGCATAATTCATAAACTACTTGACCAAACAACTTCCCCTTTAGTATGCAAAGGGTAAAATTTATCAAAGAATCCAAATATGTAAAAATTAGATGTTAGTATTGAAAATTTTAGTATGTAGATGACCCCTCAAGAAACTGTCACTATAATAGAATTGTAGAAAATAAACAAGGAGCTTTGGCGCAAATAGATTTGGTCTGCAACTTTTAGAATTCGGATAATGATCATCATTTAAATTAATTTTTTTATGTTCTGTACAACAGCCAAGAGAAAAAAAAGAATAACTCATACATTTTAATTGCAAAATTGTTACAGAGAAAATGAAATTTGATTGGGGGATGAAATTTGGGAATGAAATTTGATCTTTAAATTTATATTTAAGGCTGTTTCAAACAACCCAAACTGGTTATTTTCTTAAGTCTGCTTACATTCATGAAGTCATTTTTAATCTTAACTGCAATGAAATATGCAGGTGTTCTTATACAGAAACTAAGAAATCAAATAGTGTTTCTCATTTCTCTATAACAGATTTTTCAGAAAATGTTAAATTTGTATTATGAACTGATTTTCAAGATGCAATCACCCAGGAAAAGTTGTCATGAAACAGTAATCCTTATAGCTCAATATGTAATATTTATTTAAAAATAACAAATGCTGTTTGATTCCAAATCACTTCAGAAGTCATGCCTGTGCAGATCATATATTTCTGCATAAAAATGACTCTTTGAATGTGTTAAAAAGTTTCACATTATTCAGCAGGAAAATATATATTTTTTAAGAACAGCCTTTAACCCTCTGACTGTCCAGGAAAAGTGCAAAATTGTAATGTTGTTTTCTCTGTATTGTTTTAATTACTAAAAAAAAAAAAGATTACTCCAAAATTATGGATATAAAAAATGCAATTATATATATATGAATGTAATCCTTCAGAGTATTAATCATTACTCAATGTATTAAAACAGAATTATATCTGTAGAATTACACTGATTTAAATAATGCTTGTATTGCTGTAAATTCTGGTGCTTAGTGAACATATTAACACAGGCGTGTCAATGAGAGGGTTAAAAAAGAAGTTGTGGGGACCTATATACTAAAAGATGAAAAAAAAATCAAATTTTCAATACTAAAACCCAATTTTGACATTAGAATAAGAAGCTAGACTTTCAAATGTTTTTGGGAGCAATACTTTCTAATAAGAAATATAATTATTGTTAGAAAAATGCCAAATAAATTATTTATGTATCTGACTATGTAACTGAGACTGCTATTACATTAACAAAAAAATAAATAAATAAAAATAAATAAATAATAATAATGGCAGAATGAGATAACATTTTGTACATGCATGTATATCAGAAGCATCTAGAAATCTCTATTAAAATATTTACAAGTTAAAATGCATAATTTTTAAGATTAATTTCATACAAAAATTATAAAAAAGCATGAAAAACAAATAATTATGTCTGGGATATTTAATACTAGCACAATAGAAAAAATCAGCACCAAAGAATATTGCAAGAAATATAAATGAAGATATAATTTTACATTTGGAGGTCAAAATTTGACATTTATATGTAAACTTCTGCATAGAAAGCTTCAAATTTGGTATCCAAAGAAAAAATTTACCCTAGGTTTTTTTTCTTCCAAATGTACTAACAAATAATAGCACAAAGATTCCAAAACATCTTTACGATAAAAATAATTACAATGTATGTAGCAATAAATAAAGATATAAAAATGTGAATTTATTTTTATAAATTGCATTTCTTCAATATTTAAGTAAAATGACTGAAATCAGAAACATAACGTATTAATTAGAGCATGAAATATTTTTATTTACATTGCAAGGGCTTATTCCTTGAGCAGGAACAGATGGATAGCCTGGCATACCAACTTGAGCAAATCCTTGCTGACTAAGATACATTCCACCTGTATAGTTAAAAACATTTTAAAATAATAACTACTAATCAATACATGTCAAACAAGGGGGAGAGACAGAAGTTAACCTGTAAACTGGGTATGATGAAATATTTCATCACAGACGAACTACTACCGTAATATTTTGAACGCATTACTTCTATCAGTAAAATTTTAATAGAAATTTTCATCTTATTAAAATGCCCAATTCATGCAAAATTGCTGCCATGAATAATGAAAAAATTTCAATTATTTTTTACTGGTGGAAGTGTGCCCTGTTGATAATGAGGCATATCAGTTGAACTAAAGTTTATTCCCCAGTTAACAGGTTAAACAGCAAAATTAGTGTATTTATTATCTGGGTAATATTTAACACTGGAAAAAAATTCGCATTTGATATCTATATAAATGGTTCATATTATTTTATCTAATAGCAATACATCCAGGGTTAAAAATTAGCAGTCGTTAGTCGCCAAATGCAACTAAATTATTGCATTTGACGACCACAAAATTATACCTGGTTGTCAAATTTGATGCCTTTTTTTTTCAAATGCCGTGGACACGTTATAGTGCATAAATTACGAGAAAAATTTGAGTTGGGTCGAAAAAAAAATAGTTCTTACACGTCCCATGGGATGCGTAATTTTTACACGCGTAAATTCTTCGAAGAATCGCGAAATTATTTTGTCGAATGATCCGAAAAAAACAGCAAATTTCGCCGTAGGATCGCGAAAAAATGGCAAACTTTTTCAAAGGATCATTAAAAAATGGTGAATTCTGTCGAAGGCTCGCGAAAAATGACAAACTTCGTCGAGAACCACGAAAAAATGGCAAATTTTGTCGAAAGATCGGTAAAAATGGCGAATTTCTTCAAATGATTGGGGAAAAAATGTTAAATTAATAAAAGATCGCGGAAAATGGCTAATTTCGCTGGAAGATCATGAAAAAAAAAACACAAATTTAGTCAAAGGGCCATGGAAAAATGTGAATTTCATCAAAAGGCCGTAAAAAAACACGAGTTTCATTGAATGATCGCAGAAAAATGTGAATTTTGCCGAAGGGCCATGGAGAAAATGCCAACTTCGTCAAAGGATTGTTAAAAAAACTGCAAATTTCGTCGAAGGATCACAGAAAAACGGCCAATTTCGTCGGCGGATTACGAAAAATTGGCGAATTCTGTTGAAGGATCGCAAAAAAGCGGCAAATTTCATCGAAAGATCTAAAATAAACGGCAAACTTCGTCAAAGGATCTTAAAAAAACTGGTGAATTTCGTCAAAGGATTGCAGAAAAAACGCAAATTTCGCCCAAAGGCCAAGGAAAACGCAAAATTCATCAAAGGATCTTGAAAATGGCTAATTTTGTTGACAGATCGTGATAAAAATGCAAATTTCGTCAAAGGGCCGTGGAAAAAAGTGAATTTCATCAAAAGAACATAAAAAAAACATGAGTTTCGTCAAAGGATCACTGAAAAAATACGAATTTCGTCAAAGAGCCACAGAGAAAATGTAAATTTCATCAAATGGCCGCAGAAAAAAACGCCAATTTCGTCAAAGGATCATGGAAAAAACTGCTAATTTTGTCAAAGGTTCATGGAAAAAGCTCTAATTTGGTCAAAGGGCCATGAAAAAAACATGAATTTCACCAAAGGATTGCAGGAAAAAAAACGCGAATTTCAACAAAGGTTCACAAAAAAAACCTGAATTTTGTGAAATAGTCTCAGAAAAGAGGCAGCATTCCTTTAGAAAACAGCAGACACACAAAGTTCTATATGCTTGTTAATATAGGCATAGTTTTTAATCTGAAACAATATACTGAACTAACTTTTGAAAAGTCAGGCTAACCCGAACCAAATTAGCAGGAATCTACACTCAGCCTAAAATCGCAAGTTAATCCGACCTGCAGCAACAACAAAAATAGTGCTGAGAGAGGATCCCCCCCCCCATATAATGTTTAATATGAACAGCCCCCTCGCCTTTAACACATAAAGATAATTACAATATTATTGTTAACATGGGTTCGAAAAGAAATGAGAAAATATGACATAACATAAAATTGCAACCATGAAATGCAGTTTGGCACCTAGAAAAAAAAATTTTCAGGCATCATTTGATGCCTCACGTAGAATTCCCAATTTCTAACCCTGAGTACATCAAAACTTACACCCAGTGTTCGAACTTAGCAGTCGTTAGTCATCAAATGAGACTAAATTATTGCATTTGACAACTACAAAATTATCCCTTGTCATTTTAAAGAAACTTCAGAGCAGCAAAAATTTAATTTTAGAGCAATAAAAACAGTTTTTTGAGCAGTTAAAAAAAAAAAAAAAATCGATATTTTCCTATGACTGATTGACAAAAATTACAATTTTGCTGTCGCACCCGATTGACAAAATTAGTAATTTTAACCATGATTGACTAACAAAATTCGCAATTTTTATTGACGAATTTCGCAATATTTTTCCAAGTCTGACAAATTTTTTATACTTTTCTAACACTGATTGATGATTTTCGCAATACTCTTCCGAGACAGACTGACAAATTTTGCGATACTTTTCCACGAGTGACATAAAATTTGTAATTTTTTAAATGACTGACAGATGAAATTAACGATATTTTGCCATGGTTGATTGATGAAATTCGTGATTTTTTTTTTTTAACAACAGATTGGTAAATATTGTGATATTTTTCCGTGAGTGAACGAATAAATTCGCAATTTTTTTCCGCGAATGATTAGCGAAATGTGTGATATTTTTCAATGACCCATTGATGAAATCTATGATTTTTTGCTGCGAGTGACTGAAGAAATTCGAGATTTTTCTTGCTGCAAGTGATTGACAAACTTCGCAATTTTAATCAATGACTGATTGACAAATTTTTAAATATTTTCCATGACCTGTGGATGATTTTCTCAATACTTTTCTGCAACTGATAGACAAATTTTGCTATATTTTTCCACGACTGATTGACAAAGTTAAAATACTTTTTCAATGACCGGTATGTGAAATTCATTTTTTTTTTTCAATGAGCAAATGACAAAACTTTGCAATATATTTCCATGAATGATTGAAGAAATTTGCCATTTTTATCAATGACCGATTCCCAAAATCTAATTTTTCCCAGTGACTGAATGAAGAAATTTGCAATTATATGCCACGAATAACTGACAAAATTATAGATTTTTATCATTGACCAATTGCCAAAATTTGCATTCCCCCCCCCCCCCCCCAATGATTGATTAATGAAATTCACGATCTTTGTTGAATGACCGATTTATGAAATTCACACTTTTTCTAAGATACATTGACAAAATTCGCAATTTTTTGTAGAACGAAATTTGAGATTTTTTTTTGCAACTGATTAAAAAGTTTCCAATGTCAATTTTTACTCCCAACAAACAGGCAAAAATATCTCTTTCCATGACTGTTTGACAAAATTCATGATTTTTTATGTGAGTGATTGATAAAATTCTTGATTTTTTACACAACCGATTGATGAAATTGCAAATACTTTCCATAATCGATTGATGAATATTGTAATTTTGCTAGTGACCAATTCCAAATTATCGATTTTTTCGTGACCAACGTTTGTTTCATGATAAGTAAACATGTTTCTGAGGAATGTAAAAATTATTTGAAATCTGTTTTTTGGCTATGACAATAAATAAATCTGTAAATAAAGCAATTCCAAATGAAGAAACCCAGCATTAAAACATAATTTTAATAGTGAGTAAATACAAAAGTGTTGTCAGCAAGAAAATTGATTTATTTGGTGGTTCGGCATTTAGTTTTATCAGCAAGTCTATCAGCAAAATCTATGATTTCATGCGATTGATTCATTGATAAATACTTGCACCTTAAATTTGCTATTAAGATTCACAAATTGTTGAGCAGGATAAATTTTGCATAAAAGAAGCAAGTTGCAATCACGTGATTTTTGAAGAATGACATTTTTTTTTTCTTCCTGATGTAGCGTTAAAAGTAACATCAGTGATTGCTACAAACTACCGATTATTAATATTGCTTTACTTGCTACATTCCATTGTTCAAAATGTAGTGTGCTACACTACAAACTACGGAAATAAGTAGAGACTAGTTTTGCTACTTTCGACCACTGATAATGTAGAGTTAAATAAAAATATATATATATATAAAAAAAAATCAAAGAAAATAAAAAAATTTTTCCCTATTTACATTATTTTCTAAATCCTCATTCTCAGTTTTAATTGACGAAATAAGAAATATTTTTTATAAATGGAAATAAATGTCTTTAAAAAATAAAATTTTTATAAAATTTTATTTTTTTAAAGTAATATTTTTTTGAGTTTTTTTTTTTTTTTTTTTTTATCTGTTTTTTAAAATCTGTTTCTGTTTAAATTTTTTTAAATCTCTTTATTAGTGTAATTTCAAATCCCCCTCGCTAATGTTAAACCTATGGCCGTGTGAGGCATTCATATTGATAAAATATCTCCTCAGTAAATTAATATTTTTTACTTTTTTTTAGTTATCAAAATATTTCTAAAATATATACTTAATTTTAAGTGAACTGTTAAAATCTTACTCAATTTTGCTAAGATTTGAACACATAAAATTATAAATTGAGTATATATTTTAAAAATATTTTGAAAACTAAGAAAGAGACATCCTTTAAGAAAAGTACACAGAAAAAAGAAGTTAAAAATATTAATTTCGTAAGCAGATATTTTAAAAATATGAATGCATCAAATGCTCATAGATTTATCATTAACAAGGGGAATTTGAAATTTCACTGATGAAGAGTGTTAAAGGAACCATACTCTTTTGTATGCATATCTTCAAATATTATTTTAATATTCTAAATTAAATTATTTTATTTAAAAAAAATTAAATACATTAATTATATTTATAACATAAAATCTAAAATTAGTAAGGCATTCTTTGGAGTTTATTTCAAAATGAATGACGTACTAAAATGTTTATAAAAATTCAACTTTTTAACACTTTCAGGTCTGAGCTATTTCAACTGCATATCTCTCTCTAGACTGAGGGTATTTGGTACTTTTCATGATTCTTTAGAAAATATATGTATTTTAATATTTTTTTATTATAAACTTCAAACTATTCTTATTCATAATGAATGAACTATTTAAATGTAATAAAAATTAATATTTAATGAGAAATCAAGCTCCATCAGGAAGAAAAATAATGTAATTTTACAAAAATCACGTGATTGCAACTTGCTTTTTTTATGCAAAATTTATCCTACTCAACAATTTGTGAATCTCACTAGCAAATTTCAGCTGCAAGTGTTTAGCAATGAATTGCATAAAATCATAGATTTTGCTGACAGACTTGCTGATAAAACTAAATGCTGAACCACCAAAGAAGTCAATTTTCTTGATGACAACACTTTTGTATTTACTCACTATTAAATTATGTTTTAATGCTGGATTTCTTCACTTGGAATTGCTTTATTTACAGATTTATTTATTGTTTGCTTTTAGTTTTTTTCTGTAATTTTCTAGATTATAAAATCCCACATTTCCACATTATTTCAATTCATCCCTGCCCCTTAACATCCCTCTCAGTTTTCTTTTTGGGTTTCATTCTTGACCCTTCTCTTTTCCCCTCACCAACTTGTGCTCCTTCCAGATAGGCCGTGGGGCCACATGCATTATCGTTCAACTGAATTGCAACATTTGAGGGGAAACTCAATTCCTGCAGGATTATTATAATTATCTTTAATACTTTAGAAATCATCAAAGTTCTGGATTCGTAAGTTGCACATTAATTAATAATTATAATAAAAGCATGGAACTCTTTTTTAATAGGTTTTATAAAGCTATCTCCGATTGGTGCATTTTTACAAACAAGAACCAATAAAAACCAGTCTTTCAAACGTTTTGCCGGTGGCAGAATGTAAACAAACTATAAGAAAAAAAAGATTTATAGAGACTCTTATACCAGCTGCATGCTTGGATAATGTAATGGTCATATTGTCCAGAAAAGATCAAGTGAGTAACCATCTTAATAAAAGCAAAATAAATTATTTTCAATTTCTTTCCATCGAGCTCAAAATCTTGGAAATGTTTTGCCGCCATCTGCTGATAAGGAAACAAACAATAACAATGATGAAGCTAGTTTAAAATAAAATAAAATAAAACTTCTTTTTGCAAAAGCAATATATTTAAAGAGGTTTAAAATATTAAGTGAATTATAGATATAAATGCCTATCATGAACATCCTTATTTCAATGATAAAACTTTTGTGTCCTGATCCTTAGCTATATATATATATATATATATATATTAAAAAAAGCTGCTTTTGAGATTATCTGCTATTAAAAATTAAAATAGAATACACATTTTCAGTATATATTAAAAAATTAAAACTAAATGTATGTCTGTACTATAAACCTGATGAAATAATTGCTTGACAATAGTCTTTTAAAATTATATTTAAGCTAGAATTCAATTTCTAATAAATATTTTGCAATTGAAAGAAATATCCATTCATTTCATATAACATGCATTTAATTATGCTTTTGTTGTACACTGCATATAAGATTTTTTTTAAACTAATACCTCTTTAGCAAATTGACAAAAGATATTTAATTTGCAAATGAAGTAATTTACTGTAATCTGTTTAAGTTAAAAAATTTATGATGAAAAGCTTTTGAACTCATAAAATATTCGTCAATAATAAAAAAGTGTGTTGAAAGTTTTTAAAAATGCCTGCAGGATTAAGTAAGTAAAATAAAGTAAAATAAATGATTCAAGTAAAATAAAATAAAATTTATACTTTTCATGAATGTGCCAATTTTTTTTTTTATTTATTTATGTTTTTTCTTTGAAGAATAATTCTACTTTTAAAATGATTTTTCCTAAACTAAAACACACACAAATATATATGAATAAATAATTACAATGCAAGTTAAGAAGTAACTGCATGTATATATCACTTAAGTATATAATGATTTTTTTAAACGTTTAACTGGCAAATATCTGAAAATGAAAAAATTATAATATATTTACAGGATTGTTTTTATGCATGCATTATTTCACAGTGTTCTTTATGGCCTTTTTTTTTTTTAATTGTGGTCACTAGATTTTTGAGAATTAGGAGCCAATGGTTCCTTATTTCAGATTTTGTTAATCTGCACCTGTATTTAAAACTATAATAAAGTTAGGAGACATTATAATAGGGCTTACTTGGGTAATGTCTTTATGGCAATTTCGTTCAATAAAATTATTCAACAAATATTAAAGATTTGTAAAAAAAAAAAAAAATGAAAATAATAAGTTTTCATATAAGAATACATTTTTGCTACACTATTATGAAGTCTAATACGTAATAGACCAGATGTTCGGTTAGCAAAACTGGAAATCTGGCTGCTTTCATTAATATTAGTAATTAAAAAAGTCACAATAAATAAAAGTGAGATGGAAATCTAGAGTTAAATGTTAATAAAATTATCTTTGGTATACTTTTAAAGTTGCAAATATGCTATAGCATATGATCACAAAATAATTCATTTTGAAGAATAGTAAGTTTGTTTTTAAACAGAAAAGTGAAAATTTCGCTAGTTTTTTACGCTATCCATGGTGAATTCATAAACGTACGCTTCCAATTGGCTGAAACGTGAGAGAAGATGGAGATTGAGCCAATCAGCTGTTAGATGTCATGAGAAAATAGTGCAATATATTTTTTGCAATTTCTAATTAATGTGCAACTTTTTCATCCAGAACTTTGAAAATTTCAATGTTTAAGAACTTTTTATAACATAAAAGTTTAAAATTAAGTTGCCCCCCCCCCCCCCCGAAAGTTGCAGCGGAAGTCTGTTTCTAAGCTTCTTTTCCAGGATTGCCCCACGGCCTAAGAAGGAATGTCAGTCATATTCATTTTTCAGTTGGCCCCCATTCCTTATATATATTTTATAACTAAAATATACCTTCAATGGACCCCACTTGAAGGGTATCTTAATATAGGACCATTTATTATAGGGTATTTTAATATAGGTCATTGTCCTTAAATCTGAATTTCGTTTTTTGCTAAAGCCCATAGTTTGCAAGATTGAGGAGGATTTGTCCCACTTTTCATTTTTATCCTTTTTCTCCCATAATTTTTATTTCACATTCACGATTTTTCAATTTAAGCAACTAGAGCCTCAGCAAGGTGATAACACATGTCAAGACAATTTTTGAATTAGAAACCAGGATCACTATCACTTATTCATTAAAAAATGCAGGTTGTCTCACTCCATGATGCATGTGGATTCGTGTTCATAATTATAATAATAAAGAAGTTTTAGAGACATTTCAACAGAATAACTTTGCTTTCTGTGAAATGTCATGACAACAAAGAAACTAAAATTACATTATACGGTCATTCCATGTCAAATCAACCAGTGACTCAACCTGAAAATTTTAGATTTTGATGAAACTTACAAGAATCATTCTCCCTGATGATATAAATAAATGAGAATATACTTATTATTTTTTTATCTCAGGAAATTTTCATACAATTAATTTTTTTAATTTCAAAAAATCATCCTTTTTTGGCTTGTATAAATGTTTTCAATTTTGAATTTCTAAAGTTGTATCAGGCATAGAGAGTAGTTTGACCCCTCATTTTAAAGAGAATTTTATAAGGTTTAATTTGATATGCAAGGTGACTATGCTCAAATTTAAAAAAGTAAATTTAATTTTAAAAAAAATTAAAAATCTTAAATAGTGTTTTTAAAAATTTTGAAAAAAATGTTTTTTGTAATATTATAAACTTTAAATTCTGAAAGTTTTAGAGTGAGGTCTCAATGGGATCAGCAGTTATGTTAAAAAAACTAATATTAAACACCAGCTGGGGCTGATATTTAAAGTTGGCACCTCGCCAACTTTATAATTGTGCTAAAGATAGTATTATTTTATTCAATTTAAACATTGTTTTTATAACTGCTGATCCCATTGAGATCCCACTCTAAAACTTTCAGAATTTAAAGTTACAAAAACAAGTAATTTTTTCCAAAATTTTTAAAAAACACTTTAAAAAAATTTAATTTAAATTTTTAAAATTAAATTAATTTTTTTAAATCCAAGCATAGTCAACTTGCATATGAAATTAAACCTTATGAAATTGTCTTTAAAATGAGGGGTCAAACAACTCTCAACGCCTGATAAAACTTGAGAAATTCAAAATTGAAAACATTTATACAAACCAAAAAATGATGATTTTTCAAAATTAAAAAAATTAATTGTATGAAAATTTACTGAGATAAAAAATTATGAAAGTATATTCTCATTTGTATGATCAGGGAGAATGATTCCTGAAGGTTTCATTAAAATCTGAAATGGTCAGGTTGAATATTGAAAATTTTTGGTTGATTTGACATGGAATGACCCTATAATTTAGTCAGGGACACCGTATGTACTATCTGCTATATACCTTCCGAATTTCTTAAATGATGTTTTTGACCCATTCTTGTATGGACGCAAATGGTGGAAATAAGCAGAATTATTCAGTTGAAAATTTCAAAAAAATATCTCCATTGCTGTTACAGTTATGAACCGAAGTTCATGTTTGGCTAGAAAGAGTAGTTTTGATTGAAGTGGATTTCCAATAAAATTTGTTTGACACCTATACAAAATTCCCTGGTTTCCTATAGAAAAACTGTCTTAATATGTGTATCACCACCCCTGAAAGCAGTGTTCACCATTACTCGCCTAGATGAGTATTTTACTCATTTGGAATTGTTTTCACTAATTTAAAAAATGTCAAGAAGTGAAATTATTCATCAATATTTTTAGAAAATTCTGAAATATTTCACCATATTAAGAACAGAACCAGAACACTTCATAAAAAAACTTTCAATAATACAAAATAAAATAATTACTTTTTAAACATGAACACTTGTCAATAACCTTTTACAAATTTGTATTTGAGACTAAACAAGTTCAGAATAGTGCATCACTGATGCTTTGAGAATATGAGCTTGCGCCGTCAGGCGCCCACGGGGGTCGCCGGCACACATTCTGACCATCGCTCCCAAGTCTCTAAACGACTTATATCGCACCAGAGGCTTTGTCTCGCCTCGCTGCTGCGATCGGCCTGGGGCCGCTCCCCACTGCAGACCCCCAAGCCAATTTACCAAGTGTCGACGAACTGGCCGTTACGAAAGCAACCCTGCTCATGGGAAACTTCTGCATGGGACAGACACCTGATGAACCACAAAGGAACCCCCGACGGCTTCGCTCGCGAAACCTCATAAGGGGAGACTGTCGCTAGGTCATATGTCGAGTTACCTCGACGTCTCTTGCTTTCCCACGGCTTCTGAACATTGACATGCATTAGGGGCTAGCAACTAGCCTCATATCGGCCGTGAGGTTCACATATCATATACACTAAAAAGAGCGGAAGGCGCTTCTCTCCGACCCAGGACCACGAGGAAATTCAGTCCTTTCCCATAGGATTGATTTTGATAGGTCGCCACTCGCCAAAGAAGAACCCGCGAGGAATTTATTACCCACCAGGCGAGCCCAGTTTGATTCCAAGCGACCCGGTTCCTTTTGGGAGATCATCCACATAGCATATCACTCAAAAAACGGAAGGATGAAGGACCACTATCGGACTCTAGAGGACGTGGAAACTCCCTCTAAGCGCGCCAAAGAGACGGGCCCCGATCGAGTTTAGTAAGAGAAGCTTAATAGATGTGCCACTCGTCCACCCGCCAGATGTGGAAACTCCTGGCTACACGAGAGACGTGTCGGACTGGGAATTCGGACCAAGGTCTCGAGCGTTGGCTGATCGATGCCGTGTTAGTCAGCAGCCTCCGGCCCGGCTCCTCGTAGTCACATGGCAGGACGCGGTTGTTCCCCCTCCTCAAACAGAACTGTCTCGTCCCTGGCAGCCCATCACTACCTTTGGATAGTGACCGTTCCTTTGATTCGGGCACTTCCTGCGGTGACCATTGAAGTCGGCTCACAACTCTTTAGCTTCAGAGGATTTCGTGGGGTCCTCTTCCACAAGCCTGTGGGCCTCGTGTTGGGACTATTTCACCTCTGCCGCCATCTCGTCGCAGATAGTTGCTACACGCCGTATCTCCCGACGATCGGCGTCCTACAGAGTCACCACGAAATCATGCTCTACAGAGATCGATCCTGCCTCCGTCAATTCCTTAGTCAAGTTTTGGAGGGATCCGGCTGGCATTTGCTAGCTTTTGCCCAAAATCCACGTGAACCTTGGGGTCGGCCTACGGAGTTTCTGTCTACCACCTACGGAAATTTCCGATCATTGGCTATGCTCGTGTCGCAGAGAACCTCACTTGCGAGGAGGAGACCCACGAACCCACAAACCATAAATGGGTGAACCCCAATGGGCCATACGTGGTGACTCCGGCATAACAGAGACCCCTTTCCCACTGGCGGACCATGATGAGGAACCCAGACCAGTCACCTCCTGTACCCGTCGTGTCGACGAACACTCCGTGTTTCAGGCGCCCGGTCTTCTTCCCTACCTAAAGGGCCGATTCGGAGCAAACCTGACGGTGTGTCCGTGCAATGCTCCGCTCCCGGTCACCTCCTCCACTGAAGGAGTCGGGTCGGGACCACGGAGAGGGACCCGCCAGTGTTTTCAGAATATAGAGAATTTATTGCCTTGATATTAATCATTCTACTACATACATCATGTGGGAGAAGCTTTATAACTCAAAATAGAATGATTTTTGTTGTCTTAAAAAATATAAAAAAGCAAGAAAAAATAAATGTAATTTTGTACATTTTGTTTTTCTATGACTTTATGTATAATTTCTTTTTCAACATGTTTTTTTTTTTCTAAATAGTTGTATTAAAAGAAAAAATAAACTTAAAATACTTCATAAAATTCATGACACGTAGTAGGATTCATAAGTTTCCAGACTGAGACTATAACTGGAATTTTTTTTTGCAGTAGTGCGATTACGAGAAATATTTTGTGTTACTATGTTCTCCCCGTTTTGTAAAAGCCGTTTGTCCCAAATGACGTGGTCGAAAAGCTCACGACAACAGCGTATTTTGAAGGCAGGTGTATTTAGTAACGGGTGATTGAAGGAAATGGCGGCTGTTGAGCAGAGAATCAATATGAAATTTTGTGTTCACTTGGGAAAGAGTGCTACGGAGACTTACGAAATGTTGAAGCATGTGTATGGCAGTGGCAGTGAAACATTATCGTGAACGCAAGTTTTTGAGTGGCATTGAACCTTCAGAAAAGGCAGGATGCTAGAGGTATTCTTCGATATCCAGGGCATTGTGACCCCTGGAATTTATCCCTGAAGGACGCACTGTCAACAAAGTACTCTATGTAGACATCCTGCGTCGTTTGTGTGAGTCGGTCCAGAAGAAGAGGCCAAAATTGTGGGCTGAGCAGTCATGGGTGCTTTTGCATGACAACGCTCTTGCACACCGATCCCTAGTTGTCGCTGACTTTCTTGTGAAAACGAAAACAACTGTTTTGCCACATCCTTCTTACTCCCCTGATCTCTCACCCTGTGACTTCAGCCTGTTTCCTGAACTGGCACGTCGCTTGCAGGGTCGTCTATTTGCATCTTCAGATGAAGTTAAAAGTGCATCGCAGGCTGAATTACAGGACATGGCTAAAAATGGATTCCAGAAGTGCTTCGATGACCTTTACAGCCGATGGCAAAAGTGTGTTGTTGCACAAGGATCTTATTTCGAAGGCAGATGTGTTTCAGCAATGTAATTGGTAATATTTTTACAGTTATAGAGTCAGTGCGTGAACTTTTGAATCCTACCTCGTATACTTCTAAAATTTTGAAATCAAGTGAAATTACCGCTTGAAACTTTTTTTTTTTAAGTTTTTCCCAAGAGTTCTGAATTATGCTGTAGAAAAATAAAAACTTAATATAATTAATTACATTATAAAAATAACAAAATTCGAAATGTATGAAAGATACAAGTTACAACACTTACGATTTTTTTTAGATGAAGCTGCATACGGGCTAAACCGTTGGGATCTACGAGATTTTACTGATTTGTTTAACCGTTCAAACGTTTTGGCAAACAGATTTTTACACTCAGGAAATTCGTTTTTCATTAATTTTTTTTTAATACAAAATTTTTCCCATGAAGTCAGAGTTTTGTCTAAATATAGATGAAAAAAATTATTTAAGCAGATATTTAAGCTTTTATTAATAAGCAGAAAAAATTTTAAATTATCAAATAAATCTTATTTAGAGAAAGTAATATACACTTATATAAAAAATACTTATTTAGAGAAAGTAATACACTTATATAAAAAAGACTTATTTAGAGATAAAAATACATTTGCAATTAAATTTACTTACTATTAAATATATTATTAATTGCTATACATTACATAAGAGTAAAGAGGTGATGCTCAAGAAAAACATGTCTTTTAGGTCCCCTCCCCCCCCCCAAAAAAAAAACAGATGTATACATATACACACATGTGTGTGTGTGTGTTAGAAAAATGCATTAAGCTTGAAATTCTAATTGTAACTAAACAATTCTAGTTCTAATATACAGTCACTAGCGGTGTGTGGGTGGGAGGAAAGTACTCACCCTCCAGTAACTCTACTACAAATCTCATTAAAATATTATCAGTTTCAAACAATTAGAAATGATGTCTACTATTAAATAACATGCATGAATTAGAGTTTAGAGGCCATTTACCTATATATATATTTCAGCTAACTTTTAAATTTTTAGTGGAAACACCATATTTTGACAAAATACTTCTATTCTAGATTTAAATATTTGACTAAATAGCAAATTTTAAGTCATTTGGACCAAATCTGTCAGAATTAAAATTATTGCAAATTTTGACTGTGTTATGTTAATTTTATGTATTTTTATCTGCTAAAATAATAAATATCATTTTTCTTTTGTGTATGTGTGAGACCATATTACATAAAAACCGAAATATATATTTTTGTCTCATAATTTTCATAATTTATTTGATACAAATTATGAAATTAATATTAAAAAATATATATGATTTCTAAATTATAACTATTTTAACCAATATAATTTTTTAGAGATTCCTAATGCACATATACAAGATTTCAGCTGTTTTCAACAAGTAATTTTATGTTAAGCACTACAGTTTGAGGGATACATTCACTGAAAAGATTAATATCATAAATATTTAATAAATGTAAAAGCAGCCAAAGAATATTTAAACAATTTATTTAGCATTTTTCTAACACAAATAGCATTCTACATTGAAAAATAATTTTTTTTTTTTTTATTTAAACCTAAAAAGAACCTTTTGAGACTACTCCTGAAATAATCCAAATTTTTTATATTGAATATCTCTAGAACTATTCATCTAAGCTTCATGAAAATGTGTACACTGAATGGCCAAAATATTATGACCATTTTTTCACAAAAATTTCTACTCTTATGATAAAAAGTTTGCCTTTAATCAGAAGCTCCAGTGAACTTTGCATTTTGCTTATTTATGGGGAAAATAAGAGATTTGAGTGACTTTGAATGAAACAAGATTGTGTGTGTGCCAGAAAGGCAAATTCCAGTATATCAGAAATCATCAACTCTCTTGGCTTTTCTCGTACAAGAATGTCTCGAGTTTTCAAAGAATTGCATTTTAGCCAAAAAAACTTCTAACAAAAAATGGAATTGTGGGCAAAAATTGCTTGTACAATACTGATGCCAGGTGACTGACACACATTGTTTGCAGCAACAGAAGAGCTACAACACAACGAATTGTAGTGCAATAGAACTCCGAGTCATTGCAAAGCATATCTCAGAGGCGATTTTAGGTTCATGAAAAAATGCCTGAAAATCTAGCGAGAATAGTGAACAAAAGCACTATGGGGGATATTAATAAAAAAAGACACTGCGTTAAAAAAGTGCACTCTTACGTCCTGTTCAAAAATCATATTTTGAACTGGTTTGTTTAGAGTCTCCTTTTATCAGTGGTGCTCATACACAAAAACATACTGGTTTGATAAGAGGGAAGAAACAAGAAAACTGATGAGTTTTCACAATTTTTCCTGTGACTAACTGGTGAAATTTACGGGGCTTTCTCATGATTGATCAATGAATTTAGAGATTTTTTTTTTCTAGAGACAGACTGATGAATTTCGTGATTTTTTTCTTATGAGCTGCCGATGACTTTCGCGATTTATCCCTATGATCAACTGACGAATTTCGTGATTTTTTCCCATGACTAATTGATGAATTTCACAATTTCCCAAGGCGGACTAGTGAATTTCATAGTTTTTTCCGACTGATCTATCAAAGAATTTCAAAATTTATTTTCCATCAACGAATGATGAAATTCGCAAATTTTTTTTCATGAATGATGGAAATTTTTCATGCTTTTTTTTTTACAATCGACTGACGAATTTCATGATTTGCTCCAGTGACCAATTGACGAATTTTGCGATATTTTCCTGCTACTGATTGGCGAATTTTGAAGGGGTTTTCTCTTGTGACCAATTGGTGAATTTCCGGATTTTTTTCCTACGGCTTACTGCCAAATTTCTCAATTTCTTTCTCACGACCAATTGAGAAATTTCACAATATTTTCCCACGACCAATTAACGAATATCACAATATCCTCTCTGTAACTGGATGACAAAATTTAAAACTTTTTTCCCCATGGCTGACTGAGGAATTTTTCACTATTTCACCTCGTGACTGATTAATGTAAATCTGTCTCTATCAGAAAAACCAGAATTTCAGTATTGAAAATGAAAAAAAATATCGGAATTCCGGTATATATCTGGAACACAATCACCCCTGAATATCTGTATGATCTAATAGAAGATTCTTAAACCCAATCTTAAGAATATTTGCTGTCATCAAAGCCAGAAGACATGAGTGAAGAGTGGTCATAATATTTTGGCCAGTCAGTGTGTCAAGGCTAAAATGAGGGTCTAGATTCATATTTCGATATCAAAATTAAGGTTCAGCAATGAAAATGTCAAAGTTTATGTTAATTTTTATATGGAGATAGCTCCCTAAAAAAATATAAACATTAAGTGAAAGAAAACATTTCCCCTCAAATAAATGATAATAGTTTGTCTCCTATTATTTTTGGCAAAGTTAGTCAGGAGATTACTCCCCCCCCCCCCCCCACCTTCCACCAAGTATTATTGAAATTAATTATAAAAAATTATGGAGCATCACCCCTAACAGAAGAATAGAATGTTAAGGCTAAAAAGATAATTTAATTTGAAAATATTTTTAAAAGTTAAAACAATAACAGGCATAAAGCTAATAGTCATAATGTGGTCATTCTTAATACAAGTAGCAGAGTTTTCCCCAGGCAGTTTCAGCAGGGTGCTGTACACTGCCTGCCCTTTGGCTTACAAAATAGCATCTTTTTTACCCCTCATTCAAAAAATTAGCACTGTTCTTGCTCTTCAGACAAAAAAGAGTTCTTACTTCTTTTTGTATTAAAAAATTTGCTTGCATAGTCAAACTGACTCATTATCATAATAAAAAAAGTGTTATCTTTGAAATATTAAAAGAGCCTTCAAAAATCAAAAGAATGCCTTTAAAAATCCAAAATGCATCATCAAGCATAAAAAATGTGCCCGTAAGGGTCCTGTTTCCTCACGCGAAAACACCCACTCGCTAATGTTAATCCTATGAGAGAGTTATTTAACAATATCTTGTTTTATTTCAATATTTTTAAATGATTTTTTTTTTGCATTGGATAGCTGAGATCAATCTCTACAACCACCACTTTTTATTTTTTTTTTATTTTCTTTTCCGATTTATTTTACAATACTTTTATTTTCAAAACCAGTTCCAAAAGTATCTCATAAAAAAAATCGTAAAGAAAATCAAAAAAGTAAAAAAACAGCAGTTGTAGAGATCGATCTCAGCTATTAAATTTAAAAAATATCATTTAAAAATATTGAAATGCAAACAAGATATTGTAAAATAACTGTCCCACAGGATTAACATTAGCGAGCGGGTGTTTTTGCGTGAGGGGACAGAACCCTTAAGAATCCCAAGACGTACCCTTTTCCCACCAGCAGCACCCTACCCCTTTTTAAACTTGGGGGAAACTCTGCAAGTAGTTAGCTATTTGAAAATGCTATGACAAGTCAGAATACCACTAATCCATGAATATGAAATCCAATTTGTAAATGCAAATAAATTCTTGAAAAAATGTCTAACAGACTAAGGAACCCAAAACAAAAGTGTTTGAAATCCACCTTGGATCTATTATATTGAGAGGTGATTCACTAAAACACTATAGGTAACATCACTATTCACTAATACTGTAAAGGTAACAGCACTAACTAATAATACAGTACACTCAGGACTGATTTAAAACATTTTTTATTTGGTGCCATGTAACTCAAGTTACAGTATATAAATTTCATAATCAGAGGTCTGCCTAAACTTTTCTCCCAGGGTCCTGTTTCTGTGAAATTGTGAACAGCTTTTAACATTTGTGAAAAATCTAGTCATAATTTTGTGAATTTGAAATTATTAAATTCAGATTCTTGTTTAAACATTTTCAAGAAGATATATGTATGTAAAATACATATATTTTCTTTATATATGTAAGTGACAGTCAGATTTTTCTTTTAAATGATCAAGTTTGTGAAAAGGTTCAGTTTAGAGAGAAAAAAGTTTTGTATAAGATCTATTTTTAAGACTGTTTTGAGATGAAAAAGTTTGAGAAGGGTCCTGCTTTGAAATGAAAAACTTTGTGAAGAAGGTTCCTGTTTCGAAATGAAAAACCTTGTGACGGTTCCTGTTTTAAAATGAATGAAAAAAATTGTGAAGGGTCCTTTAAAGGGCCCAATTTCTTTCAAAACCGATCCCTGATAATGCACAGACAGTTATTACCTAGAGACAGCAATGCATTCTAGTTCGGTTGTGTGTCCATGTGAATGAACAACAAATAGGCATACCATTTTCTGTAAGAAACATACAGTGCATATCAACAATTCACATCAATTTTGTAATGTTTCAAATAATGTAATATCATCAAAATGTACTTCAAACAATTATCACCAGAATGATAATGATTCAATTATCAGAATGTATTTGAATTCTTTAATGTATCCCTGTAACAATAAAGTATCCCTGTAAACCAGTGATGCTCAACCTATGGCTCACAGGAAGTTACTCTGTGACCCACAGAGACCAGAATTTTGCATCGGGTTGAATTATTTGATTTTACAGGATTTTTCAGATCAGGGATCAGGTTTGGGTTGGCACTATTATTTTTTTGTTACAGGTCAGAATAACTTAAATCTGTTTCAAATTCAGATTGGTTTAAGGTTAGGTTCTGACTCCAGTGGGTCCGAATGAGTCCAACTGATTTTTCAAATGAAACTAGAGTCATAGTGAGTACTTGGTATATACTCTGTACTTAGCCTACTCAGCCAATTTGCTGAGTACTCAGCCAAAACCGAGTAGGTGTAAGAATCATTTTTTAAACCATATTTAAAGACAAATGAATTTATAATTGACTTGTAAAAATTTATTTGAATATAAATGTATAATATGTACAATAATTCCTAAAAGCTATTTACTTGAAATATAAAAATATATCTACAGAATACAGAAAAAGGTATGAAAAACTGCACATAAAATTAATGCAGATTAAATTTTAGTTTTATATTTATATAAATAAGTCATTTTTAAATCTGCAGGGAAAAGACTAATTTAGATAAAGAAACAGTTTGTAGGAACAAAGTACAATGTCTGTAAAAAGGTGCACAATAAATTAAATTTCAATTTGAAGTTAATTTTTAAAAATATGATTACTATATGCTCAAGATGCATGTTTATGCTTATGGATATATAATATACTTATGTATGTATACAGATAGATCTGTATATAGATACATGTTTGTGTGTATATATTTAAACACATACACACATAGTGGCATTACAACTAAGCCCACTTCATGTTTGAATCAGTGATTCAATTACTGAGTACTTGGGTGAGTAGTTAATGGCCTGAGTACTCGGTACTCGTCTGATGTACTATTCGGTACACCACTAAATGAAACCTCAGATTATTATTTCAGGGAAAAAAAAAAAAAAAAAAAAAAAAACTACATTTTTTAATATGAATGAGTATTAGAGATCTGTATAAATGCAGTTTCATTTTCGTTCATTAGACATGGATAAGTCCTGCATCGCGTTGGGTAACTGGATTTTACCCACACACCATTTGCTGTTCAGGTCAGATTGACACTAAATTTTTTCATTGCATGTCAGGTTAACACTAATTGTTTCGGATTAAGGTTGGTTTTGGGTGAGTTTTGATTCTTGAGGTCGCGTTTCAGTTAACCCAATTTTTCAACAGAAAGTCCAGAATATGAATGAGTATGTTTATTATGTTCTTTTTGCTACATAATAGGTAAAATTGACATTAGTGATATGATTAGACTATTTTTTCATAATTACATTAAAGTGGGGATAACTGTTCTTTGATTTCAGATTTTGGTTCAAGTATTTCAGGTTGCAGTCGACAAAAACTGTTTTTGTTAGAATTGGGATGGGTTGTGGGTCAGTAGAATTTTTTTTTTTTCTTGTGTTCGAGTCTAACTTGGACCATGCACTCTGTCTGAGCCAGTCCGTTGGGCTTGGACTTCATTCTTTCGAGGTATGTTTTCTGGTTTGAGTATGATAAAATTAGACTCATGTAAACTTCTTCAAAATTTTATTGATAAACAAGACACAAAAGTTTCATTCTTCTAATTTTTTGCTTAGTTTTGTTTTCCTAGTTATGAGGGAAAGCACTTTTGTTTCTTATTCTCCAGTTTTACATACTGAAATTGTTCTAGCGATATTTTTTTTAATTTCACTTAATTAGAAATATATTTTTTTCGATAACGATTAATTGAGCATCATTTCCATTTCAGAAGTTTATTGATAAATTTGAAATACAGTCTTCATCTTTAACAGCCAACTTATTTCACAAAAAATTCATAATATAAATCACTGAGTAGAAAGCTTACAATTACATCTTCTGATGTCTTAAATCTGCAGAAATGTTTCCTTCAAAAGTAAAGTTAGAGCACATGGGGCTACAAGAAAAATGGCACTGCACTGGGATCAGACCACTATCATTGGGATATTAAATGTGATTTTCATTAAGAAGGGGGTACTAAACCATGACCCCCATCTTCTATAAAATTTAACTGGGCTGGCATTAAGTTTATCATATAAAAAAGTTTCCTTTTTAGTTCATTTTGTTCACAATTAAAGTAAAATCAACTCAGTTTAATAATCGGGATCACAGAAGCAATATAGAATATAAAAATAGTAATAAAATAAATAACATGCAGCACATTAGTCCGGCTCTACTCTACATTGTTTACCAAAACAAGGCATCTCTTCTTTCTCATGTAAACAGCATGATGGAAACTACTGTATTTTATTCTGAATCTATCAGTTTCAGATTGTGTTTTAAATTAAGTAACATAATTAAATATCTGCCAACTGACTCACAGCAATTTTGTTATCTGTTTATTTTGTATATACATGCATCTATCTATAGATTAGAACTTAAAGAATGAAATTTTCTTTATCTTGTACTACGATGGGAGGCAGATGATTTTCATTTAAATAGCTATTTAAGCATTGATTTTTATGCATGATTTTCATAGTTTAAGAAAAGGATTTTTTTTTTAAAAGAAAAGCTTACTCATGATAGAAGCACAATGGGGACGTTAGAAGTACATCTGCTTCTTTACAAAGCCACAGGGAAAATGATGCCAGCAGTGCCAAGCTAGGTTACAGCTTCACTGTCATTATCAGTTATCACTATAGATTAGAGTCGTATATCGGGTCGAGTTTGTTCTCATTTTTTCAAAAGGTGGTCATATTTTTTTTATTACTTTTAAATGAATACTTAGATTATAATTCTAATCATTCTTTTTTTGTTCAAAAGGGCTTGTGCTTGTTTTGGGGATGGTCCCAATATAAATTTTGTTGGGATATAAAAATGGCATGTTTTTCAATTTTCTTCACCTTTTTTTAAAAACTTTTGCAAAAGTTAATGAGTCCAATGAAATTTTAATATGTTGTTAAGGCACACAGTACTACTTTATATTTTTAAAATAGTCGTTGTATATAGTTCTTTTACAGGGATACATAAAAAAAATTTAAATATGATCATATACTGCATGTCAAAATGAACGATATTGCCAACATAGGGAATCAAGGCTATTCTCTACTTTCTGACATTCACAAAATCAGTTTTATTCAGAAATGCATGAAATGCGCAACTGTTCTTAATCATAAACTGAAAAATTTAATAGTTTTTTACATTTTTTGGATAAAAGCAAAGTTTCTTTCAGAAAATGGTGTCAAAGTTGGCAGGATCCAAATGAAGGGTCTGTCTAAACTTTTCACAAAGGGTCCTGCTTCTGTGAAATTGTAAACAGCTTTTTAACACTTTCCAACTTAGTTGAAAAGTGTTTGACTTCAGTTTGTCTGCCTGGCCATCTGTCCGTGCTCTATCATAAATATACTCAGATTGCCCTGAAATTTTTGTATATTATTGACATTTACTATAGCATGATCCCTATTGAAAACTAGCATTTATAGTTTATTTACAGGGGCAGTCAAACATATTCTGTTACATTACAGTCAATGTAAAAAAATTGTTTCAAGTGCATTTTGATGATGTTATGCCATTTGAAAAATTATGAAATTCATATACAATTATGAAGTGCACTAAAACATGCTTTTTGTAAAATATGGGTGCAAAACATTTTTCATTTATAGGGTCACACAATGTTCTGTGGGGAGAAAATAATTTGCAGTATAATTTAATGATGTTCCACTATTTCAAACATAATATAGTTTATATGCATTACTGAGATGCACTATAAATTGCTCACTGAAAAGTATGGTGTACATTGTGCTTATCATTCATTTACAGAGACACATGAAAGAATTTGGTTACAGTTCTTAGTGTGATAATTACAGTCTGTGTGTGATAAGTGCATTTTCAACTTTAGTTTGCATTTTTAAGTTCTAAATTTTTGCATAATATGTTTGGATTACTGACTACAGGAGTGAATTGCTTAAAAGGTAGTTGTTAATTGGGTTGCGAATTTTCCTGCTGAACTATATTTAGTAGACTAATAGAAGTTGGGGAATATAAATAAATTCATATACAGAGCTACAGAAAGAACAAGATACATTGTTGTTTATGGTTGTTAATTGCTGGAAGTGAGTTTTTAAGTTGCCTCATACCTTTTAAATCTGAATTAAATATTAGCTTAATATGTGTTGTGTACAAAACAGTTTAGTTATAATATACAAAGCTGTACAAAAGATTTCAAGTGCATTTCCATCAATTGGCAATAATTGCTAAATGTTAAATTTTTAACTGAACTAAATGTTATCATCAGGGTTCTGTCCAGACTTTTCTTACAGGATCCTGTTTTTGTGAAATTGTGAACAGCTTTTTTCATTTGTGAAAAATCTAGTCATAATTTTGTGAATTTTAAATTTTTGTTGTATTTAGATTCTTGTTTATACATTTTAAAGAAAATATACGTACATAAAAAAAATATTTTTCTTTATATATGAAAACGTGACAGGTCAAATTTGCTTTTAAATTATTAAATTTGTGAAAGGTTCAGTTTAGAGATGGAAAAAAATTGTAAAAGACTTATTATTAAGACACAGAATTTTGTGAAAGGTCCTGTTTTAAGGTGAAAGTTTTGTGAAGGGTCCAGTTTTGAAATGAAAAATTTTGTGAAGGGTCCTTTAAAGGACCCAATTTCTTCCTAAACAGATCCCTGATCATGGTATGCAGTATATATCTAAATCTATGCATCATATACAGGGCTGCACAAAATAATTAGACTACTTTTTTTTTACTGTAGAAGGCAATTGCTAAAACTGGATTTTTAAATGTTTTCTAAACTGTTTACTATATATCTTCTTTCACCAAATTAAACAGTGAAGTTTTATTATAGTATTATGAATGTGTTGGAAAGTGTTTTATAATCTCATATTTTGAAATGAAAAATTTTGTGAAGGGTCCTTTAAAGGACCCAATTTCTTCCTAAACAGATCCCTATATATATATATCATACATCTTCTTTCGCCAAATTAAACAGTGAAGCTTTATTATAATATTATGAATGTGTTGGAAAGTGTTTTATAATCTATGTTTGACACATGATTTTAAGCTTTTGTTATATTTGTGAAAAATCTAGTCATAATTTTGTGAATTTTAAATTATTGCTATATTCAGGTTCTTGTTACACATTTTTAACATGATCCTTTATATATCAGATGTTTTGTATCAGGCTAGATTTTATTTTTAAATGATTAAATTTATGAAAAGTTCAGTTTGGAGATGGAAAAACTTTGTTAAAAGTCTACTTTTAAGAAAAAGAATTTTGTGAAAGTTCTTGTTTTAAGGTGAAAAGTTTTGTGAAGGGTCTTTTAAAGGATCCAGTTTTTCCTCAACAGAGCTCTGATGGCATAAAATCAGAACAGCGTTATCATACTGTGAGGGATCTAAACAGTTAAATTTGAGCTCCTACTAAAATGTACTTGTAACAGAATGGTGGAATTTGTTCAGAGAGTATACAGCCATGGAAAAATAAGAACAAGCAAAAAGTTTCCAAATGTAGGAACCTCTTGGCTAAAAAATTATGCAAATATTTGTATCATAAAAATGCTTGAAATAAAACATTTCCAAACAAACTTTAAGTTGAAAATTTGGAAAATCATTAAAAGGCATTAATTTAAAAAGGTTTTAATATCTTGCTACTTGGAAAAAATTATAAGGACATGCATTTCTTTTGAAATCGCAAACAAAATTTTGCATATTTGGTAATATCATAGGATTGTTTAAAGTAGCCTAAAACTGTTGCACAGTAAGATTGTTCAGTTTTTCTCATTCTTCATCATGCCAAAGAGCACACACAACTATCTGAATTTGAAAAAAGAAAAATTATTGATAGCAGAAAATGTGGAATGATTGGACGTGAAATTGCAAGGAATATAAACAGATCTAAAACAGTAATTTATCATTTTTTGAAGAATCCAAAAGATTATGGCAAGAAGAATCATGCATGTAGCCCTGTTTCTCTGACTATGCGCCAGAAACATGGAATTGCATGTTGAGCTTGCTTTTAAAAAACAGAGTTCTACTCAAATTAAAACAGAAATTTATCTATCATGCACTAGCCAAACAGTGTGTAATGTTCTGCAAAAGAATCCCAATGTTAGATATGCTAAACTATGGTCACATCCACTACTTACAAAACTACATAAGAAGCTTAGATTGGAATTTGCTAAGAAACACATTTCTTTTGGAACACTCTGGAAAAATGTGATATTTTCAGACCAAAAAAAATTATTTGGATGGAACAGATGTTTTTTGCCATTATTGGTATGACTTGCGAAAAGATAAATCTGTTTTTACCAAACGCTAATTTGGAGGAGGTTCTGTGATGTTGTGGGCAGGTTTTGCAGCAAATGGAACAACACCAATCATGTCCATTCGACGTTGCATGAATTCAGTATGGCAGGTTTTGCAGCAAATGGAACAACACCAATCATGTCCATTCGACGTTGCATGAATTCAGTATCATATGTGGATATGCTAGCTGAAAAATTATTGCCTGAATCATCCCTTATCACAGGTGGTGATTATTTGTTTGAACAAGACAATGCAAGTCACCATGTATCTTGTGCATCACATTCATGGTTCAAGGCCAATTCTGTCCAACTTTTGGATTGGCCGACAAGAAGCCCTGATTTAAATCCCACAGAAAACCTGTGGGGAATTTTAGCTGGAGATGTATATAAGCATGGGACACAATATGCAAATACAGATGATTTGACATCATCCATCGAATTAGCATGGAAAAACATTTCTAAACAAACTTTAACTGGACTTTGAGTCAATGACTGCACAATAAAAAAAGGTCATTTTAAAAATAAAAGGCGATTTTGTAGAATATTAATTTATTTCCAGACATATCTTATTATATCCTTATAACTTTTCCCATGTTTCACGTCATATATTTCTATTAATATGTGATTTATAAATTTTATTGTAATTTAATTTCATATTAATAGGTTCCTTATGTTTCCTAATTAATTACGAGTAGTAAATTATGTTTGATTTTGTTTTCAGTTGATGATTACTTTAATACATGTTACTCATTTTTCAATGTGTCCTAATAATTTTTTCCATGGCTATAAAACTTATTTTTCTCTCCATTAAACTATTAAAAAATTGTAAATATCAAATCCTTATTTAATTCCTATAACATTTTATTTTAATTTATAATTTATTAATCTTAACACAGGTATCTATATCTACATCTTAATAATCTAAATTTGTTTAAAATATACATTATACATAAGAGAAATTGTTCCCAAAAATTAAATAGTCATGGACTAAAATCTACAAAATCCCATAGTGCATGGATTAGTGGTATTCTACTACTTTAAAGTATCTTATACTGTAACATAAAAGCATAAAAGCAGTGTTGAATTCAATGGGTGCCCCGGAGGGATATCCCCCCCCCCCCCCCCCCCCGCCCCGAAGAAGATTTGAGATTCATGCTTTTTAAAATGGTCAAAAAGTGAAATTTCCCACTCCCAAAACTGTATAATCCCCCCCCCCCCTGTACAGCCACAGAAATCCCTCCTGGAAAAAATGAATTCAACACTGTATAAAAGTTCATATAAATCTTTGATATTTAAATACTCTATCATTTTGGATATTTCAAGAAGAAACACTGTATTTTATTTTAATAACACAAACATTTTAATAATCTGTTTAATATATCAGCAATATCAGCAGTGGCTTGTGACTGCTCTTTTGGGGGTTTGTGTATTTTTAAGGTTACCATGGGTTTGGATAATGCCGGACGAGTCAGCTAGTTTAAAAAAAATATTTGAAAAAATAAAAACTGGAAATATTTTTCATATTATTATAGAAAATCTGCCTACTAAATTTTATCTCCAACTTATATAGTTTTGCCACAATCATGCTAAGAAACAGTCTACAAAAGTTTTATTTTGAGACAGAAATCTTGAAAGATGAGGGATAATCATTGTATTCTTTCTAGGGAAAACCTCCTTTTGTCAGGAGCTAAACCTCAGACAGCACCCCAATGTAATTTGGTTTCTTGTCATTAAAACTGGTGAGGGAAATGAAAAGAGACCCTTTTGCCTATTCATCAATGGATGAATGTAGGGCTGAAATCCTTATTTTAGTTTTTCTGATAAAAATATTATTTTCATCATATACATTTAATGTTACATAATTATTGAATAATTTTTCACTGAAATGGTATAAAATATTTTGTGTTTGTATTATATATTATATAATGTACTAAATTAACATCAAAATTCAAAAATCTATATTAATAAAAGAAAGTTTCGCTCTGTGTGTGTGTGTGTGTGTGTAAGTTGGCGATGGCTAGCAAAATCCAGCCCACCTAGAAGTCTGAAAATTTAGGTGTGGATAGTCCAAGATCTGGCCATGTGCACCTGTGTCTCAGAATTTTAATATTTTGATAATTACCCAAGATATTAGATTCTCATTAACCATCGCTTCTAAAATGACATCTTTTAAATCAAAATGGCTAAAGAAACGAACAAGCGCATTGGATTTGCAAGCAGAAATGAACGAATTTGAAATTATTTTACTAATTAGTAAATTTTAAGAAAACTAATTGAGATATCAATTTGAAAATTTCTGAGCATATGTAAAAAACTTTGTGCATCTGACTGTGTGATTTTTGAAAAATTTGGTCAGCAAATTTTCTTAATTTATGCAAAAAACTGCCAAAAATCTGCTGGCGCCAGTGAAAACAATCCGCGAAAGTTTCAGACAGGGATCTGCTTTCATTAAAAACTGAACTATAAAGAGATCTGTTTCTCTGGCCGATCCCTCCATTTAGTTTGTGTAAATGAAAGGAAATAATTGCCAATTTTTACTAATGAACAAAAATTTAGGTAACCAATTAGGATATAGATTTGAAATTGAGGTCGGGAAGGGGTGTCATCTGCCGGCTATTTTAGCGTAGAGTCTTCATTATGTTCTAATTATCAGAAAAATGTAATTCTTTTTTTAATGATCGTGTTAATGTAGGTGAATGTGGTTTTCTTGAACAAATTATTCGTTATATTTGTGGGTATGGGGAGGGTGGAGGATAACGCCTTGCTCTGAGATTGTTATTATCTCGGGGCCCGGGCAACGCCGGGTGGGTAGCTAGTTATAAAATAAAGCATAATTTAAAAATAAGCTCCAGCCACAAGCCACTACTGAATAATGCAAATGAATAGATCACAAAATCTTTAAAACAAACAAACATAATCATCTAATTGTATATTTAAACAACAAAAAAAAATGTCCACATATCTGAATAGATTACCAAAAAATTTAGATGCAATCATCTAGATAACGTATTTTTTACAAAAAAAAAAAAAAAAAAAAAAAAAAAAAAAAATTAGAGCACCAACTACTATAAATGCTTGTATGCTTAAACAATCATTTGAATTTCCAGAAATGTCAAAAGTTAGAGATTCTAAGTAACTGTTACAGTTTTTAATGAATAACTAAAGCATTACAGTGAGAGATTATTGAAAATAATTTAGAAAAAAAAGAAAAAGAAAAGGATTTTTCAAGAGGTTACATTTCTGGTTAAAACTGTAATGCTTACCAAAATTCTGTAACTGATGGCATTTTTGAATTTCTAACGTAATACAAAAGATTTTGAGACAAAATAAGACAACTTTAAATAGACTTGGTAACAAAAGGGAAAAAATTTAATTTTTTTTGTTATAATTGAATTAATTGGGGGGTGGGAAAGAGAAGAAAATTAACAAAAAAATTACTTGAATTTTTATTGAAGAATTCAAACTAGCAAATTTGAAAATGCTGCTACTTATACAGTATTTTTAAATTTGTTTGCTTTAATTTATATATATCATTGGCAGTAGAGTACAATCCAACAAATTTAAGCTCTTCTTCTTTTTTTCTTTTTTTTTAAAAATAAATAGCAATATTTTTTAAAATAAACTATGAAAAAGAAAAAAATCATACATTTCATTTTAAAAAATAGTTTCAAAGATACTTCTAATCCAAATTATTACTCCAATCTACAAATAATTTTAAACAGTTTTATAAACATTTTAAAAATAACAAAATTAAAAAAAAAAAGAAGAAGACAAAAATTGAGGTGAATGCGTTTAAAATTTTATTAATCATTTCAAAGAATTACCGTAATTTCGGGTAGATAAGCCGCGGCTTATACATGTTTAAAAGTTAAATTTTACCTTTTGCGGCTTATCTGCCGGTGCGGCGTATACGAAGTAATAACGATTTTTCCAGAAAAAAAATAATAAAAAATTAAAAAATTGGATCATGTACATATTATAGAGTGAAAATATGAAAAATAATATTAAAAATCCTTCATGGATTAGAAATCTTTTGTAGAAATTTGTTTTAACTGATTTCTTCATGACTACATTTTTAAAAATACACAAACCTCCCTAAATTTTGATTGATTTATAAATCTGTTATGATGATGAATACATTATATATCAATATATCTATAATGAAACAAAAGTAATTGCCGCATCCTCTTTACTATTTCTGTTACTCAGATTGTTTTTCTAAGCATGTTATAGAATATCCCATTTAAGTTCTTTTTATTAGCACTTTCCAACCTAGTTGAAAAGTGCTTATGACTTCGGTTTGTCTGCCGTCTGTCCGTGCTCTAACTCCCGTAAATATGCTCGGATTGCTCTGCAATTTTTATATGTTATTGTCGTTATCTATAGCATGTTCCATATTTCAACGGAAGTGTGTAGCACTTAAAGTTTTTTTACAGGGACACTCAAAAGAATTCCGTTACATTGTGGTCTATGGGGAAAAATCATTTGCGGTTTATTTAAATAATGTTTCACTATTTTAAACGCATTGAAATTTATATATATCACTAAGGTGCATTAGAAGAAGCTTAATATGGAACAGGGTGTGCATAGCACTTATAGTTACTTTACAGGGACAGTAAAAATAATTCCGTTACATTACATCTATGGAGAAAAATCGTCTGCGGTTTATTTAAATAATGTTTCACTATTTTAAACGCATTGAAATTTATATAGATCACTAAGGTGCATTACAAGAGACTTACTACGGAATATTGTGTGTATAGCAGTCATCATTCATTTACAGGGACACGCTGTGACATTTTCCCATATCCCAGCTGAGTTACTTTACTATGGACCGCAGGAGTTGTCGGGCCGAACCTAAGGAAGCGATCCATCTCCTACGCTGAATGGTTTGGACATTAGGGAAACAATACTGGAGACTGGCTGGCACCTACCCGACGGTAACGAATTATTGATTCTACTTGTGAGGTCGCAGATGGAGAGGGTTCCCAGAGACCATCGGACGCCAAGGGAAGTCCTTTAAAATCTGCGAATGGGAACCAGATATCGACAACGATAGGCTGCCGTAAGTTTGAGAGGCCGGGATGAACCTCCCCCGCCCCCCTTTTTTCGGAGGCTAGAGAAAGAAGAGAAGAGGAGAGGAGAGGGTTCTTCGGAGGCAAAAGGGTAGGACGTGACCCTAAGAAGCCGAGAATTGCGGAGAAACGAGCAGCGCAGGGGAAGCCGGAGGAAACAGACGCCCCGATCTGTGAGAGAGATTTCCGAGAAGCCATCCAAGCATCCCCAAGGACACCCTGTCCAGTTAAATCGTATTGCCTCATTCGGAGGTCTAAATCAAAGTCTATAACAAGAGTATTTCGAGCGAAGAGATCGAAAGGAGAGACTTAAAGACTATCGCATGGTTTATAATCACTGCATCTCACGCACTCCTTAATTTATGTTAATACCGAAATCTATCGGTGGAATGTTTTGTAAGTTGATGTTACAAATAAAAGAAATATTTCTTTTAAAGTCAGCTATAGTAATTACTCCGGTTAGCCACAGCTACCAGTTCGAATTTTATAAATCCCGCCGGAGTTTTTACAGATGGTGGCAGCTTCAAGGGATTTAAAGTGGTGAAAGAAACGTGCGTGACAAAGTTTGATAAATTCGGGGCAGAGTAGGACAACTCGCCGAATTTCTTCAGAATCTACACCAGCCGTTGGGAACCTGAATCTACATACCGAATCGGGGCAGAGCAGGACAACTCGCCGAATTCGTACAGAATCCTGTGATAGAGAGACAGATTCCGCTGAATCGAGGAAGATCCACCGACCCCAAAGTGACCCGCCAAAACCAAGGCAGAGACCCGAGCTGATCTGAAACTGCATCCGCTGAACCAGCAACCAGAAGCATCCGAACTTTGCTGACAGTGTGGAGAGAAAAGAAAGCAGAATCACCACCGAGAATCACAGAGCTATACCCAGGTGAGCACTTGTTTTATTCTCAGTGGAGGCTTAGTGTGTATATTTTTAATTTTGGACAGGAAGCAATTTTTCTTTAATTATTTGTGTTCGGTAATATAAGTAAAAATTTTAAATATTAATTACCAACAGATGTTTTTGTGTGTTGAAGGTAAATTAAAAGTGTAACAAACTTTAAATTCATCTTGTTTCTAGTAATTGAAAAATTCTTTTAATCTTTTTAATTAAAAATTTTTTTGTTTGGTGAAAAGCAAATTATGTTAATTGTATTTTTCGGCCGAAATTTTTAATGTGCTCTCTTATTTTGAAGATTGCTAAGGAATTAAATTTTGAATTTAAAGAAGTTGTAAGACTAAGTTGAAGTCTGTTAGTAATTCAGTTAAGTTAAGTAAGATATATGTTTTTTTTGGCAAATTGTAGCCTATATGTGGAATTGGTTTGCTTGTAATTCAAAATTTCATGAAAATTGATTGTATTTTGTGTCGAGCAGAAACTACTGTATTTATTTTTATGTTGTTTTGGGGGTGAAAAAAATTGTGTATTTTTTTTATATTGCATTTATGTGCGGGAAATTGGAATTAAATTGTGTTAGAATTTAAAATTAGTGATTATGGCAGGCATATCGGGATTTCGAAAATGCGATCTACAAACCCTTGCGATAGAATTTGAAGTAGAGGTTTTGTCAAATGATACAATTCCTAAGTTGGTTAAAAAGATAACGGAAGCCCCCGATTATGATGAGACTATGGCGTTAAACCAATTAAAGTTGATTGAAGAAGACCGTGTAGAGAGATCGAAATTGGAAAAAGATAAAATTGAGAAAGAACATGAGCTCGCGAGAATTAGGGCGGAACGGGAAAATGATACTTTAACGTTATCATCTAGTCAAATAGAAAGGGAACCTAAAATTCTGTTAAAAAATGTGTTACCTAAATTTGAAAAGGGAAAATCGGAGATTTCCTTATATCTCAACTTATTTGAGAGACAGGCATTAAAAGCGCAATTAGATAAGTCGCAATGGGTAACAAATTTGCTAGGTTTACTTCCTATAGAATTGACAGAAGTTATTCTTAGAGAACCACCAGACGAAACGGACAATTTTGATTTTGTGAAGGGAAAATTACTCGAAAGGTTTAAAATTAGTGCAGAAGACTTCAGAATCAAATTCGTAACAACACCACGGACCGAAGAAAAAAATTGGAAAGATTTTTCGTATGAAATTACGAATTATTTCGACCAATGGTTAAGCGGTATTCAGGTGTCCGAATTTAGTCAACTTAGGGACCTGATAATTACTGACCAGATCAAACGGAAAGTGCCCTCTGAAATTAGACAACATTTCATAGATTCCTGGAGTGATTTAATTACGCCCGGGGAATTAACCCAAAAACTAGATCATTATGAGGCGGTTAGAAGAACAGAGATGAAACAGTCCCCGCCTAGATATCCAAATAACGGCAAACAGGTTGAGGGAAACAGATTGGTTGATAGACCAGAGACAGAACCCCAAAACGCGGAAATGAAAAGAAATTGGAGGGAGAGGGAAGATAAAAAGGATAGAGAGGTAATTGTTGATAAGCGAAAAGACAGGTCTTGTTTCCATTGTGGTAGTTTTTCTCATATCCGCAAATTTTGCCCCAAACTAAAATGGAGTAGTGAAATACCTGAAGTGGTTAATCAGTTGGCTGACCTCGATGAGTTAAACGAAATGTTCCAGCCCTATTTAACAAAAGGGATTATAAATGGGAAAGAAATGAAAATTTTTAGAGACACTGCTACGTCGCTAGATTTAATTAGTGCCAACCAGGTGACCCGAGAACAATACACAGGGAGAGTCGTGTGGGTAAAGCAACCGTTACAAAATGATTTAAAATGTCTACCCCTCGCAGAAATAGAGCTTAATCTGTGTGATTTAGGAAAAAGAGTTAGGACTTACGCAGGTATTGTCGATGCAGACATAGAAATGGATTATTATTTATTGGGAAGCAAAACACAAAATTTGCTAGACAGAATAAAACCGAAACCGCCTGTTAGCTTTGGGAGTGCAGCACCGAAAAAAAGGCACAGGAGTGACCGCCCAATTCCCCCCAACCCCACGAACCGCTTAGTTTCGGCTTATCAAAAGAATGAAGTGAGAAAACCGGACAGGAAGGAAAAGAAAGGCTTTGTTCCCTTTCCCCTTAGCCAACGTGCAGGAGTAACGCATTGTGAATCTTCCATTAAAACGAAATTCGCGACGACCCCGATCCGCGCGACACCCAAAGCAAGGATGAAGGAAGAGGGTTATAATGAAAGAGCGAGGGTGTTTTATTTAAGGAATGAAATCCGGGAAAGTAAGCATGGGAAAAAAAATAAAGACACAGTCTTAAAACGAAAGGAAGATTTTAGGTTTAAATCTTCGGGACAGAAAACAACAAAGGGGGTAAACAGTTATTGTGCGTTAGGAAGGAAGCGAAAAACGGTTTTCAGTTCTGATTGTTTAGAAACCCCAGGATACATATCGCCGCATAACGAAATAAAAGGCAGCGAGGTTAAACAGCCGAAAAACGACGCCGGAAATGATTACCGACTAATTAGAGATTGTGGAAAAAGGCAGGATATTCGCAGATCCTTAGGTTACCGCCCAGGCAGCCAAATTCCACATGTAGACTGTTTAAGTAGAATGGAATAAATAACATTCCACTCAGTAATTTTGTATATAGTTTTTTTAATTTTGTAATTGAAATAATTGTGTATTTGAATCATACAATGAATATTGAAATTTAATTTAACGATGTGAGTCTGTAGAGTGTATTGTAAACTTGTGAATAATAATGTTTAAGGTAAGCCTCTATTGAGAATTAACATGTGTTGGGTATGGATGGAAGGCTAGCGCACCAGTAATGATGTAAGATTTTCCAAATGCTTGAAAAATCTCAACTGATGGAGGGGGTAATGCTGTGACATTTTCCCATATCCCAGCTGAGTTACTTTACTATGGACCGCAGGAGTTGTCGGGCCGAACCTAAGGAAGCGATCCATCTCCTACGCTGAATGGTTTGGACATTAGGGAAACAATACTGGAGACTGGCTGGCACCTACCCGATGGTAACGAATTATTGATTCTACTTGTGAGGTCGCAGATGGAGAGGGTTCCCAGAGACCATCGGACGCCAAGGGAAGTCCTTTAAAATCTGCGAATGGGAACCAGATATCGACAACGATAGGCTGCCGTAAGTTTGAGAGGCCGGGATGAACCTCCCCCCGCCCCCCTTTTTTCGGAGGCTAGAGAAAGAAGAGAAGAGGAGAGGAGAGGGTTCTTCGGAGGCAAAAGGGTAGGACGTGACCCTAAGAAGCCGAGAATTGCGGAGAAACGAGCAGCGCAGGGGAAGCCGGAGGAAACAGACGCCCCGATCTGTGAGAGAGATTTCCGAGAAGCCATCCAAGCATCCCCAAGGACACCCTGTCCAGTTAAATCGTATTGCCTCATTCGGAGGTCTAAATCAAAGTCTATAACAAGAGTATTTCGAGCGAAGAGATCGAAAGGAGAGACTTAAAGACTATCGCATGGTTTATAATCACCGCATCTCACGCACTCCTTAATTTATGTTAATACCGAAATCTATCGGTGGAATGTTTTGTAAGTTGATGTTACAAATAAAAGAAATATTTCTTTTAAAGTCAGCTATAGTAATTACTCCGGTTAGCCACAGCTACCAGTTCGAATTTTATAAATCCCGCCGGAGTTTTTACAGGACACGCAAAAGAATTATCTACTGTCTGTTAACAATAATTCCTGGAAGTGCGTTTTAAGTTATTGAACGCGATTTTAATGTTAACTTGCTTTTTGTCTATTACGTGATGTGTATAAATTCTGTAGATTCTATACAGGGCAGCACAAAAGTTTGCGAACACATTTCTGTTTATTGACAAACTCCAGACGGAGAATTTTAAACTGTGCTACGCATTTCCTAACTGAACTAAAATTTAGCATCCTATGTAGTATATATACAATTCTATAGATCCCATACAGGGCTGAATAAAAGTTTTCTGATATTTTTCAGAATATTGTATATGTTGGAAATTCCTGAAATTATGTTTTTAAATATGTTATGCGTTTTCCAAATTGTTTACTTAGAAGTTATCTTTTAGCTTATTAAACGGTATGATTTGTAAAATTATTTTGGAAGCGTTGGAAAGTGCTACATAATCTATGCTTGACGCATGATTTTTCGTTCTTGTTTCATTAAAAAAGAAAAAAAATCTATACATGGTTTCTTTTTGCATAACGAAACCTATTACTCAAAGATAATGATCTCATTCCGATAATGTTCAACTTCCTGCTCCACTCCAAGTCCACAGAGTTGAATAAACAAACTGCAGATAACTCTCTCCCTTTTTATTGTAACTAGGGGGGGTTTGTGGAATGCTGTAATTTTCTAATAACTTATTATATTTTAATGAAATTTTGTTACACAACTTAATTTACTGTTATTGCTACTCGCTGAAAATTTGAACAAAATCGGACAAATAATAATGGAGATAATTTTTTTTTTTTTTTTTTAATAGCTAAGAAAAAACGGGTTTTGTTTTTCTTTTTTTTTTCTTTAAAATTATTTTTTCTGTTTGCTTGCAGCTCAATAATTTCTTTTTATTGCACTTACACAAAGTGAAGTAGCTGACACATTTAAAGAATACTTTTTATGCGTAGTTTTGCATAATCGCGGCGTTTTAACAGAAAAGAAAGTAGATTTTCTTGTTTTCTTTACGTGTGCGCACTTGCGAATGTTGTATTTTTTATTTAAAATAATGAACGTATGTATTTAATTTTTGTTTGGTTATTTTAAAACTTTCTTAGAACATTTTACTTTAAATATTTACGGAATATATTAAATAGAGTACCAATTAATAGACATTAATGTTTACAGTTAGTAGTGAAGTGATTTTCAAAAAAATTCTGTTTATACGTCTCTCCCTACTTTTGTCAATAGTTCATGTTGTCAAAATGGTTATTTATCATTAGTTATTTTCAGAATTTTACGTTGTTATTTAATTGAGGGATTCGAATAAAAAATAGTGTTATTCTAATGTAATGTTTTATATTAAGAATTCCATTACATATATTTCTACTTGCCGATCCAAGGCTGAAATGTGCGATGCAATTGGATAAATTCACAAACTAAAAGTAAGTAAGTTATTTATTTATTTTCATTATTTGTATTAAATTTAAAATTCTAATTTTTTAAATGATTTAAAAAAATGCACGAAAATATTCAATATGGTGTCTATAGTAGTACGTACACCACTTTCAATAAGTGCGGCTTATACGCCGGTGCGGCGTATACGATGGAATTTCAGCTTTTTTTTACGATTTTCGGACGTAGCGGCGTATACGCCAGGGCGGCTTATCTACCCGAAATTACGGTAGTATGTGTTTGTAAAATCAAATGAAGGGCTTATTCTAATAATCGCAGAATGTAAGAAATTTTACTGGTTGCATGGACTTTAGAGTATATAGACTGTTTAAAGCATACAAACTAATAAATTTATACTTTTATAAAATTACAAAAAAAAAAAAAAAAAATTACAATATCTTTAAATATACTAACAGTTTTGAAAAGTATTCAAACTTACCAGGAACACCATACACTGGAGCAATCTGTTGTGTCGCAGGAATCGGAACAGTACTAGGACCATACAAAGAAAGTATGGATTCTTTTGTCATCTTATTAGCTTTATTGGCATCAGAAACAGCCTTCTGATTAAAAAAGTCAGTTTCCTCATTAGTTACATTACTCTTAGAAACAGACGTTTCACTAGTGGATGTCGCATCTATAGGTGCTTCGTAAACAGCTGTGGAAGTAGGTGCACTAAGGAATGCGTCAAAAATGTCTGTTGCACTATTATTAGTATCTCCAACATTAAATTCACCTTTTCCTCCTAAGCAAGATAAATTTAATAACTTAATGAGTTGAGAATTGGCTTTACATAAAAAAATTTTAGATGCAAGAGCAAATAATGTAAAAAAAATTTCCCCCATAAGATTTTATTCCGATAAGCAAGGAATGTGATTATAGATTACTTGATTAAGTGAACAGACTGCAATTAATACAACCGGAATAAATTTATTATTGTTGAAGAAATAATATGTAGAAAACAATAAATTATGTTTATGGGGCAAAGGCAATTTTCCCCATTTCCTTTAACAAGATGCATCAAAATGCTTTATATTTATAAAATATGAAACTGCTGCTGTTAAAATATTATGAATATTTTCAATGTACTTTAAAAATATATTATTAACTAGTATATAACCTCCATCAAAAATGGTGGGATGTTGATGTGCATTTCATTTTCATAAGACTTCATACAAACAAACAGCATAAAGATTTTATTATTGAAACATTTGTACTATCAAAAAGTACATTTTAAAAATAACAAATAATTTCTACAAATACAAATGATGAGGATATCTTTTTTACTCAATATTAAATTTCTAAAATAGTTCAATGAATGGGCAAAACATTCAAATTAAATATTTAAAAAATAATCCATGTGTGAAAGTTTCTGTAAAAAATGTTATCAAGAGTTCCTAAACAGCTTGACTCGCCACATTGCTAATCATTTGGTTACATAAACAAAATTAAATGTAAATTCAGAAATGGTTTAACAACTGCACAAAACATTAAAATTTTGTTAGTTTTAAATTTTCTAAGTTAATAGTATGATAGAGTATATATTTTAACATTTCTTGAAGAGCAGTTTTCCAGTAATGAAAAGCAAATATGTAGAAGAAAAATATATAAAAAGAGACAGACAATTGCATGTATATGAATATTAGCTTCTTAATTTACAGTAGGAAAGCAGCCCATCAAAAATGACAGAAAGAACAAAGTTTTCTAATAATAAAGAAAGATTTAAAACATATACACACATATATTTTTACTTTACACTACCATTTAGACATTAAAAACAAATTTCAAATTTAAAGCCTATGTAGATGTCATTAACAAAGACTTACATTACTTTCTTCCTAATAGGAGAAGTCAGTCCTTTTAAAATATGTGCTAAAAAAATATTTTCACCCATCGCCTTTGGGCATCTTTACTGATCTTCGTCTCTAACTCTTGCATTTTTTTCAAAATGTAACAGATGGCGCCATCTATTGTCTATTGTTGCATGCATTATATCATTGCAAGTCTTGTTTTTTCTGTATATTTCAATGGGTTCACACATTAAAACATAATTTAAATTGTTGTAATTTCCAAGTTTCTGTACTTCTTTAAAATTTATCTGTATTAGGGATTTCTTGTTTAGTCAGGCTATTGCTGTGGTTTCTTTATTTAATCTTATATATATTTCATGTTCTTTAATCATTTCCTCTATTTTTTTGTTTAGCCATACTATATATGCACCCTTTTTTCCTGCCTTGTCATTAAACTTTATTTTATATATTCCTGGGGTTGTTAAATGGTTGATTTTTTTCTCTGTCTGTTCTTATTAATTTGATTATTGGTATATTCAATCCAAGTTTTTTAAAATTTTTCTTTTAATTTTTAGGGAGACCCTATTCATATATGGTATTCAACTTGTAAATTTCATATCCTTCAGAGCTGATTGTATTGTATTATATCTCAATATTGCACTTTCGATTTTTATAAATGGTTTTTGTAGGATATCCTGCTTTCTTTGGTCATTTCTTTAATCTTATTTATTTCAATAGTTAAAAGATCATTACATGAACAGATTTTCAATGCTCTATGGATATACATATTAATCGCTGCAATTTAAAAAAAGAAAATGTTTTTTTGAAAAATTTGGATATTATGTAAGTATTTGAATTCGTTTTTAAACTGTTGTTTGAAGTTCATCATCTGTGTGCTCCACTTGAACATCCAGGAAAGCTAGCGAGTTGTTTTTCTCTGTTTCAAATGTAAATTGGATATTTCTGTATCTGTATCCTTCTAAACAATTTCATGTAATCGAGGATGATGAACTGAAAGTTCTGCCACTATGACTATCAATCTGTGAAGCATCATGGAATTTCAATTCTTGTTCAAGGATCAAAAGAATATGAGAATGAGAGTTAGTCCACATTTTTTAAACTCAATTGTGTAAACATAAGCAACACATTTTCTAAAACAGCTCCCCTTTTGTGATATCATCTAACAGTGCATGTAATTTGATATGAAATATGTGAGCTACTAAATCTGGTCTGTCATATGATGTCTGTCCATCAGGCAAGTTATTCAAAATTTGAGGTCACTTGGGATTGCATGTAAAAGTACACCAAATGTCTGGTTTACCAAATTTTGTGACAACTGTCATGGCATCATACCTTTCACACATGTTTCGAGGGGAGTCTTGAAAGGAAGATGGCAGTATAACAGCACTTCTAGCTGCTAAATTTGCATTTGCTGCTGCTTGACAAATGTAATTCACCATACTCCTCAGATCATAATTTTGTTTGCTGCTGCCTGACAAAATTCAGATTGTTTGCCTCAACTTGAAAGTATGAGTCAATAATAACCCACTGTTGAGTAAGTGGCCTTCCATACAAAATAGGATTGAATACACCACATCAAATAGCAATTTGTGCCACTTTATACTGAAGCACTGACACGTTGTTTCGTAAACCACCAGCAAATCCAGGATATTAAGCACCAAATTTGGTTGCCAGCCAGCTTCACCTTGTGGATAAAAAATTGCATATGTCATGGGATCCAAGTTTAGACTCAAAATATTCAAAGGAACAAAACTATTAGTGCTGTGCTCAGGAGTGCAAGGACAAATTCTGATATCTCTTTCAAATGGTGGTTCACCCTCTTCATTTTGGAATACCATGGCAACTTCATTTGCTGTTGGTAAATTGTACAGTCTTTGATCTGAGTGCCTATCTTTACACAATAACATGTGAACATTGGGTATGGGAAGATTATCTCTCGCTATTTTATAATCTTGAGCAAATGGGTTTATTTCCTGCATCATGAGATCTAACTAACTGCCTCAAAATATGACATAAGCAACTTTTCATTTTGAGGAATGTTTAAGCATTCTTGAACAGCCTAACTAGAATTAGAACATACAATTGCGCAAATGTCCTTTTTGTCACCTTCTTGAGGGTGTAAATGTGAAGTGACATGATAGATTTGTCTTTGCACCCAAAAACAGTAATGTCCACGACCTAGGACATTTGCTGCTAATTTTGTACCCATTGAAGCAAAAGAAATAAGAGATTGTAAGAGCGTATATTTTCATCAAAATTTCTGTAGTCTGGTGAATCTGTGTTGCTCAAAATATCTTTCAAAAACAGTGGAAAATTTTGATGTGCAGGAAGTTTAACTTTTCTTTTATGACAACAGCTATTAAATTTTCCACTACTTAATCTTTCAGATGGAAAATGAAGTGCCTGACACTATTGGCAGACAGATTCTAAAGAACCACTGTGACTTTCATTATCACCCTGTTTCAGAAGCAGTCAGTGTTCTCTGGTCTTGCTTCATGGTCTATTTGAATTGCTGCATTTTCAATTTGTTCATTGGCTCTGATCTAAGCTCGTTGATTTTGAAGATGTTAGCAACTTTCTTCCCTTATGCAGTCCAATGTTGCTTGTGATTTCCGAGCAAGCCATCTCGCCTTTCTTTCTCTAATTAATCACTATTTATCTATGTTCAATCGGTGTTTCATTATTTTCATCAGGCATCCTTAAAAATATACGTAAACAGTAGAAAACAACAATAAAACTTTTCCAAAGGAAATAAATTGCTTTGATTGAATAGATTTTGTAAAGATTAATCTTCAAAACCACCTCGTGTTCAAACAATGTTTAGATCAACAAAAGATGTTAAAACACTCGTTGCCAATTGCCAATCTGTACAAATAATTTTCATGAATGATTCTCAAAAGTAATTGACTCACCACACTTTTTTGCAACAATAATAATAATAATAATAATTAGCAAAATGAAACACAATATCTGAAAATTTCACAAAACATATATTTAAATAATTGAATAAAAAGTTTTTTTTTTATTCTCAAAATTGAACAATAAAGTTTGATCGTTTATATTAATTGCTGATAGATGGCTGATAAAATAATTTTTGTTTGTTTTAAACAAAATTAAAATATTTAAAAGGCTTTAATATGCTTTACAAATATTTTAAGAGCAGAATTGGATGTTAACCTGTATTTTTGTAATGAAGCATTCAAAGAGTCACTCATTTATTTCTAGATTTGGAATGTGTGATTCTGAATGGCAACAGTGTTCATTTGTTTATATCTGGTAATCCAATGTTTAATCTGGATTTTTAATTTAGAACTTAAAACATTATAATTGGATATGATATACATGTTTTATATATGAAATATGCTGAACAGACATAATTTCAAGTAAAAGAAATTATCATTTAGCTGACATATGTTAGCATATGTTTTTCATTAAGCCTAACATGGTGTTTAGCTATGGTTGATTTGCAGACCAGAGTGGTCGCACCCGGCATGGTTACCAACAGTCTCCTACACTTGGATTTTATTATAAATTGGTGTCTTTGTCTTCATGATATAATGCACAAATTGTCTATTTTATTTATTTAATAAATGATAATTTTTTTTTATTAATTTGGACAAACTGACATAAATTAATGGATGTACTCTAGTTTTTAAAAATTAGGGTTTACTTAGCATCTCGTCATTACAGCATGAGGCAAATTGAATAAAAATGACCCAAATTCTTATTTTCATGCAAAAATCTTAAGGAGACACCATGCTTAAACAGCATGGAATTCGAACCCATGCACTTCAGGTCAGTTGTTCACATCTGTGGCTATCTACTGAGCAGAATATATTAATTAATAATAACATTATTACTTTATATAGAGGAAAAGCCTTTCTAACAAGAAGCAGAGGTAATTGAGTTCATACAAAAATACCTGAAACATTTGTGATAGGGGGAAGGAGGGGAGAGAGGGCAATTCTGCTTTTTTAAGGCAAATAACTTTACATAGAGTAATTATAATAATAATTAAAAAATGGATTAAACTGATATTGTCTTATATTGTAAATTAAAATAATTCAAATATAGTCAGTTAAAAAAATAATATAAAATGTAGTAACTCTACATATTAAAATATATACATAATTTATTTTTCATATACTTATAATGGAACCACTTTTGGTGAAGCTCACACCTAGTATTAAGACCTGGTGTATTTTATAGCCTATATGCCAAAATTAGAAAACTGATAAAAAATTGCAAAAATGGTTTTATATATATTTTTGTATAACTTGATGAATTTTTAATTGTTAATTTCATGCCAAAGGTAAGTTAAATTGCCAAATATGGTGCTGTGAATCCAAACCACTACTTGTACACAGCAGGCAACTATGATATACAACCTGGGTTTCTGGGAACAATTTTAAAGTAATGAACAAAGTGAATTTTGCACTGCTGAAAATGCAATTATAATGTTGTATTATTTTTTTTTTTTTATGAAATTCATAGGTTCTTGAGGGAATTTTTAAACAGTTAATACTTTAAACATGTGTAACTTATATGTTTTAACCTGAAATTTTGAAATAAAACAAAATACTGGAATACCAGTGTATAACCAAAATACAATCACACCTAGAAAAATGTCACCCCCCTCCCTCCCCAATCATGTCCTTGCAAGAAGATGTCAGGACTAAGCTGCTAATTAGCTTTAAAAATTGTACAGACAAGGCTTTAAATTTTCATAACAATTAAAGAAGTTAACTAAGTAGAAACAACGGACTTTGTACATATTTATGATGATTGATTTGAAATTTTGCATATTAATTAAATACAAAAGAAAAGAAAAAAAGCACCTAAGTTTAATAAGTCTGAAGAATTAGGCACTTGTTGCATCTGTTTTGACGGTTCTGGCTGTATAGCTGGGCTATGAGGACCAGTGCTGTGTGGACGAGGTACTGCTGTGGGATGCTGAGGCAAAGGCTGCAGAAAATAGAATATATGCACTTTTATATTTTCATTTGTAATCTAAATGTAAAACACAAGAAAAGAATAACCAAGACTTTATGATCCTTATTTTCAGAAACTTTCAGAATAAGCCATTAAGACTTTTTAATCCTGAATTATTCTTTGATAAATTAAATCATTTGTTATGCAATTCTTCTATGATTAAAAAGGCATAAAAAGGTAAAATTATGTCTTTACAGCATACAGATCAATTTAACATAACTGCTTAAATTATCTGAATGTTTAAGTTTTAGAAGTTAAACATCAATTTATAGAACCAGTCTTATAAAAATTATATAGAAGCTTTTTATATTTAAAAGTACAGAGAATTTGTTTTGTATTAGGTTCACTGCAGAATGTAGGATTGTGCGATTCCTGCAACCTCTTTTTTTTTAAGTATGTAGAATAAACAAACTTGCACACTTTTTCTGCAACTTTCTCCCGGTAATCATTCTTCATTAAACAGTCATCAGTGTTGGTGCCTCCCCTTTTGGAATAATGGTCTAACCTATAAAATAACAGCTACAGTGTTTGCAAGCTTAAAAGAGATATATGGGGTGTTTAAATAACTATAAAAAGTTATAAAAATGGAAAAGAAATCTTATTAGGTATTATTCAGAAATTCAAAATTTTTATTTATAAAATAGTTTACAACATGAAAGACGTTTGGTACATTTTTACATGCACACCATTACTTTCTGAGAATGTCAAGTCTGTTCTTGATTTCCTTTCAGATGTTCTCATTCTGTACTCACACTGTAGCTATTGCTTTGGTGATTCTATCACCATTAACCTCTGCAGCATAATATCTGTTATTTAAGTATTTATTTGAAAATGAAGTCTAGCAGCATGATATTAAGAGAATGTGAAGGTCGTGCAATTGATCTTTCTTTATCAATCCACTAGTCTCAGATTTTTCCTTTATCCTAAAATTATTTCAACCATCATTTAATTGATTGTTCTGTTGGCAAATCTTTAAAATTCTCTTCGAAGTCATACCTGAACTGTGGTGATTTTGTTTCCCATAACTAAACAATGCACATTGCTTTTTCACTAACCAACACCATTTGACCCTTAAACAAGAATAAAAGCAAGTTTCAAGTCTTTCAGACCATATCAATATCAATTATTTTCACATACTTTGTAAAACTATGTGTTAATGGGTTTTTTTTTTTTAATCATGTGATTAATTCATGGAGACCCTGCATAATACCTGCTTAACACAGCAAATATGTGAAATGCTTACATGAATGCACTTCTAAAATTTATGAAATTATATTAATTCCAATTAGCCTTGCTTCTGTCAACATTTCTTTTATTTAAAAAAAAATGATAGAAAGTTGAGGTCTGCACGGGAGGAAATTTCCAAGCCCAGGTACGGTACGATCCATAGAAAACTTTTTGGCCTGGTATAAAATCTAAAAGTTTGACCCGGCCAGTAAGAAAAAAAAAAATTATTGCCCAAGCCCGGTCCAATATAAAAGCTAAAATCTCTGATCGGCCTGACTGAATTTCAACAAAACATAGATTTTTACGGCAATATGATTAAAAATTATCTTGTACGATTAATTCTGACAAAAAAAAAACTTATTTTACTTTTTATTCCCATGTTTATATTCTTCATTTAAAAAAAAGCAATCTGGGCTGCGAAACACAGGCAAATCCACTAAAAAATACTGCCCGTCCCTAAACTTATTTCTGGCTGTGTCCATGTAAGCTATATTTTTAATGAATCTCTATTTGTGTGTAAATGTCTGAGTTATCATTAATCCATATTCCATGGCTTGGAGACTTACAAATCAAAAAATGTTATACAGTAAAATCTTCTAAAATTGAAACACACAAGAGCGAAGAAAAATCTGTTATAGATGGGTTCCCTTCTTAGCCAGTACATCATCTATTGTAAATGTATTATATTCTTTTTGTACATATTATATTCATTTTGCATAGATTAACACATTTTTCCATTTAAGACAGGATTCCAACATAGACAGGCTCCTTTTAACAGGTTTTACTGTAATTTAATTTCATTTTCTGGTACTTTAATTTCATTGCCTATGTACTATTCGTTAAAAATAATAAATTTTAAATTTTAATTGTAGAATAATGACAATTTAAAAATTTATACATTTTTTGCAAGAATTGTTGAGTTGGACCAAATTTTACTGATTTTTGCATGGACCAGGCCAGGCTGGGCTAATGATTTTCATACAGGCTGGTCTGGGACCAGATAAGGCCCCGGCCGGGCCTGAGCATTCAGAAGAAAGTAAGACCTGTGCCTGGAAAGGGTGAAGAACAGGTCTGACCTGGCCAGAATCTTGTGAATGCAAACTCGTGCAGACCTCTAATAGATAGTTTAGAAATTTATTTAGTTTCTACCTTTTAAGTCAGTTCTGTAATATTCCAGAAGTAAATTCCAATTCTGAAGAAGATACAAAAATTTTTAATTAGAGAAAAATAGAAGGTATCATTCAACTTTATTGCTGCTATTATTTTTTATCTTTTTCTATTACTTGCATAGTTGCCAGCGGTTGCATATTTTCAGCATAGGTACCTCAAAAAATTAAACATTTTAAAATTATATATGACAAAATTGGTCAATTAGAATTTTTTTCCTATTGCTGTACAATAAGATCACTACAAAAACTGCATACTTGTATCTTTAAAATCAACCGAATTATGAAAAAAAAAAAGCTGACATATACTGTTTTTATGCACCAATCTAAAAGCTATCTATCAGTAAATAAATTAAATGTAAAAAAAAATTAATTTTAAACATGCTTTCATTAATATTAACAAATGTCAACTTATGTTATAAAACACAAATGACTCGCTCAATTCTGACATCATGTCATAATGATGTGGGCAGCAATGTGGTTAAAATGGATTAATGTTGCAACAATGGAGCTATTTTTTCAATTAATATTAAACAATTGTAATGTTACTTCTATAAGGGGGGGGAATGAAAGTTTTAGACCAATGTTGCCCCCCTCCCCCTTAGGGTCGAATTTTTAAAGGTCAATGTCCAATTTATGGGTGAAAAATGAGTAACAAGATTTGACTGCCACATACATACAGAAATGTAAGTTAAAAGAAAGCATGTAAAAAAAGAAACCATGTTGATGATGGTGTTCTTAAGATCATATGCTAACAAGTGGAGGAAAATTGCATTACAGATATATCGAAATAAAACATTACACAGTCAGAAATCAAGTAAAGAACTAGATGTAGTTTTAAATCCTAAAAACAACAACAACAAAAAAAAGCAATTCAAAAAGCATTTTCAATAAGTTTTCTCTCATCTCCAATACTTTAATGAGTTCTAATAATGCTTCTGTAAATATTTTAAGCGTTCTTCTACTGTAATACTGATGCAAGCATCGATTACAATGGCTGGCATTGAAAACCACCCTGTAAAAACAGTGATTGTTTATGAGAGATTTAACGATACAATGTTCAAGTATGACAATCAAACTGCTCCATCACATACCAATTTTTTTTTGTGGAGGGTAGTCTTTAAAATTAAAAGTGTTTTTCCTTGCTAAAACAAGCACTAAACGCGTGTTATTTTTTTATTTTTCAATTCTTCCGTGCTTTTTTTTTTTTTTTTTTAACCTCTGTTGAAAGATATTTCTACCCCCTTCTTAAAGTCACCGATCTGAATTTGTCTATATCCAATCTCAAATGACACTCCATAGAGGGGATACCGAGAGGAAATTTGCATAGCGTCATTGTTGAGAGCAACACACAGAGAGTATTGTTTAATTTAATAAGTAATTAGCTAACTAACTAGCATTGCTAACTGATTTACAAGGTTTCGTAAAATTAAATTGTTTTTTACATGAATGAGACAGTCGAACAAGAGATATGCATGACTGCATGAAAACATGGCCAATGCTAGAAGAAAATGTTTCAGGCATGAAAAAAGTTGCATACCAGGTATTAGCTGACAAGACAAAATTATATTTACCTCCTTTTGATATAAATTTTGGATTTATAAAACAATTTGTTAAAGCAATGAATAATGACAATGAAGGATTTGAATATATTGTACACACATTTCTGCACATGAGCGAGGGCAAAATAAAAGAGGATATTTTTGTTGAACCTCAAATGGAACATCTATTTCAAGATCCTAATTAAAAAAAAAAAAACAATGCTGCTGAGAAAGTAGCATAGCATGGGATGCTTTTGAAAAAGTATGTAAAACTATTTGGGAAATAGGAAGTCTCAGAATTACAAAGAAATTGTGGAAAATATCCTTGCCACAGTTAGGGCATTGGGGTTGCAATATGGCTCTAAATCTGCACTTCCTACATTCTCAATTGGACCTTTTTTCCAGATAATATTTATGATAGAAATTCTGATGAACATGGAGAAATGTTCGACAAGGATACAGATGAACTGAAAAATAATTACAGCGGCAAATGGAATGAATATATGTTAGCAAATTAAAGTTGGACATTTACATAATAAACACACACACACATATATAAAAAAATACAATAGAAAAATAACAACAAAATGACTTTTTTGTGATAGACTTTTCATTTTTTTAACTGAAGTAATGAAAATAAATCATTTTTCATGTTTTTATTACTTTGCGGCATAGTCAATGAATGTATTAATTTCTCATTAGATACTGTGATTTTTCTTATTTTAAAACTGTCTCTCTCAAAAACGGTATGTGATGGAGAAATTTCGATGATATATTTAAAATAAGGAATGTCAAATTCACAATATTCACCTATTTTGTTTGCAGGGAGGAAAAAAAATTTTTTTTGCTGACCAGTGTTATATTTTGTTTTAGATAAACTGTATATGTTATTGTCTATGTTTCTATTTCCTTGTAAAATTTCACAAACTTACACATCTAATTTGATATATGGTCTCCATTCATGATGATTAATTTTGATTAAGCATAACTCCTATTTTAAAGGTAGAGATATGTAGTTTTTTATAATGATCCTGTAGGAATAAAAGGAAATTTTTTTTAAGTGGACTATTTTGTCTAGAGAGATTATATAAAAATTAAAAAAATAACTTTTCACAAATTAACGGGATGATTATTTCATTAACATAACCTTATGTAGTCCCTTATTTTGAACACTTTTGCAATTTACCTACTTATCTCCAACAGGTAAAAAAGTAAATCTCATTTCAATCTTTTTGGAACACACTGCATACATACATACAACACAGTGAACACCAACAATAGAATGAGACATTGGAAGGAAAAGAAGATAGACATGTTTTGCAAAATTCCAACTGACAAAAGACAATCCTTCACTTTCTGGTTGTCCCCAGGCATGAGTTAATAACTAAATATATTAAAGTGTCCACTGTTATTTATAATCTACCTTCATAACTATTATTTTTCTACACATTTATCTTCACATGCTGATTTAATATTGTATTGCTAAGCACTTAAAATTTTATTTTTTCTATGTTTGTAATAAATATAATAAAGATAGAAGTTTGTATGTGTCTGCTAACTGTGTTCTGAAGAGACCAGTGCACGCAGAGCCACAAAATTAGCAAGGTACCTCTATGTATATAGTTTTGCACCTCAAAAGCCTGATTTTGTATTTTTATTTATTTATTTTTATTTAGATTTTTTTTTAATTTAATTTATACGATTTTTAAAGTTTTTTTACGTTTTGAGGCAATTTTTCTACAGTAATAAAACAAATCTGGTTTCAATCTTTTAGCCTAAAATAGTAAATTTTGTCCTCTTTTCAATAAAGTTTATTTGGAATTTGTAGTGATTTTTGAATCTCTTGCGATTTTTTTAATGAGATTTTTAGAGGGTTTTTTTCGCATTTTGCAGCAATTTCTTGAAATTTTGAAAAAAGAATTTCGTTTCAAACTTTTAGCTTAATTATAGTAAATTTGTCCTCCATGATTTTTTCATTTTAGCATTTTTTTCGAGCTCTGCGGCAATTTTTTTACATTCAGAAAAAGAATCGAGTGATAGATTTTTTGACAACTTGAAAGTGCTTGGTGTCCGCGTGGACCCCAGGACATAGTGATAGGTTTAAGTTTCATTTCAGTTTCTTCAATTTCTAACAAACTGAATTTAGACAAACTCAACTAGTTTAAATTCATGTAATTTGAGCAGTTTCATTGTAGTTTGGTTTGGAACCTTAATCAATGCTGTGCCAAAAATAGTCTGCGTATGCCACCTCTAGCATGTGTGCCATTGTTTGCCGCCCCTGTTTTAGCCCAATAAAGCAAATTTTGTTCCCTTTTCAATAAAGTTTATTCATAATTCATGCAGCAATTTTATACTTTTTGGGATATTTTATTGTGATTTTCAGAGTTTTTTGCGTTTCATGCTATTTTTTTATGGGACTGGGCAATGCTGGGTGGGTTAGCTAGTAAAAAAAAAATATTTTTTTAAAACTTGATAAACATTAAAGATTAAATGAAACCTATACCTACATATATTTTGATAAACTTTCTGTACTCATATAAGAAGTTTTTAATTTTTTCCTTTTCCATCAGATACTTAATCCATTATGTTTTTTTCAAATCACCACACTTAATTAAATAATTGAATCAAAAAATTATTTTATAAAATCCAATTTCAGTATAATTTTGATTTAAAACTATTTTGATATTTAGCTTAAACAACTTTAGTTTACCCTTATACTGAAACATTAATTTCAATAATGAATGTCATTGTCAACAATGCCTTTCTTATAGCACTGATTTGAATGCTATATAAATCAAAGCAATAAGTAGTAATTATTCATCTTACTTTAAAATTTATTAATTCTAAAAGGAAGCAAAAAAGAACAGTTCCTTAAGTTGTCTTAAAAAAGAAAAGTTTAAATGGATATAGTGTGTCTGTAAAGTGCTTAAATGGACATAAAAAGTATACTACTAGGCAAAACTCTATAGGAAATTTTTCATTATGGATATAAGCAACCAAAAAATGTATTTTCCAATGTCTTATATAAGCAATAATAAAGAAAAAAAGTTTAATTAAAATTCATAAAGATGTATCACCATACGTAGTAAATTGCTAGTTTTTCGTGTTTATATGAAATGTCCCAGTAGCAGGAAACACAAAACTACAAACAACTACTTACAGATATTTCAAATACATTAGTTACTTTAGACTTATTTTTCTTTCTTTCTCTTTCTTTTTTCTTCTCTTCGTCAATATCAAACTAAAAATATAAGTATATAATTGTTTCAGAAGATAGATGAGTTTTACATCTAAAACAGGGTCTTCAACCTTTTTGCCTGAAATTTGTTTATCACCACAAAATCTAAACAGTAATTTTTGACTTATTTATTGAAAAGGTGCTGTCATTTAAAAAGAGCAAATTTTTCTGTACAATAATAGCTTGGTGGGCCACAGGCAACAGGTAGAAGACATCTAATCTAAATTATTAAAAATATTGAATACATGTAATCAATAAAACACTGCCTACAACAATATTTTCACTAATTCCATAATTAAAATTAAATACTTCCGCTGGTCAAGAAGTCATTAGTGAAAATTTTGTTATAAAAAAGTAAATTACAGGGTAAAACAAAATTTTAAAAATTTATAAATTTTAAAGCAAAATATGAATTCTAGCTCTAGTTTTAAAGTAATGAGTGGTTTGGCATTTATAATGCTCATAAGCAGCAATAAGAGTTCTATTATGAATTGAACACAAACCGTCATGTGAAACTTGTCCATATATATATTTTTTCTTTTTACACACAGGACTCATCTATGCATATATTTACTTTCATAGCAACCAACTGTCTTTTTTTTTCCTCCTAAATCAAATCAACATAATTTGAACTAAAAAAAAATATTTAATGAAAGGTTTATTTCTTTGTGGCTATTAACTTCTTTCATTTAATAAAGTTCCTGGTTTGATTTGAATTTAAAGAAAATAAAACAGGAACTCAGAAAAACAGTTGAGTATTTTTAATATTTTGAGTTGTGCCCTAATGCAATCTACAAGTAATATGTTTATTTAATTTTTAAACTTTTTAAATATATGACACATTTTACTTATAACAATCTATATATAGTAAAAATTTCTTAATGAAAAAGAAAAAGGATGTCAAATATCTACAGCTTACATAATTTAATATTAAAAAGAATAGACCGTATTTGAAGTTTATTCAGAAACCAGTTATCCAGAATCGTATTTCCAATCAACTGACTTCAGAATCTTTCCAGATTAAAATGTCAGTTTGACTATGAATTGCTTGACACATTGCCACATGCATGGCATAACTTGATGCCAATCATTGAGCTCTATATATAACAGGAGTTCAGAATCAGCGGTCAGAAGCATGAAAGGCAAATGAAGCTTGCAAGGCAAAAGTAAAAAACAGTCCGTGTTGCCAATGTCAGATATTAGTATTCTCATTTACTATTATCCTAATTTATGCTTTTATAATTAAGCTACGCTTATCTAATTCATAAATAATTCACTAATCGTGTAAAGGAATGCGATAGACAGTATGTTTTGCCATGAATGCGAGCTAAAATTACCGTCACTGTATCCTTCCGCGCTGACCGCTGGAGATCATGTTGGGCATTAGGAAGAAAGATCTGTTATATTTGGAGCTCAGTGATGCCAACAATCAGGATTTGAAATGGAAGCATTTAGATATAAGACGGTTTGATTTTTATGCAAAATTTTTGTGTTCAAAGTATTTCCATGAATTTTCCTCTTTCAAACTTTGATTAATCTTTTGATCTTGATTCGATATGATTAATCTAATAATTAAATCAGAAAGAATGGCACAGCTACATACATTCTATAAATCTGGTCAAATGGGTGTTATTTTGATACCCAACCAGTTATCCAGAAAAAAAAACAGCTATCCAGAATACATCTGGTCTTGACCATCCTGGATAAATGGTTCTATACTGTAATATAACTTTTAAATATCATGCTTTACATGTATTAAAAGTAAATTTACTGTTAAACTGTATATAAAAAAATAATTTCTTTTTCTTATATGAATTTTTCAGAACCAGTGTCATAATTACAGCTTCCATGACAGAATAGCATGGATTACTGGTAAAAAAAAATTTCATTTGGGTTGTTTCCCCCCCCCCCTTTTTTTCAAAGGGGGAGGGAGAGAAAATCAGTGCAACAGCACAAAGATAGTTCTGCAGATGTTTCATTTCTGCAAAACAATATTAGCAAGAAAGTGACTTCTACATTTTTGCCCTTTTCGGTGAAATATTTTTTTTCCTCTTTTTGCCTGCCCCCCCCCCTCCATAAAAACAGAGAAATTTTAACATCTTTAAAACTCTTAAGTATTTTTACATAAAAATTTCTGCCCTATTTTGTTTGTGATTTTGCACCAGTTGTTTTATTTATTACTTTAAAGTATAAATAAGTAAATAATCAAATCATGTTAATCACCCCCCACCCCCCAGTTATTTCTCATCCCCTTCCCTTTGTTCTCCTAGCACACAGCTTAAAACTTTTAAAAATATTTTTTTTTTTAATTGTCTTGCTCTATTTATTTTTTTAAATAACAATAACGGAATAAATCAGCTAACTCTCACCCTCCTCCCAAATTTTCTTTTTTTCCCCTCCCCCTTCTCCAAACATACAAATTTTAAAATAATTAAAATTCTTTAAGTTTTGGGGAAAAAAATATTGTTACTTTGCAGAAATAATCAATAAAAATCGATTATTTAAATCTTTCCCTGAAACGTCTATTTCCCCTTCTTTGCCCATCTCCCCAGCACAAAAAGTTTAAAACCTTTACAAAATTTTCTGCCCTGTTTTTTGTTGCTTTGCCCTTGTTGTCTTATTTGTTACTTTGAAGAACCAAAAATTAATCTAATAATTGATGATAATGTGATAAGTGCTTATATTAATCATGTAATGATCCCGATCCTTCAGGTATAAACTAGATGACTTTTGTTCAGCATGCAGAAATTTGACATATTAAAGAATATTTGTTTCTCTTTAAACTAATATAATAAAGTACAACAAACATACGGCTGGAGGTGGTGGAGGAGGTGGTACCCATTCTTTTGCGATGTATTTTTTCTGCTCATATTTTGCTCTAATAAAAGCTTCTAGTGACCTGATTTAAAGTTAAGGCAAAAGCAGAAAAACTAAAAATATTAATAAAAAAACATAGAAAAATAGAAAAAAATCATTACAAAAATTTTTACTGTGAATTTCTATGAAACAGAATTAACAGAAACTATGTAACAGATTTTTTTAAAAATTAATCTATTGGAAGAGAAAGAAAGCAGTAATACTTTAACCTGTGCAAGTCTGTTGAAGGATGCACCTATGCAATGAAATATGACATTTGAAGTATCCTGCATTCACAATTTTTCAAACATGCTGGTTAGTTTAGCTTTTATTGTATTTAATTTTTTTCCAGAGTTATATAATTTTAATAAGTTTCATTAAAAAACTCAATTTATATTTTCTTTCTAAAATGCATACCATTCTAAACTACGTAACTAATATTTCTAAACATTGCTTATTATTATTCTTTTCCAATCAATTCACAAAAAATGTTTGTGCTTTTTGAAATTCAATGATTAAATTAAAAATATGTTAAAAAACTGACAACAGGAAGGCGGGGGAAATTGAAGAGATGTTTACATAGAATTTTTTTTTTAACACGCACAATCGTATGGGAGCATCCATTTTTAAAAGGGGGAGGGGGGGGGGGATTTTTTTTTTTTTAAATAAGTTTTCTCAATGCCAGCAGGATCAATGACTACCTAAAAAATAAAAATTAAATTTTAAGATTAAAACATTTCTGACCTTAAAGGGATATGAGAAGTTCAGTGCGGTATAGGTTTGTACTGGCTCATTGGGACAGAAGAATTTGTCTTCTTGCACCCTGTGCCTGAGGCACCCTTAGCAATGGTATAAGATATAGTGTCAAAGCACCCTCATCATCCTTTATCCACAGCCTTCTCAAGCCACCACTGGTCTGGTGTGGTGTAATAAAAATGTGTGATATTGCTTTAAAAAATATATTCCTAAACACATTACTCACAAAAAAATTAAGAAAAAATTCTTGAATAATGGAGATTAGGTCAAGGAAATAGGAAACCTATCGGAGGTTGTGAATTTCCTAGACTGCTCTGAATTGCTTTTCAATTTCCTAAAAATTTTGCATTTTGATTAATTCCAATTTTGGATAAATAGATTGTTTATCATGTGTTCTTAAGTTTAGATTAAAGAGAGAATCTACAGAATAAACAAAGACACACTCAAAAGGATATGAATCTGTCTGGGGACGTCTGAAGTTTTCTGGAAGGTTTGCTTCATATACAGCTCTCGCCTGACTATTACCCATTTGTTGTAAACACTGAAAAAACAAAGATTTGATGTCAAAGACCAGTTTAATTATTAATTAAATCTAAAGATTTTGTTCTATAAACACAATATACAGTCAGCTTTGTGAAATCTGCACAGCTTGGGACCAAAGGTTTGGTGGATTATAGATCATTGTTTTGTTTATGTATATTTTGTTTTAGTTTAATTATAAATTAGCAATATTTGCATAAAAATGAAAAAATAAATATAGCGCTAGAATAGCTTATATCAAACAAAATTATATGCATCTTTAAATGGTCCATTCAACTTTTATAAACATTGACACAGTTGTAATTGAATTCATCATTGGGTCATTCCATGGTAACTTACGTTACATTTAGAATAATTGACTTCAGTAATTTCAGTAATATAACACTAAAAAATATTCAAAATGTAATGTTTATAAGATTTGTTAATTAAACCTAACAAAGCTATATTTGGATAAAAATTACTTAAATTTAGTACTATTTCTTGAATGCTAAAAATTATATTTACTATGATAATTTAGGTTTTTGACAAAAAGAACGTAAGTTACCATAATAAATATAAAGGCCAGTGTTAAAAAAATAGCACTAAAGGTAGGTAATTTTCATCCAAATTTCACTTTGGATAGGTTTAATTAACAAATCATATCAATATTACATTTTCAATATTTTTTGGCATTATATTATGAAAATTACTAAAGAAAATTATTCTAAATGTAACATAAGTTACCATGGAATGACCCCATTTATGATGAATAATTTTTACTGTATTCTTCACACAACGACAACACTCCGATTCTGCGATAAAATGCAAATGAACTCATCGACACATGTCCTGAATACAAGAACCTTACTGATAAATAGTTTGTTGGGACTAATTCAAGTGTTGTTAAATTATATTTCTTCAATCATTTAACATTTTTATTAATATTTAGCTTAAAACAGTAAATTGCTTATCTAATACTTCCATTTATTTTTTCCTTTTCACTTAGAAGACATTTTTATGCAAAATAAGAAATATATCAAAATTCTTAAAACAATTCAGTTCTTTGAAAATGGATATTTGATGAAATCACTACCATATTAAATTTGGACTTAATTGTTTACATCTCAAAAAAAGAAGTGCAGATTCCAGAGAGGCAACTGTACTTCTTACATATATATAAAAAAGATGTAAAATATAGAACAGGATATTCTAAGACTTAGAATTTTATAAAATACTTACAGCAACTTGTTCTGGGGTCCATGTATCCAAATTTACACTCTTGACTTTAGAAATGTGAACACCTAAATTCCGATGTATTCCAGCACATCTAATACAGAGAAATACTCCTAGATTCCAGGAAGCCCATCTAGGTCCTAAAAGTGGGGATGATTATTAATAATTTTAAATATTGAAGCTTTTTCATCTTTCAACAGTGGATCACAATTCATTAATGAAGGAATAGAAAAGAAAAAACATTTGTCACCAAGGTTAACAAAAATTTGATGACTTTTCAAGTTACCAGAAAGAGGGACCTTTCTGGAACACAGTCAAATGACAGCCAGTCAGACTGACTGACAAACTGAAGTATACTTTAGAAAAAACATATTAAAATCTCCAAAGTTCAAAACCTTATAACACTATTAGACCATACTTCTAACAAGAACTGGCCATAAACAATAATTTATTCAAATTGTTGTGTGGCACTTTGAAAAAGAAAAATGACTGTTACATACAGCATTTTCAATAGAGAGCATACAGTGGTATACCTTAATAACAAATTTCATTAATCTTGAAATAGTGTAATTTCATTAAAATATATATCAAACAACTACCGTCCACAAACAGTAAATATATCTAATCCTTTTGTGCAGCCTTGTAAAAGAGCTAAACATCCAGTGGCGCACCCAGGATTTCACTTTGGGGGGGGCTAATGCATTTTAGACGTCTGCACAGGCCCGGCTCGGCCCGCATCTGGCAAAATGAAAGTAAACTTTAAAACCAGGGGAGCCATTTCGGGGGGGGGGGGCTGGGGGGCAGTTGCCCCCCCCAAGAAATTTGAAATTTCAGAAAATTTATCAGTTATCACAAGCTAGACCCCCCCCCCCCCCCCCCCCAAAAAAAAAAAAAAAAAAAAATCTAAATATGATTAAAAGTTAAAATAACATCAGATTTCACAGATTTGATTACAATAAAAAAAACTAGTTTCATTTGCCAATCTCAAAACTTTTTTCTATCTCATACAGGTTTAGTATCGGATATAGTATCGTAAAAATCATAAAAAATGTAACATAGCAGCACCATCTGTTGGGCGATTTACACCAAAAACTAATCACAACCCATTTACATCAATGTCTAACTGAATGTAAAGTTTTATCAAATTCCGTGCATTAGTTCTTCAGATACAGCGCCCACAAAATTTATCCCATACAGACACTGAGACACACAGAGTCGCAGACAGACATTTTCTAAAAATAGTCCAATTCTGTTCAGGACCTTCTAAAACGTATAAATCCGTCGAAAAGCGGCAGTGGTAAATTTTCATTAATCCAATACCTTTTTCTTGTAAAGATAGAAGAAAGTAATAAACATTTAATAAATACTTTAAACATTGAAATGTTTTCTAAAGCCTTGCTATTGCAACATTCTATAAGTGAGACATTTATCATTAATGAGTATTTTGGCTAGTTTTAGAAATATATGTGAGAAAATCTCTATGAATTGCTTCTGAGCTGTGTACAGCATGATTAAAAGAAAATTCGTCACCCCCAAGGCTAGAATTTTAGTGATAAATTCTCGCTTTAGCCAGAAATTTAAACCCGAGAAAAAAAAAAACGAAACAATTAACCTTTTGATAACGGGCCAGGATTGACTACTAATTTTGCATTAATCGTTCTACAATTTCCCAAAAAAATCCTTGTGACAGATTTCTCTTGAAAATATCCTAATATAAGTGTATGACAGATTTGAAAAGTCGTACTAATAGAATAAACAATAGTCCACTGGGACATATATGTCCCTGCCGTAGTCAAATGTTCCAAGTCAACCTGACCCGCAGCGAAAATAAGCCGCGTCAACCCGGCTCGATCCGTACTGCAGATTGAATCGTGTTGCCCTACCCAATGCAGGAGCAAGGGACCTGAGGACAAGGGTTTTGCAGATTTCTGAATTGTATGGAATTTAGATCCATAGTCTGAAGAGGAAGGCAGAAAATGATTGCAGAAAATTGTTACTGACAGAAAATCATTAATAATTTTTTTTTATACCTATGGATATGTTATACCTACAACATTTGCAAATTTCGTAACTTTTTGATGGTTTTCATGTGCTGATTACCTCGTGACCGATTGAATTTCACGACTTTTTTTTCGTGATTGTTTCTTTTTTTCTTTTTCTTTTTTTTTTTTGTGATAATTTTCGAAAATTCGCTATTTTCTGTGAATCATTGACGGAATTGATTTTTTCGACCATTTGTCTGAATTCGCGACATTTTTTTTCAACCGATCGACGAAATTCGCTACTTGTTTTCGCCATCTTTTGGCGAAATTCGCGACTCTTTTCTACGATCGTTTGTTGACATTCGGGAGTCTTTTTCCGCAACCAACTGACAAAAATTGCTACTTTTTTGCACAATCTTTGAAGAAATTCCGATCGTTGACGAATTTCTTTCCACCATTTGTCAAAATTCACGATTTTTTTTGACAATTGATCGACGAAATTCGCTATTTGTTTTTGCGATCTTTTGACACAATTCGCGACTCTTTTCTACGATCGTTTGTTGACATTCGGAAATCATTTTCCACAACCGACAGACAAAAGTAGATTTTTCCCAATTTTTCACAATTCCCAACCTTTTATACTTAACCAATGAACTTCCAAATCTAATATCAGAATAAACAGATATACCAAATTTGCAGCAAATCGGATAATTCTACATGAAAATCCATTTATATAAATTAAGGGGGAGGGATTAGTCCCTGTTCCCTCCCCCTTTATACTTAACCAATGAACTCCCAAAACTAATCAGGAAAGCACCTTATCAGAATGAGCCTATATTCAAAATTTGAAGCAAATCGGATATTTCTATCAAGAGTTATCGCGTTACGTACATACATACTTACGTACATACAGAACCTGTGGGCACATTAGCTCTCAGGCTTTGATTGCTTGTGAGCTAATAAATAAAGAGAAAACTGCCCAGTTAAACTGAAGGCATTGAGCTCACAGGCTATTCACACTAATTGTATGTTATACTCTTATTTCAAAGAATTTGAAATAAACCCTCGAAAAATAAAGAAATTGACAATATACTAACAGGGGGATCATCCCCCGTACCCCCTTATAATTAACTAATGAACCCCCAAAACTAATCAGGGAAGCGCCTTATCACAATGAACCTATAAACAAAATTTGAAGCAAAGCGGTTAGTTCTATCAAGAGTTATCGCGTTACGTACATACAAAACCGGCGGTCTCATGTACCACCAAGACCGGCGGTCTCAGGCTTTGATAGCCTGTGAGCTAAAAACCGTTAACATGACATTTTACATCTATTGTGAAAAGGAAAACAAGTCAATTTTATAATATGGAGTCTTCTTTGGCTTGGATACAATGGATAGAAAAACAGTAAAAAATACTGACGGAATTGCAATAAATCGGTGAGAAATTCCGTTTTAGACAGGTTTTCGTCTTAGCTGGTAAACTGTAAAGGTGTTTCTTTCGATGGGACCATGGAATGTTTGCGATTAAGATAATATTCCGTTATAGACAGGTTTCATTTACACTGTTAAACTGTATACGTAAAACTTGTGTAAATAACCCCATACCGTTTAACTTGTGTAAATGAAACTTGTCTATAACGTAATATTGTCTTGATCACAAACATTCCATGGTCTCAGCAAAAGAAATACCTTGAAAGTTTACCTGCTAAAGCAAAAACCCGTATAAAACGGAATTCTTCACCGATTCATTGCAATTTTGTCTTAGCCTTTTTTATTTTTGTTTGTGTCCATGATTCAGTAAATTAGTACCTTGTTCGGCACAGGAGGGAGGGGCAGACCGCGGGATATGCCCTTTCTTATCTATTAATAAATTTGAAACTTTATGCTTACGAATATACTAGTGTAATTATCCTTAGAAAGAAATTAATATGTATGCTTACCATTCTAGTGATGAAGTGCTGATGAATTATTCTAATCTTAGATGATTTTCTTAAGCTTTGATGATATAAATTCTCCAAATATAAAATTTAAAACTATGGCTATTTTTTTATACGTTTTAACACGAATGATGCTTAAAAAAAAAGTGTATAACCAGAAGTACTAATAAAATAGAGGTGCATTTCGCCAGCCCCCCCCCCCCCCCACCACTCACATTTTTTTGAAAATATTACCAATCGTTCATACCTCGTTTGTACCCGTTTGTATCTTATTTGTACTAGAGTAATAAAAGTTTTTTAGTGGGGGGGGGGGGCTGGAGAAACGGCCAGTCCCCCCCCCACCTCAATGTTTTACAAAACGGATAGTGCCAAACGTTTATACCGTTTGTACCCGTTTGTACCAACAATCATTTCATTTGTACATCATTTGTACTAGGGTAATAAAAGGTTTTTTGTAGGGGGGGGGGGGGGCTGGAAGAAAAGGCAGCTGCCCAACTCAATGTTTTACGAAATGGATAGTGCCAATCGTTTATACCTCGTTTGTACCAACAATCTTTTCGTTCGTACCTCATTTGTACTAGAGTAACAAAAGATTTTTAGTGTAGGGCTGGCGCTTCTCCAGCCCTCCCACTTCAATGTTTTAGAAAATGGATAGTACCAATAATTTATACACCGTTTGTACGAACAATCTTTTCGTTTGCACCTCATTTGTACTAGAGTAATAAAAAGGTTTTTGTGTGGGGCTGCCATTTCTCCAGCCCCCCCACTTCAATGTTTTACAAAATGGATAGGGCCAATCGTTTATACCAACAATCTTTTCGTTTGCACCTCATTTGTACTAGAGTAATAAAAAGGTTTTAGTGGTTGCCATTTCTCCAGCACCCCCCCCCCCCCACTTCAATGTTTTACGAAATGGATAGGGCCAATCGCTTATACCTCGTTTGTACCCGTTTGTACCTCATTTGTGCTAGAGTAATAAAAGGTTTTTAGTGTGAGGCTGCCATTTCTCCAGCACCCCACTTCAATGTTTAGCAAAATGGATAGTGCCAATCGTTTATCGACTTTGAATGGGTCGTATTGTCCACTACACAGATGTACAACGCAGACGAAATACCACCCTCGTTTGGACTTGAATCAACGCCCCCTAGAGATATCTCTAGGGGGGGCGTTACTTGAATCCGCTTGACCGTTCTAAAAATATGGATGATGGATGGGTACTCAGAACTGAGAGAATCAGAGTACCGCTATAAGTCTTTACGCTTAACGTATTTCGAAAACGATTTGAGAATAAAGATGAAATGAGATACAAAGGTTTTAAACATTTTCTAAAAACCTTAAAAAAACAAAAACAAAAAAAAACTTTTTATAATTTTATAGAAAACGTTACATAGTTACTTCATCATTAAGTTTCAGGGTCTGGGGGGGGGCTTCAGCCCCCTTAGCCCCCCCCCCGTGGGTGCGCCAATGTAAACATCTTTAATAAGAACATGCTGTAAGTGACTATAACAAACTTAAATTTCATTAATGTCCATATTTTAAAAACTCAGATATAAAACAATACAAAAAACCATTACAAATACTGCCAACAAGGAGTAGTGCAACTACATTCTTTTGTGTGACTTAAAACTATTTATTTTTTTTTAAACTTTCCTCCATTTTCATATACTGTAACAAAAATAAATTGAATCAAATCATAATAGACTTCAAAAGCCAAGATAGAATGATATGCAAGAAAACTGCTCTAACAACATAATTATGAAAAATATGAAGAAAACATGGAATTTGTGAATTTCTAACAATCAGGGTTATAGCTGTTGAAGCAAGTCACTTTTTTAGTTAAAAGTGCATCTATTTTCTATGTATTATTTGATAATACCTCTTTGTTCATAATTTTTTAATTTCACAGACCATTCCTACAAAAGGTTTTTAATATTAAGTTTGTCACAGAAACCATAGTAATTCCATGCCACAGAGTTTAACACTTAGTACACTTCCTCTTTCACCCAATAATTCTTCAAAAATATGCCACATTTTCCTGAAATTTCTATGGTCCTGAAAGTAGTTATTTTTATTTCCTGATGGAAGTACCATCACACATTCTCATGATGATCTATTTCAGTACTTGTAGGGTTATTTATTCACTTGAAAATTCAAGCAATGGGAAATACTGTATCATTAAGTAAATTCTGTAAAGTATAAAATCTTTTTTTATGCCAACAATAATAAAACCAGCTCTATGTTTTACAGTAAGAAAGATTTCTTTTAAGATTTTTTTTTTTCAACTAATGACAGGTTATTTAGTCATTAGCTATTTACTTCTAATAGCAAAAATTTCATATAGTATATAATAAGGTTTTAATGAAATTGTAAAACAATCTAAAAAAATATATCTAGGAGTAAACACCCCCCCCCCCTCCCAAATAACACAATAAACTATCCCAATAAATGGAAATAATTGCCTCATTTAAAATTTTAATGGATCAAGCATGGAACACAGGTCAAAAATATTATAATGGGTCTAGAGCAATAATATACAAGTTCCATTAACTGCTTAAATAAGCTGTCATATCATCACTTTATATTTCTATCAACTATCATGTATTATATAAATTAATTTAAAAGGAAAGATAATAAGCAAGGAACAGTTATTCCATTTCATAAAGACTCAAATTACGAACTTCTACTAACGCAGGTGTTTTATCTCAAACTCTAAAACAAAAACTTCCACATACAAGGGAAACTTGAAACTGAGGAAACAATTCTATATCCTACTAGTCACGGACATCAAGAAAATCTAAGCAAGGAAGATAAATTTAACTGCTTAGTTATAGGAAAATCCGAGCAGCAAGTAGTAATTAGAAATAATTCCAAACAATTTTTGACTGAGAAGTAACTTAATACTAAAGTTGCTTTAAAATGCAAAAAGCTTTTTCAATTCTCCTGGTTAAAATTACATTTTCCAAATTCCATATGTAATAATAATAGCATAAAATTTAAAATTGTTCATAATGTGAACACATTTGTCCAAAAGTTTTCTGCATTAATTTGCCAAATTGATTCTACATATTTTTTTCAACAAGAATTAATAAAGTTCTTAAGCAAAAATCAAGTTTATATTTGTTTTATGAGGGTATATACTTTTCAGCTGATCAACTTATTTTTCCATTTTTGGGGAGATCTTTCTTATCAAAATTGTTGTTATGGTTTCTATATGTCATAGATGGTAAATGTTAGACATCTGTAAAAATGTTTAAAGCTCTCTCTGCTATCCTAAGTAATCAGCAGATATTTGAAGCCTTTATTATATTTGCCCAACATAACATTTCATATTAACATTTTGCTCACTGAATAGATATTTTTTAAAGCATGATATGGACTTCAATGATAAATTAGAATGATCATTATTATATTAAGAAATTATGTTAATGGAACATCCTGTTTGGTATACTCTCATTAAAGCATCTCAAAATCAAAAGCAACTAAATGGGGGGAGGAGAGGAAACAAGCTTGGGAGAAAAAGAAAATAACTTCTCTTACTTTTTTTTTTTTATTTGGAGCAACTTTGCCCTTTACTACATTTCCTTCAATAAATACTGTTAAAATATGATTATTCTACTACACTAGCATTAACAACAACACACCTGATGGAAGCAAAATGGTTAAAAATTAATGATCAAAAATAAATGTGAAAAGAATGCAAAATATTGTAATGCTGACTAGAGTACAACCAATCAAATAAAATAGTAGCATATTGGGAAATTATATTAAGTTATACATTTCAGTTTACAAAAGTTAGGACCTGAGGAATTACCAACCAATAGCACAATGAAGAGAAGAAAAAAAACTATAATTTTTAAAATTGGTAAATTGTTACAGAGAAGAGATACACACAAAATGCATAATAATTTAACACATCAATAAACTGTAATAAAACCAAAATTAGAATGGTAACTGTTATGTCATGTATTAAAGTTTAAGATTAATGCATTCATTTAAATATTTCCTTTTCACATGACATACCTTGTGTTTTCACCATCCCCAAAAGCCTACATTAAAATACGGCTGAATGCCATTGCTTCACGCTGTTTTTCTGATAAACACAGGATTTATTCACGTTCTAATGCTGTGATTTTAAATGACTTATCTACTGTTACTCGCGGTTCAGGGCTCTCGCTCTATCGCTGCTCTGATTCATCGATGTTTGACGTCATAACCCGTGAAGCCAGTGGTGTTTCGCATACGTTCTTTCTCTTTACAGAATGGCAGCAGTTTTATGTAAATTTGCAAAACAGACTGGTATATGTAGTAGAACGAAGTGCTTGTCTTCCCCTCGCCTCCTTTTTCATTTTCCTTGCCTAGCCTGCTTGGAAGCAGCATTTGTTTTACATGTAATCACGGTGCCGTAGCTTTGCTATGTTATGAAGGCTGCTGGCAGATAATTATTTGTATTAAGTTTATTTTACTTTTATTTAAATTTTGTTCGGCAAAGAAATGCTGACGTAAGTTTTTCATCTGTAAATTTATCATTAAGAAACCACTTAGTTAAACTCCTGCTGTATTTTTTAAAGTCTTCCACAGTTATGCATTTCCATAATTAAGATCCACCGCGACCCTTGCTGAATAGATAGCCTTAATTTATGAAGAAAAGAGAACATAGGTTATGGGCCCAGGTTCATAACCAGAATATTTAAGTATTTTTTGGAAATGCGGAAGTGAAGAAATGGTGATATTTGTGCTTGTGGACTCTCTCTCTAGTTTTTTGAAAACAAACTTTTGCTTTATGAATTTTTCGCATGCTGCTGATTTCAAGTTTTGTTTTTAGAGTTGCTGTGATAAAGTGACGGGGGCTGATGGAAACTAATCAAAATATCACCCTGCTGACCGGCACTAAGTGGGAAACTTGGAAGCATGAAGTTAAAAGTTTTGTTGTTGCATTATGGAGCATGGGAGTTCATACAGAAAAATGAGGAGGAGATACCCAAAAGCTTATTACCTGCTAAAACAGAAACTACAGAGGCAGCTACTGGAGTTACTAAGAAGGAAGATTTGACATGGAGAGAAAAGCAGGATGTAAAATTGAGGAAAAACAGAGCCTATACCATTATTTACCAGTGCCTGAGTTCTGAATTCAAGCCTTTGGTTTCAAGTACCACTGATGGAGCAAAAGCCTGGAAAATTCTTCATGACCATTTTGAGCCTACAACAAGAGCCAGAGTGATCCAGCTTCTTGATGCCTTTTTTAATACAAGGTATGTTCTTTGTGAAAATTTGGGCCTCTTTCTGTGTAGAGTGAAGCAGGCTGCTGAGCGTCTTCGAGACATAGGTCATCAGCTACAACCACTTTACTTAGGATATCAAATGATTCTGAGTCTTCCAGAGGAATTTCAAGCTACTGTTCAAACCATTTATAGGTGGACTGACACTGAGTTTTTGCCTGACAAGATAGAAGCTGAACTTTTGCTTGAAGAGAATCGCTCGAAGTTGTCTCAAAAGGACTTTTCAAATGTGGCCTTTGCCAGTGAATCGTCTGTGAAACATCTACCAAGTAAATTTAAATCCAAAGGTTTTGATAAAAGTAAAGGTAAAATTGATCCTTATTTTTATTGTAAAATAAACTGTAAACTTAACTGTAAACTTAAATTAAGTAAATTTAGTAATGAAATTTATAATTATAAAAGTAATTTTGATGTTAATTGTAAAAGTAATTTCAATAAATCTGGCTCTAAAATAAGTACATCAAATTCTTGGTTAAAAGATATTGATATTAATAATGTTAATGTTAACTTTAAATTAGATACAGGGGCAGAGACAAATGTCCTACCCTTATCCATTTTTAAAAGGTTAAATTTAGATATGAAAGTAGAATTAACTCATACTGTGCTTTTGTCATTTGGTAATTTTAAGATTAAACCTGTTGGTAAAGTGATATTAATGTGTACTGTTAATAATCATGTTGATATACCTATTGAATTTATTATTGTTGATAAAATGTGTAAACCTATTTTAGGATTAAAAACATGTAGTGAGTTAGGATTAATTCAAAGGGTTGATTGTGTAAAAGCTGAAAAGCAAAATATATTAGATTCATATAAGGATGTATTTAACGGCTTAGGTACATTTCCTGGTGAGCCATATAAAATTGCATTAAAAGAAAATGCTAGCCCTGTGGTGCATCCACCTAGGAGAATTCCCCAATCAATCAATCTAAAATTGAAACATACTCTTAAAATATTAGAAAAGAGGGGAATAATTTCAAGGGTAAACAAACCGACTGATTGGGTACAGAGCCTGGTTGTGGTTGAAAAACCAAATGGCGATCTGAGAATATGTTTAGATCCTCGAGATCTAAATAAGGTACTTAAAAGAGAACATCATGTAATTCCCTCACCTGAGGATATTATTAGTCGGTTAGAAGGGAAACATATTTTCAGTTTTAGATCTCAAGGATGGATTTTGGCAAATACCTCTTGATGAAAATAGTTCAGATATTTGCACATTTAATTCACCCTTTGGGAGATTTAAGTTTAATAGAATGCCATTCGGAGTCGCCTCAGCTCCAGAGGTCTTTATGAAAAGAAATCAGCAATTATTTGGTGACATAGAAGGGGTAGAAATTTATGTAGATGATATCATTGTCTCAGGTAAAGATGAAAAAGAGCATGATGAAATATTAATTAAGATATTAGATAGGGCTCGGAAAAACAATGTTAAGCTAAACAAAGATAAATTTCAATTTAAAACAACTGAGGTCAAATACTTAGGGTATATTATTTCCAATCAAGGGATCAGAGCTGACCCATCCCTTGTTAAAGCGATAGTAGAAATGCCCACTCCCCAAAACAAAAAGGATGTTAGGAGATTTTTAGGGATGATAAATTATGTCTCAAAATTTATGCCTAAAGCTTCTGAATTAACGGCTTCCCTAAGAGAATTATTAAAAAACAATACTGATTTTTTATGGTCAGATCAGCAGGAAAATGCCTTCATAAAAATAAAAGAAATTTTGAGTAAAAGCCCTGTCCTGAAAGTTTTTAACCCTAGAGAGGAAATAATATTGCAATGTGATAGCTCTAAAGATGGATTGGGAGTATGTTTGGTTCAGAAAGAACAACCAGTTGCTTTTTCATCCAGAAGTTTGACTGAGAATGAGAAAAACTATGCTCAAATTGAAAAAGAGTTATTAGCTATCACATATGCCTTTGAAAAATATCATAACTTTGTCTATGGTCATAAGGTAACTGTACAGACAGATCATAAACCATTAATCTCTATCGTACACAAACCTTTAGCTAAAATTACTGCTAGAATGCAAAAAATGGTTGTTGAAGTTATGTGAAATTGTTGAAGTTTAAAAAAAAAAAAAAAAAAAAATGGTGTTAAAATTGGTAAAATATGATTTTAAAATTGAGTATGTTCCTGGTAGTCAATTATATTTGGCTGACACACTTTCTAGAGCATTTTTGAAAAATAATAACAAAGATGATCCAGAAATGTTAAATGTGATCCATAGCATTACAAAGGCACTGCCTTTAAGTGAAAAAAGACTTAAACAGTTTCAAACTGAAACTAAGAATGATGAGGATCTTGCTCGAGTAATGGAATTCTGTAAAACTTCTTGGCCTAAGAATAAAAAAATGTTGTCTGATAATCTTAAACAATACTATAAAGTCAAAGATTTCATATATGTGAATGATGGTTTAGTATTTAATAATAACAAATTAATTGTTCCAAAAAGTTTAAGACAGAATATGTTAGGTTTAATACATGAAGCCCATTTTGGAATTGAGAAATGTAAAAATAGAGCACGTGAAATCTTTTATTGGCCAGGTATCTCTGCTGATATTGAAGAATTAGTTTCAAAATGCCAAATATGCGAAAAATTTAGAAAGAAAAATTCAAAGGAACCACTAATGCCCCATGAAATACCAAATAAGCCTTTCGAAAAGATTGCAACTGATGTATTTCAGTTTGCTAATCAAATTTATCTAGTTATAGTTGATTATTATTCTAAATGGATAGAATGTGCTACTATAAAAGATAAGACTGCTAATGAAATAATCCCAAAATTAAAATGTGTCTTTGCTAGGTATGGTATACCGAATGAAATGGTGTGTGATAACAATCCCAACAGTTATTTGTTTAAGAAATTTGCAGATGACTGGGATTTTGAACTAAACTTTAGTAGTCCCAGATTTCCTCAGAGCAATGGAATGGCTGAAAGAGCAGTAGGAATAGTTAAAAATATTCTACGAAAAGTACAGGATGTAAATATAGGCCTAATGGAATATCATAATACACCCATTAGTGGATTGGATCTATCTCCAGCGCAACTTTTATTTAATAGAAGGTTAAGAACAAAATTGCCTATTAGTAATAAATTGCTAAAACCTGAAATAAACAACCCTGACTCTAAACTTCGTGCACGGCAGATTAAGCAAAAAATCTATTATGACAGGACAGCACAGTCATTAAAGGAGTTAAAACCTAGTGATAACATAGTATTATTTAATTTTAAGACTGAGCAATGGGATAAAGGACAAATTATTTCAAAACATAAATCTCCTAGATCCTATATTGTAAGGAATGGAAATGGGGAAATACTTCGAAGAAATAGAAGGCATATCAGGGTATCAAAAACTCCTTTTGAGTATCATCCTGTGTATGATGATGTATTTATTGAGGATAAGACTGAAAGGTCAGAAAATTATGCAATGCCTGTTGTAAACAATGATTATCAACAAAGCAAGTAATTAAACCACCTTCTAGGTTCAGAGACTTTTGTATGCAATAAACAATCTTATATACTGTATATTTAGTGTCATGTTTCTTATTTGTTATAATTATAAAATATGGTCATTTGTTGTATTAATATAAATTTACTGGCATTTAAAATTATATAAGTGTACTTATTTCTTTAACTGGAGGAAAGGATGTAATATACAACTGTATATATTGTATTTATAATATAACCGTAACTGTGTAATATATAACTGTATATATTGAATTTATAATATAACCGTAACTGTATATGTTTTGTACTACTAATCTAACTTAACCATAACCGGGTAACTGCTGATATCCTAAGATGATGTAGCGTGAGCGTGTGTGTGGTAGCATGACTACCTCTTGAATAAAGCTTGATGTTGAAGTTACTATGTCTCATTAACTGAGTTTAATATTATTTAATAATGATGCTATTTAATATAATAAATAGAGAACTTAAGATCTACTAAATAATGATCTTTTATACACACACACACAAACAAACAAACAACAGAAAAAATTAACTAATTTTTAATTTGGCAAAACTATTGCAAATGTCATTAAATGCAAATTTTGAAATAATTAAGTCAGAATTATTTGACTTTTTTATTTTGATAGGCTAAATAGGCATAAAATCGTTTTCCGGCTTCACTATTTTATAGATGCCCTCTCATCCAATATGGATTTTGTAGCACTCAACTATTTGAACATTTGAAGCATACGGCAATCAGCATTTCCCGAACATGTCGGTTAATTCAGAGTTTACAATATTTCCTTTATTATTATTTTTTTCACAAATATATAACTTTGATAAGTTTCCTTAGAAAACTTAGTTATTATGCACTATTATAAACTATGTAACTAATAATTCTAAACTATGTTTGTTATTATTTTTTCTGACTTAATTCCTAAGCAAACGTTTGTACTTTTTAAAAATCAATAACGGGGAGGGGGGTGTTAAATTTTTTTACTGGCGACTAGAATTTATACCTGGCTACCAGATTTTTTCAAATTTGTAAAGCCCTGGACATGAAGCATAAAAAACAAAGTTATCATCGAGAAAAGATAAATACTTAGTGATTCTGAGGTTAAAATAAAGCAAATAAACATCATTTGAAAAGGGGGGGGGGCAACATATAGATAATCAAACAAATTTAAAACAGCAAAATATTTTTTAAAAATACAAAAGATTTCACTTACCTAGATTTATTTATTAAAATGATGATTTTTTTAGTAAGTTTTAGAGTTCTATAAAAAGGGGTTTTAAAAAAAAAAGATTACTTAAATCTTTTTTGTCAGGTTTACCCGCCGGTAGTCATATTGCTTAAAGTAGGGGTGCACAACCTTTTTAAGCGAAGGGCCACTTACAAAAATGACTGGGTTGTCGAGGGCCACCATCAGTAGCACAGAGAGAATTTTGTTTCGAGGAGGTGTGGCGGGGGGAATCTAAGTCTACAATCAGATTAAAAAAATCATCAATTTCGGAAGGGTAGTTTTAGCCCCCTAGGTTCCTTCTTTCCCAGTCAACATATTCAGTTCTGTTGGCAAGGATATATCAACAGTTTACATTTGTATTTATAAAAGAGATATAGCTAAGATAATTTTCAAAGAGTGAAAATATTTGTTGACCTTATTTGAAGGAGTAAATTTAGCTTTAAAGGTCGCCAGTAACAAAAAAAAAATTGTGTTTTCATGAATGAAGGTGGGAAAGAGGAGAAACATATTATTCTAAGTTGTACTTCTTAACATATTCAGTCATAAAATGTGGATATGAAGCAGGGGTGCACAACCTTTATAAAAGATGGGCCAGTCACAAAATGACTAGATTGTCGAGAGCCAACATCCGTAGTGTGGACAAAATTTTGTTTTGGGGAAAGATCGGCCTAAAAGTTCATAAAAATGTTACTTTTAAAAGGAGGGTTAGCCCCCTATACTCAACTACCTCCTTAGTCAACACAACCCAATTCAGTTGGCAAGGATGAAAAAAATTTGTTCCTTTTTTTTTCCACGCAATGACAATATTCGCATTTTTTTTCCTAATGGTTGACGAAATTCATGGCGAAATTTACGAATTTTTCGTGCCAGATCGGCAAAATTTGTAATTTTTTTTCGCGCCCGATCGGTGAAATTTGTGATTTTTTCGCAGCCGATCGGCAAAATTTTCAATTTATACGCACCTGATCGGCAAAATTTACAGTTTATACGGACCCGATCGGTAAAATTTGTAATTTATTTGCACCTGATCGGCAAAATTTGCAATTTATATGTACCTGATCGGCAAAATTCACGATTTTTACGTGCTCGATCGACAAAATTTCCGATTTTTACACGTCCAATCGGCGAAATTTATAATTTATATGCACCTGATCGGTAAAATTCATGATTTTTGTGTGCCCGATCGGCAAAATTAGATTTTTACGCACACAATCGGCGAAAACTACGATTTATATGCACCCAATCTGCAAAATTCGCAATTTATACGCACCCGATCGGCAAAATTCGTGATTTCTACGGGCCTGATTGGTAAAATTTGCGATTTCTATGCACCCGATCGGCATAATTTGCGATTTTTCTGCACCTGATCGGTAAAATTCGTGATTTTTACACGTTCGATCACCGAAATTTGGCAAAATTCGCGATTTTTACGCACACGATCGGCGAAATTCGCGATTTTATCGCGTACAATTGGCAAAATTGATCCGCGAGCCACAAGTTGTGCATCCCTAGCTTAAAGCAAAAATTAAAACAGCCAAAATATAGCTTCAAAACATAATTTTAAAAATATTTTCTGAAGTTAAATTAACGTTTTCGCGTAGCAAAAATCTTGCTTCAAATATAAAAAGATTTCTCTTACTTAGAACAATCAAAGCTACAGAATAATCAAAAGACAAAAGTCTAATTTCACAATAACAAATCTATCCCTAAATTCAAAAATTGGAACAGATGCTTTACACTCACGCAGCGATGTTTGGCAACTTTTTGGTTTGGCTTTTTTGACCGTGACAAACCAATAACTTAATACAATGGCTAAGTTGCCATTAAAGGAAAAAATCCCCTAAATTTGGGAACTTTTTCCCATTTTATAACTGATTAAAAAAAAAAAAAGCTCTGCGGGGAGAAAAATGTATAACATCATAGCCCAAAAATTTAATACATTTATAAGAAATAAATCGAAAAAATGAAGAGCAAAAAAATCTTATTCCCCATGCTGCTACGGCAAAAGTGAGCGGGTACGGTCAGTCAATACGTCAGAAAGGGTGAAAACTCTAGGGCTGCCCAAAAAGTCAGGGTTGCCAATGTCAAACATCAAAAGTGAAACTCGCCAAATGATGGCGATGATTAACCAATCAGAAACAGCAGGCATATTCCAAAGCTTAGCCCATCAAACCATTAAACTTCATGAAACACATTCCATAAACGTAATTAAACAAATCTGACACACAAACAACCAACCCACAGACAACAGAACATTATTCTAGAATAGTCTAATATGTCAACCAATGAATCCAATCTAATTCCTTCAAAAAACAGCTCAAACTCCAGAACCATGCATTCTGCCCATGCCAGAAGGCCTGGAAAAAATGTAAGAAACAAACCAGTAGCAAGAAAAACTCATTTATCACTTCACCAAATCCGACGAAGCCAAACGTCTCGTTTGTTCTAGGATTTAACCATTTTTTGTCCAAATTTTATTATTTGTATTTTTTTTTTTTTTTTGTACCAAACAATGAACTAAATCTTCTTTTGGCAGCCTCATCTACTTCGGAACCAGTACACATGCCTCCCTTGCTCGCTCCCCTCTAGTTTTGGTCATGCATTGAGCTAATTCTAAATCACTATAGACAATCAAACCTGAACTGGGGATTAAACCTGACAAATTGGATACTTCATAGTTAGCCAGGGGGGTGTAAGTCTGAGGAATGCTTGGGGTGGAGAGGCTACTTGAATAAGAGACCTACAGCAAGCAATTACAAAACATGTAAAAAACTGCATTTTTCAGAACAAGTTTATTTGATCTTAAAGTAGTGAATTTTGTAAATACAGATAGAAATATCAATTAATTTGAAGCTTGCGCTACTTAAATTTAATGCTTTACAGAAAGGAAGGATCCAAATTAAAATGCAAATATGGCTACAAAATATGTAAAAAACTGCATTTTTCAGAACAAGTTTATTTGGTCTTAAAGTAGTGAATTTTGTGGATACAGATAGAAATATCAATTAATTTGAAGCTCGCGCTACTTAAATTTAATGTTTTACAGAAATGAAGGATTCAAATTAAAATGCAAATGGCCGGGAGAAACAAATATAAGTAAATAGAATAACAAAAACAGTAAACCGCAATGAAATAAATTTCTACATTTCGATGCACACATTAATATTCAATTATCTATAACGCAAATAACAGCATTATGTGCTATTAGTTTAACATATCCTAAAATTAACAAGTTTCAATGGTTACAAAATTTAAGAACAGCTACTTTATTTAGCGACAACAAGTACTATCTGCGTTAAAGAAAAATTACAGAATGAGAAACCACAACAATTACGTAAAGTTTGTACTAAAACCTCAAGATAAAACTGAAAACATAATAAGAGTACAAAATATTTAAGATTCACGATTTTGAAATCGAAAGTGTTCTCTTACCTTTTGCATCACAGTCAACACAATACTTGTTGTCTTCCTCGCGTAACAGGTTGCCCAAAATCACTTGACATTTGTCTTGGATTAACTTAAATTTTTCAACATCTCCCTTAGTAGACGACATTATTTATATATATGTCAACGTAACCTAACGAAACGTCAATACACCCCCAGTCTAGTGAACCCAATGACAGAGAACGAGAAATGGAACTCAATTCATTTGATTCAACTTGGTTGAGCCCGGGATGAAAAATCGTAGTGAGTCATTCAACTGACAAATCATGTAAAAATTCTCTTATAAATGAATCATGGAACATAAGCGATTCAACTTTACTAACAACTTTCGCAGCATAACTTTCTGTTTCTCTTTAAAAAAAAATTTCAGCTGATAAAGGCGTGGATACAAATCACGTTTATAATCAACGACAGGTGGCGCTTTTAGACCTGCTGATGTTTGCAAACAAATCCATGTGCATGCGGATATCACTGCTTGCTTTTGCTAGTGATTGCCTCGTGTGAATTAGTTAATCGTGCAATATTTTTTTTTCTTTTTCTTTAATCCCATGGAAGTGGAAAGTTTTGTTAACGGTTTACTTTTAAGACAAAGAATTTTGTGAATAGTCCTTTTTTAGGATGAAAAATTTTGTGAAGGTCATGTTTTGAAATGAAAAATTTTGTGAAGGGTTCGTTTTGGAAGGAAAAATTTTGTGAAGAGTTTTTGTGAAGGACCCAATTTCTTCCTAAACAGATCTCTGTTGTAACAGGTAAGTAATATTTTGTGTATTTCATATATCGTCTGCATAAATTTGCTTTGTATGCATTTTTAAAATAATGTATTTATTTTTAAAGAAGTGTTTTATAATCATGCAAAACGTTTCACTGCCCTTCAAGAAAATTTAATGCAGTCTAAGCTCGTGTAGCTTTTTGTATTATGCATGTTATTGTGTAAATTGAAAATTTAACGGTGAATTTAAAAAAAAAATTGTTATTTCGTTTTAATATTTACAAACATTATTTATTAAAATTGTCAAAAATAGTATTTTTTTTTTTAAATTACGATAAAAGTTTTTTTTTTCACATTCTTGATTATAACATACATTAAATATGTAATTTCATCATTTCAATCTAATTCTGCAGAATTGAAAATTTTTATGTTTATAATGTAGGGTGTAAAAGGAATCATGCATCTGATTTTTTTAATTAAAATTGTATTTTTTATTGTTTTCCTATGTTAAGGTAATGAATATTAAATAACATTTTTACCAGGGGTCGATCCAGGCAAAATTTGGGGCTTATAGTACTCCTTCACAAAAATCCAAACAATAAAACATGACACCTTTACGAAAATTATTTTAATGAAACAGGCCCCTTTGCAAAATTCTTCTTAATGATACAGAGCGTTTCACAAAATTCCTTTTATAAAATATGCTCCTTCACAAAATTCCATTCCATAAAAACACTCTTCGTTAATTATTTAATATATTTTTATTTCGTTTAATATATATTTTTATTTTTATTTCGTTTAAGATATATATTTATTTTGTTAGGTTTTCAAATGTGTAATTTGCAAACTAGAAAGAAAAACTTTTGCAGAAGAACTTTAAGAATTAATAAATGCTTGGCTTGAATTTGAGTAAACTGATTTCATATTTCGTTACAAAATATTATTTTTCATAGAAATATAATAAATTTCACAAAATTGGTCCCAAGAGAAAAAAAAAAAAAACATGCATAGACCTCTGATTATACAGTCAGCAGGCATTATTGGTATTTTCATTTGGGAAAAAAATAATACTTAAATCGGGATTATCGGAGCCTCTAGAGTTTCATTGCAGCAAACAGCAATATACATATTATCGTTTTTCGCATGTTTAGTAATTTTAATTAAATTTACTAATCTCAAATGATGTTTGACACTCAGTAAGCAATGCTAACACGATGAAAGAAGCAGTGGTATTGTAATTCTCCTGTAGACCGCCAGAGGGTGAGCATTTTGTTACAAACGCGAAATGAAAGTGTTTCAGTAACAACTCGGGTTGCAACAGGGCTACACTACACACATGGCTTCTTCCAGGGCTACACTACATACCGGGCTTGCTCATTCATTATGATGACGTCACAAAAGGTGGCTGACTAGGAGGAAAGACATACAGCGATTGGCACAAAACGATGGGCGCATTGCTTTGGACTGGTCGCGGTCAGCCACCATTTGTGACGTTTTGAGAGTGAATGAGCAAGCCCGGTATCTAGTGTTGCCTTGCTTCTTCATTCGTTATCATGACGTCACAAATGGTGGCTAGTCAGGAACTCTAACCGCGACGAAAGCGATTGGCACAGCTTTGTACCAATCGCTGGTCGCGGCCAGCCACTATTTGTGACGTTATGAGAATGAATGAGCGAGCCCGGTATCTAGTCGCGACCTGCATTAATACATGGCCGATGCATGACGTTTAAAACGTCGAATGTAGTGGATCATTTTTACACGACGATTGGTGCCAATCACCGTGAAAAAATGATCCACTTCATGTGACGTTTTAAACGTCATGCACCGGCCGAGCGAGGCTAACGAAAAAGAAAGGCTACCGCGGTGCTTTACGCGTATTTATTTTTACAGACCGCGAGAGTCACGTGATGCTCGAATCCACCAATGCAGGTGGACGGAAAGAGCATCACGTCACTCTAGCGGTCTGTAAAAAAAGATAAGTGGAATGCACCGCGGTAGCCTGTCTTTTTCGTTAGATTCGAGCACGGGCATGTGACGTCACGCTTCAGCTTCTGGGTTATTTGGGTGGCAGAAACCAAAGCTACAGCGCCTAGAATACATAGGCGTGGATACAAATTAAACGGATTCAGTGTTGCAGTCATAAATCCTGCCAAACGCGATACAAATGAAACGCTATCCGGTTTCAGAGGTCACAAAGTTGTGAATGTTGTCATAAAAATCTGTTACTGCGTGGAAGCCGTCGCGAGCTGTAACAACTCTCCGAAACGTAAATAAAACTTGTCAGCATAACACGTAGTGCGTCTTTTTTTTAACAATAGCACCAAATATTAAAGAAATAATCAATAAAATAACAAATAATAAGTAAACATTATCTATACTAATATTATAAAGGAGTAAAGATTGTTTGTTTGTTTGTAGGGGGTAATCTCTGGAACTACCAAACCGATTTCAAAAGGGATGGTGGCAAATTGATGGTGACAACCCCTGCTCCAACATAGGCTATATTTTATGTCGGTGCCACTAACCCCAGGGGGTGCAGGAACAAAAAACGTTCTAAAATTGCGATTTTTTAGCTATCAAGCCCTGAGAGCTTGCCAGCCGGTTCTGTATGTATGTATGTACGTACGTAATGCGATAACTCTTCATAGAAATATCCGTTTTCCTTCAAATTTTGTTTATAAGTTCACTGTGTTAAGGCGCTTCCCTGATTAGTTTTCGGGATTGATTGGTTAAGTATAAAGGGGGAGAACAAGGGGCTAATTCGCCCCCCCCCTTAATTTATATAAATGGGTTTTTCATGCAGAATTAATCCGTTTTCCTTCAAATTTTGTTTATAGGTTCACTGAGTTAAGGCGCTTCCCTGACTAGTTTTCGGGATTGATTGGTTAAGTATAAAGGGGGGAACGGGGCGCTAATCCCTCCTTAATTTATATAAATGGGTTTTTCAAGCAGAATTATTCCGTTTTCCTTCAAATTTTGTTTATAGGTTCACTGTGTTAAGGCGCTTCCCTGATTAGTTTTTCGGGATTGATTGGTTAAGTATAAAGGGGGGAACGGGGGGGGCTAATCCCCCCCCTTAATTTATATAAATGGGTTTTTCATGCAGAATTATCCCATTTGCTTCAAATTTTGTTTATAGGTTCATTGGGTTAAGACGCTTCCCTGATTAGTTTTCGGGATTGATTGGTTAAGTATAAAGGGGGGGAACGGAGGGGGCTAATCCCACCTTAATTTATATAAATGGGTTTTTCATGCAGAATTATCCGATTTTCTTCAAATTTTGTATACAGGGTGATTCATAAAAGATGGGCAGAACTTTAAGGGGTTATAGTACACTTAAAGACAAATAATATTAAATAGGAGACTAAGGGTCCCAGACGTATTCCCAAGGAGATAGGGGGCATTAAAGTTTAGGGTCCGAAATTTCAAATGATTATAAAACATGGAAAAATTGGTCGATTCGTTTGCGGTTTTTGCAAAAAATTTTCTTTATGCCAGTATTTTCTTGAAATAAAATTTTAAAGTTCAATTTCAAAAAATGCCGATAGGGGGCGCTTTAGACTTTGGAGTAACAAACAACTATTTTTTAACGTTATTTTTTGTATTTCTTTAAATGATTTCGAAAGCTTAGACTTAAACTTAAATTTTGATCTAAAAATCTGAGTCCTAACGAGTAGTTAAGTAGCGTAAACTGAAATTTGAAATTTGAAACCCTTCTCCCCCCAGAACAAAAATCAGTTATTCCCGATCTTTGTGTCGTAGATTAGGCTCTAACTACTGCCGCGTTTTGCTAAAATTAGTCTTTATGTCAGTATTTTCTTGAAAATAAATTTTAAAGAAAATTTTCAAAAAATTCCGATAGAGGGCGCTTTAGACTTTGGAGTAACGAACAACTATTTTATACCGTTATTTTTTGTGTCTCATTAAATGCTTTCTAAAGCTTAGACTTAAATTTTCAGCCCAAAATCTGAATCGTTAGACGTGGTTAAGTTTCTGGGGAGAGGGGTTTGAAATTTCTACTCCTGAGCACAGTTCAGTTTACCATGTCCACACATTGTGTGCTGTGATACGAGGTAAAAAGACACAAATTAGGATTATGTTACCAAAGCATATTTATTAACATGTAATCACAATAAATGTTCAAAATTGTGACCACCAGAGGTTATGCACGCAGAACAACGGCGACGAATGGAACGGCGAACATTCGCGAAAACATCAGGCTTTTCGAGCACTTCCCCTACAGCGGCGGAAAGTCTGGCGACCAGTTCCTCGGGGGATTCAATGGGTGTCTCATACATAAGAGCCTTCAATCGTCCCCAAAAAAAGAAATCGAGGGGTGAAAGATCTGGCGAGCGAGCAGGCCAAGCAACAGGACCACCTCGACCAATCCATCTGTTCGGAAATGTGATGTCCAGATAGTTGCGGACGTCTAATACGTAATGGGCTGGCGCTCCATCGTGCTGGAACCACATGACCCGCCGGATGCGTGGAGGAACAACGTTTAACAGGTCTGGCAGCACATGTTGCAGAAATGTGAGGTATGTTTTACCGTTGAGGCGTTCAGGAAGAAGGTACGGTCCGATTAGGTGGTCTCCGAGGATTCCTGCCCAAACATTGATGGAAAAGCGTCTCTGATGAGCATGTGGATACGTAGCATGTGGATTGACATCCGCCCATACATGTGCATTGTGTGTGTTAAATGTACCTTCACGTGTGAAGGTACATTCATCGGTGAAAAGCACAGTTCGTCCAAAATGTGGATTTAGCGCGTTCTGCTGCAGAAACCAGCGGGCGAATTCAATACGATTTGGATAATCCCCTGGAGACAGTTTCTGGACTCGTTGCACATGAAACGGGAGCAAATGTTCATCCTTCAGTACCCTCCAAGTCGTGGACTGTGAGGTATCCACCTGGCTAGCCACTGTTCGTGTACTTGTACTTGGCTGCGCCGCTACTACATCCAGAATGGCTTCTGCAACAACTACTGATTCGTCCTTTTTTGCACGACCTGCATTCGACCGGGAAGCGAGAAATGATCCCGTCTCACACAACTGTCTGTGCAAGCGCTCGAAAGTTTTGCGGTTAGGCAACCGCCTGTTAGGAAATCGCTCTCCGTACATTCGTTGTGCCTCTGCACCATTTCCATCTGCCGCTCCGTAAATTAAATGCATCTCAGCCTTTTCCTTATTCGTGAAGGGCACCATCTTCCGATTCATTACTACAGCGACTTACACTTGACTCACCGTTCAGTGGTTTTTATGCCTGAATCGTGTCGAAATTTTGCATACGTGTTCTTCTTCTTCCCCATTTGACATTTGCATACTTTCTGTTTCCTTCTTCACCCGGTGACTAGCGTCAGGAATGGAGCTTTAACATTTGCATGAGCGACGTTTCCAACTGTGCCAGTGCCTTTATGAGTGAATTCCGACTATGCAGTCCTTGACGAAAGTTGTATTTTTGCCTCGTATCACAGCACAGAATCGTTGGGCATGGTTAAGTAGTGCAAACTGAACTATGTTCAGAAGTTGAAATTTGAACCCCCTCCCCTCGCTACTGAACCACGCTCAGCGATTCAGATTTTGAGCTGAAAATTTAAGTTTAAGTCTAAGCTTTAGAAAGCATTTAATGAGACACAAAAAATAACGGTATAAAATAGTTGTTCGTTACTCCAAAGTCTAAAGCGCCCTCTATCGGAATTTTTTGAAAATTTTCTTTAAAATTTATTTTCAAGAAAATACTGACATAAAGAATAATTTTAGCAAAACGCGGCAGTAGTTAGAGCCTAATCTACGACACAAAGATCGGGAATAACTGATTTTTGTTCTGGGGGGAGAAGGGTTTCAAATTTCAAATTTCAGTTTACGCTACTTAACTACTCGTTAGGACTCAGATTTTTAGATCAAAATTTAAGTTTAAGTCTAAGCTTTCGAAATCATTTAAAGAAATACAAAAAATAACGTTAAAAAATAGTTGTTTGTTACTCCAAAGTCTAAAGCGCCCCCTATCGGCATTTTTTGAAATTGAACTTTAAAATTTTATTTCAAGAAAATACTGGCATAAAGAAAATTTTTTGCAAAAACCGCAAACGAATCGACCAATTTTTCCATGTTTTATAATCATTTGAAATTTCGGACCCTAAACTTTAATGCCCCCTATCTCCTTGGGAATACGTCTGGGACCCTTAGTCTCCTATTTAATATTATTTGTCTTTAAGTGTACTATAACCCCTTAAAGTTCTGCCCATCTTTTATGAATCACCCTGTATATATTCATTGTAATTAGAGATTTACCTGATTAGTTTAAGGGGTTCATTAGTTAACTATGGGGGGGGGGGGTAACGGGGGCATGACCCCCCCCCCCTTAATATATTGTTTATTTCTTTATTTTTCGATGGGCTTATTTCAAATTCTTTGAAATAAGAGTATAATATACAATTAGTGTGAATAGCCTATGAACTCAATGCCCTCAGTTTAACTGGGCAGTTTTATTTTTATTTTTTATACTGAAGGAGCTTGAAATTTGTCATTGTAGTTACTTATAATATGTAAATGCTCTCTAAGAACAAAATAAAAAAGAAATTGAAATTTAAAAGGGTGAAATGAGCGAAAAGCGTTCTAAAAACAGTCTAAATTACAATTTCTATGAAATCTCTGGAACTACAGAACCGATTTCAAAAGTAATGGTGGCAAATTGATGGGGACAATCCCTACTCCAACATAGGCTATATTTTATGTCGGTGCCACTAACATCAATGGGGTGCAGGATCGAAAATTGCGACTTTTTTATACTGAAGGGGCAAGAAATTTGAAATTTAGCATTGTAGTTACTTATAAGATGTAAATACTCTCTAAGAATAAATTTTAAAAAAATCGAAATTTAAATGGGTGAAATGAGCGAAAAGCGTTCCGAAGTCATTCTAAATTACAATTTCTATGGAATCTCTGGAACCACGGAACCGATTTCAAAAGTGATGGTGGCAAATTGGTGGTGACAATCCCTGCTCCAACAGCCTCTTTAATAAAAAACTATGCGTTGCTGACGACTGGGTTTTTCGCTAATTGTTGCACCAGATTAATCTCGGAAAATGAAACATTTGAAGTTACTGAAAAAAATGATAGCTCAAAAAGTATTTGTCAGAAAATTGTTAGACAAACTGCGTTTGAAAGGTAAAAAATTGTATTTTTCTTGATATAAATTTCAAATCTAATGATTATGCCGTTTTTCAAATATTGAATTTCAAAAATTACCAAATTTTCCAATGGAGTACCATAGCGAAACCTTCATGCGTAAAAAGATAATGATAAGGGCGACGTGTATATTGGCTATAGCCCTAGTCACAAATTATAGTAGCCTTATTATTCTGTTAAAATATAAAGGTTATTTATGAAATGTCAATATTTTGTTTGATTAAAGGTTCGTTAAAAGAAATTGACCAGCGTAGCGGGCGTAGCTTGCTAGTATTATATAAAAGAAAAAAAAAGATGGAAAGAAAGTTTTTTAAATACGGAAATTGAATTATAATAATATATGTATTTCACAACTTTAGATTTTTTTTATTTTAATTTACCAATAAAAATTTGTTAACTAAACTCTAAACAGACAGGGAAAAATACATAATTTTCCATTTCTTATCAATAAATGATAGTTTATATTGATTTCACAAATCTATATTTATAAATATTTCATTTAAAAACCCCCACAAGTATAAGATATGAAATCTGTTTAATAATTTACTTTAAAAAATAAAATAAAACTTTCAAGATGTAACAAATACAAATATATATATATATATATATATATATATATATATATATATATATATATATATATATATTTTTTTTTTTTTTTTTTTAAAGCAATTAGAAAGGAAAATATTTGTTTAATAAAGTTTTATTTCAGCATTATAATGAATCTAGAAAGAAAACTATTTTTAAATAATATTATAATATTATATAAGTTTTATAAATGTGAATAATTCATATATAATCTTGATATTTTAAAAAATTTAATCATATTTATTTATAACTGTGAAAAAGTTTAATATCATACATTCCAACAAATTAATGGATGTAAAAAATTTTCAGTAATTTTTAAGATATCATTTATAAAAAAAATAATAAATTTAGCATAGATATTTCAAATTTCATGGATATATTGAATCATACTTTTAAAAATGTTTTCAACAATAAAAACTGCATTAAAGATTTCATTTATCAAAAAAAGAATAATTGAAATGCTATCTTAAATTCTTGTTTAATAGCATTCACAAAGAGGGAAAAAACTATCTACATAATCTAGTTTAAAATTAAAGCCTGAAAAATTAGACATATAAATGAAATTATGTTCTGGATAAATGAAATGGTTTCACATTTAAAGTATTAAGAATGTATTAGAATCGTGGCTCATTCAGAACATAATCAAGCGAGGAGTAAAATTTTTGAACAGTAGTTCATTATTGAAGTATCCAATGTATTCAGAATATATATATATATATATTAATGGAGAATATAAATATGAATTTAAATTTTTCATCAAGACCTCATTTAGAAGACAATCAATTATCTTGATTTTTATTTTATCTTGATTTATCTGACAAATTACCTTGATTTTTTTTTTAAATAAAAATTAACTATGAAAATGAATTTTAGCTTTGTTATTAACAGCAGAATTTTTTTTTCAAGTACCCAAAGCAGATGTATTACGTGTTTTAATTAATTTTATCTTCACTTTACAGAATTTAGTAGAACTTTATAACCTCACTTTTTGTGAAAAATAACATTTTGTAACGAGAGATTAAATCCTGTTTCTCAAATTCAAACCAAGCATAACTTTTTAAAGTCATTCTATTAAAGATTTTCCTTTCAGGTGAACTTGTTTTGTTTGCAAATTATACATTTTAAAACTGAAGAAAATAAAAATAATTAATGAAGAGTGTGCTTTCATGGAATGGAATTTTGTGAAGGACCTATTTTTTTAAAGAATTTTTGTGAAGGAGCCCTAAATAGGTCCAAATTTTGTCTGTATCAATATCGACCCCTGTTTATTGTAAAATTTTTCATGATAAACAAGGATGGGATTTCAAAAAATCTTACCACCAAGAATTTTTTTAATATCTAGCAAGATGCAATACGCAATGAATTTGGTGTGGCAAAATTTGCACGACTCCCAAAAGTACTTCATTACTACAATACATTTATACACACACACATATATATACATATATATATATATATTTGGACAAAATTAAGAAAAAATACATAAAAGGGGAAGGTATTGGGTATAAAAAAACACAATGCCATGTTCACATTACTGCAGTTGGGAGAAACATGAAATATAAGTTGATATATTTTCTATACCTTTAGTTTTTAAAAGACTATCTAGAAATTCGCTAGCCTCATTAAAAAATCTTCTTGTCACTAATGAATAAATTGGTGTTATTTCCCAACCCTGATCACAAATCTTATGATGTAAAAACTTTTTATCTGTAATGTCAATATTTTGTTTTATTAGTAAGCTTTCATAAAATTTTGGTTCTAACAAACACACATACAGAAAAAAAATGTATATATTACTTTGTGTAGAGTGTGTCAGTTCATTAATATAGGGTTTTTCTGTTCATTACTAACATCTTCATGATCATTAATGAATTTTGGGATATTTTGATTTACAATGGAAAATATGACTGTAATTTATTATATTAATGTTGAAAAAGTTAAAAAATGTAGCTAGATTAATATAATATTTAAAAAAAGTGTAATATAATAAACATAACTATAAATTAAGTAAAAAAAAAATCCTTTAAGATGCATGCTTATACTTTGCTTATCTTATTTTTTAATTTGATATTTGTAATTCAGAGTATAAAAATATAAACAAACAGTTTGTACAGCATAATATTGTGAAAAAAAGAAAGAAAATACAATTTCTATTTTAGAGCTAGAAATTAAATTTTATAGGAACACATTAATTATTTTTTTTTAAAAAAAGAAGGAAAAAACTACTTATTTTTGACAAGTTTCAGTGTGCACAAGTCATGAGCAGCTCTTTTTTAATCCAGAATGCAAGTATGCATTTAAGAGACCGAAGATTGTTTATAAATCTTTCTAGCCTCCTAAACGCATTCCAACGGGCCAACACAAATAGCAGGAACTGTAGTTAAACAGATTACAGTAGTCACTTAACAGTAGCAGATATATAGTATATAAAAGAACTAGGAGGGGGGGGGGAGTATTCTAAATATTCAACAAATCTGATGTAGATGACACAGGCATATTTCAATTATAAATAATAAAGGTCCCATATAAATGAGATCAATATAAAGTTAAAAAAAATTGTAAATTATGTGAATGTTTGGGAAGATAAAAAGTGCTTTTTTTTGGCTAAACGATCAGCTATATTATAGTTACAATTTTGTTACAAAGCACAAATTTATTTAAACATTAATTTTATGAAATACAGATCAGAAATAATAAGTGACAAAAAGGTCACAGTAATCGACAAATTCATTTTTAAAATTAATTTTTGGGGAGGGGGGAGGATTAGAGAAAAATATATTGTAGATAAGGAATAAATAAGGAATTGACAACTAACTGATATAACATAAATTATAAATAAATATTACGTTAAACAACTTTTACTTGATGTACCAAACATTTAGCGTTAAAACTCGCATATGTTAATTCAATATTATTAAAAATAAATTGTATCGGTTCAAGTCTAAAAAAAGGGAAATATCTCCATATTTGCCGAGATTTGCAACATCCGCGAATCCGCCATTATAATTATTCTGAACCAATCATTGAAACGTATCGTTGAAAATAATCGATACGCGGTAACAACTTTGGCTTTGTTCAGAACCGAAGATCAGGCGGCGTGCGGGCGAAGGAGATTTGCCTATGGAGTATGTATTATCAGAGCAAGTATAAGGAAAGGGCATGTTTACAAACAAACAGTTCCATCAACCAATCTACCACTGCAATTTTGTCGTAGCGATCACTGCAGGAATCGTTATGGCAACGTAGGCCAATCATATCATAGACCAGTTTAACGTAGACCAATCAAATTGCCCCATCTCATGTGTACTGTAGGAGTCATAAAGAACGAACAGGTTTTTCTCCCAAACCAACAGTGACGTCAGTTGCCCTTTCCTTATTTGTACTAATTTAATTATTTCATGCTTTTATAGTTCAGAACAGGTAAAAACAACGACTACATATCCATATCTTTAAAAACAATGACTCTCGTAATAGGAATACATACCTATATTTATTCAGAAAAAAATCCAAAATATTCATGAAAGTATCACGTGATCTGATTTAGCCCGATCAGCGTTCATAACCCGCAAAATTTTCGCCCGGGCTGCGCGCGTTCGACCGCGACCTACGTTATTCACGGCCGATGCATGACGTTTAAAACGTCACATGTATTGGATCATTTTTTCACGGCGATTGGTGCAAAACGGGGGGCGCGTCGCTTTGCACCAATCGCCATGTAAAAATGATCCACTCCATGTGACGTTTTAAACGTCATGCACCGGCCGTATATAACGTAGGTCGCGGTTCGACCCAGAAAAAAAAATTTGGGGTGGTTTGATCACGTGATTGGGCTCTTTTTTGTGTTTATAGTTTTACTTGGTTTGGTAGGTTGATTGATAAAGCTGTAGCAGCATAATCGGATATCGGAAAAATTTCAACTTTTTAACATTCTAAAATGATGTTTTAAGCCTTATGATCCAACATAAAAATAATAGAATACCAAAGTATGATGTGTATATATATATACATCATATAGTTACATAACTGCTGTCAACTTATATGTCTCTAAAACTACAGAACCTACTAAAACTGATAGATTAGTTTAGTTGACAGCAGTTACATAAATATATATATTGTACAAAACAATTCATGTAATAAAATAAAGTTTAATTTTCTATAAACAGTGTACCTTTAACTAACAAGGGAAAGGACGTTTGGATCACCGAATTTCTGAAACACAGTATTGGTTTCAATAAAATTAACATAAACTCTCAAAAAGGTACTTTTTGGTTAGCTGGGCGCTACTGAAATAAATATAAATATATATACACACACATATATATGTATATACATACATATACACACAAACATATATGTAGATATATATATGTATATATATATATTTATATTTTTTTTCACTGTCGCCCGGCAAACCGAAAAGTACCAAAAATTGTTACGTACTTTGCTGACGTTTGGGTTGTCCTACACAGATGAACCTGGGAGGTATGGATACAAAGTCCATGCTCGCCGTTTATTTCAGAATTTTTTTTTCCTATTTTTATTAATTTAAAAATGATTTATCAGTTGCTTTATATTATTTGGGATAAATATAATGTTAATAAATCAAGGTCGTGATACCAACATGTTAAAAGATTTATTTCTTTATTTGTAATAGTAAAATAAAACCTTTGTTAAAATTTGATAAAAAAGTTTTTGAACATTTTATTAAAATATATTTTTCGATAACAACATTGTTGAAACATAATTATTAATTTCTAAAAATATATTTTTCTTGAAATTCATTTTTTGATGTAAATGGCATTATTTATTATATTGCAATAAACATCATAAAACACGAGAAACAACTGCTAAAATACTTATACATTCAGTAGAAAATTTATAAACATTCTAACTATATTTTATTCATATTCATTACGAAAGTAGAAGATAAACCACATGTATTTTACCTCTTTACAAAAATAGGTACTGATATTTCTAGCATAAATAATGTATATCTTTTACATTTTATTTTTATAATATTTTTTACATTGTAAAATATGCTTTGCATTTTATTCGTACTAAAAATTCACTGTTGAAGTACTCATTATAAAAACCTGGAGAAATTCGTGCAAATTGATTATGTTTTCATTACTTATTTTACATTTGCTAAAAGAAAAAAAAATAATAATGTTTAAATATTAAAAGGCACTGTAATGTAAAATTTTAATCGTAAAATAGCTGAATTTGTCGTATTTAATTAAATAGGTAATTGTTAATAATATAAAATTTTACTTTTATAAAATATATTCCATTAATCATGAAAAATACAAAGCAACCGATAAAACATTTTTAAATGAAAAAATAGAAATCGAACCCGCAACCTCCAGAATTAAGAGCAGTGCTCTAACCATTCGGGCACCACGTTCACTTCAAGATTTCAACAAAATATTATTATAATACGCAAATTAGTCAAATGTCCAAATCAATGATAATGAACGCGGGCAGTATAGACTCACTACATATTTTAACCTCCATCGCCTGCGCGCCGCCTGATCTTAGGTTCTGAACAGCCCCTTTGTGACGCTGCTGTCTTCATTTGTAACGGTCACAAGTGTATCTTTGTATCGCTCTTTTCGTGCCGGTAACAAATTTCAGATTTGTGACCGTAACAGTTCCTTACTGTTACCGTTTCATTTGTATCAGCGCCATACTGTGGAAAACGATTTTACCGTTTTTTAATCCAAAATTTTCGAATTCAAACCGGAAATTCTGAATTACTTTAAGAAGTGACGAAATATCTGCCATTAAGTAACTAAAAGAACATTATAGGGAATTTCTGGTATGAATGCAAAATTTCGGAATTTAAAAAAAGCCAAACTGGTAATGCTTTAAAAAGTGCTAAAAAATTGTAGCCGATAAACGTGCAACGATGCGGTACAATAATAGGGCGATCGCAGTGACATCTGCTTTAAAAATAGATTTACCTCTAGCAAAAGTAACCGTTTCACTATTGACAAGATGAACATAACTTCTGTTAATAAAATCTTCTTGTAAGTGTATATTTTAGATGAAACTGATTTGAAGTTAGTTTTTTATCATATCAAGGAATTAATCTTTTCCACTCTTCTGGCAGAGATTCATCCTTTGGTATGCTAAATAGGAATAGTTTCTAGTTTGCTGTCTTGTATCAAGTACTGCAACCAGGCACAAAAGAATGCGTATCACGTTTTTGGCCATGATTAATATCATTTTTATTTTCAAAGCTTATAAAAATTACTATCCAAGTCAAAGGAAATAGGGTATAATTTAATTATTTAAAATATTTACCACCAGCTGAAACGTTTTCTCAGTTCGATTCTTATATAGTGTTTGCGTTGAAAAGAGCTAGCAGACAGTGACGTAGCCAGAGAGGGGGGGGGGGGGGGTCCAAATGCTCTGGAAACCAGTAATATTATTAAATTTTCTTCACCTTCAATATCGCAGAAAATTCTCCGATTAGATAAGCCAAAAATATTTTTATAAAATTAGTGGTATCCAAACCATTTGGACCTTCACCCTGTCTACGCCACTGCTAGAAGATGTCGCTGCGATCGACCCGTTATCTTTTCAGCATCGTTCTACATTTATCGGATTCAATTTTTTAGAACTATTTTGTATCCGTTTTCCACACTGTGTATTCTAGGCGCTGTACCAAAGCTATACTATATACAGGGCTACACTACATACCGGGCTTGCTCATTCATTATGATGACGTCACAAAAGGTGGCTGACTAGGAGGAAAGACATACAGCAATTGGCACAAAACGATGGGCGCGTTGCTTTGGACCAATCGCTGGTCGCGGTCAGCCACCATTTGTGACGTTTTGAGAGTGAATGAGCAAGCCCGGTATCTAGTGTTGCCTTGACGAAAGCCATACACGATTGGCACAAAACGATGGGTGCGTCGCTTTGTACCAATCGCTGGTCGCGGCCAGCCACCATTTGTGACGTCATGATAAGTAATGAGCCAGCCCGGTGTCTAGTGTAGCCTAAGACTCCTATAATAGGAGCTGACGCATATCCATTTTGTTTCGGATTATTGGTACCCAGTTCAGCATCAATCTACCGCAGCCGGAGTTGGGGTTGCATAAGACTCGGTTTTGATTGGCTGAACCGGTTTTGATTAGCTTGGTTTTTCGACTGGACTCCAATTCGGGCAACGCCCCCTAGAGATAATGCCTCAGGATTGGCAACACGGGATTGAATGACGTATTTGCAGATCGGCCATTCGCCCTTCCCTTCTTTGTGCTGCAGAATAAGGACACGGAGAGTAAGCCATGCACGTTGTAGCGGCAACGTGCTTCGTAATCAGAAAGTTCTTGTCGTCTAATTAACTAATCTTCAAATGAAATTATTACGGTTAGTATTCACATCTGCCTTTGCCTTAAATATACTACACTTAACTAAAAAATGTTTTTTAATTACTTATTTGTTATATAAATGCATGTTACATGTATATCACACTGATTACACCCTCTTCAAATAAGGTCTAAAACATCATAATTCCGATTACAATTTATTTTATTTTTATATTTATTATTATATAATTTATTATATTTTTGGAATTATATTTAGTTTATCTAAATTCTATCATTATGACATCATTATCATTTAGTTTATCTAAATATAATCACATTATTCATTATTCAAATACGGTCTAAAACATCATAATTCCGATTACAATTTATTTTATTTTTATATATTTAATATTTATTATTTTTCTGGTATTATATTTATTTTATCTAAATATAATAATCACATTATTTAGATGACCACGATGAATACATAATTACATTCACATTATATGAATTTTTAAGTATTTATAATAATTATTTTATAATTAGAATTATTATATTACATAATAAAACATCTTTGGTTACATTTTGAAAAAAAAATATATTTATTAAATATTACATATATATGTGTGTGTGTGTTGTGTATAAAATGCAAATATCTAGCAAATTTTTTAGAGCTATCATTTAAATTTTGTAATTACTTTTGTGTTAAAAATATTTAAAAAACTAATTAAAAGTTAGTTTTTATCTTATCATGTTTTGCATAACAAAAACAAAATATTTAAATATAAACCAAAACAAAATTATATCTATTCAATTGCACATAACTAAAATATATATTTAATATTTTCTAATAATAGTAAACTACTACTGGTGATTATAAAAATAAACTGCATATATGGCAAAATAAATGAAATTTGTAATTATCAAATGCAAATATTCAATCAAGTATTCAGCAGTGACAAAGTAAACATATTTTAATAGATAATGATTAGCATTGTTAATATTGATAAAAATGCACATATATACTGTAAATAAGTACTTACTTTAATTGAAAGCAATCCAATCTTTAATCGAAATATTATTAATTTTCATCAAAATATGCTAGAACTCAAATATGAGCTTTCATTTGCACATTAACAAAAAAAAAAAAAAAAGTGTTAATGAAACCTCAAAAGATAGCTTTTATTTTTCAATAAAAATAACTATTTTGTATTTCAAATTTTGTTACATAAAACAAAATTTTCTTAATACTAAATCCTAGTTTTTTTTTTTTTTTTTTTTTTCCTCTGCACGGGTGTGAAAAGCAAATGGTGCCGGTTTTGAATTAGTTCATCTTCAATTTTATTATGGAAGTTAAAAAAAAAGTAATTTAGAATTTTGTTTTATTGTGGTTGCAGGAATGGTAGGATGTTATCAGTTGAATCATTAGCCGATCTGCCGTGACGTCAAAATTGAGCTCTTAGGCATTATCTCTAGGGGGCGTTGATTCGGGTGCCAAATCTGCGAGGATGCGTCAGCCTCTATTATAGAAGTTCTAGTTCCAGGAAGAAGTCCCAGGTTTAAACCGGGTTTTTTCTAGCCTTTGCAACTCTAATAATCATTGATGCGGTATTTTTTTTGTGGCAACGCTGATTTGAGAAAAACCTTTCATTTCATTTATGAAAACAATGCTGATTTAATTTTTAATTAAATGTAATTTTCATCAAACATGTTTTAACGGAATGTGAGTATAATATGTCAGAAACCTGTTCAAAATTTTTTCATATGGTATCTCATTTATCGTTTTGCGTTCTTTATTTGCTTAGAAAAAGGGATGTTGACAACAGAAATAATAAATATGATACATTTTATTAGTATTTCCTAATTTCATAAAATGAAACGATTACTTTAAATCCTTTTAATTAAAAAAAAGAAAATATTTTATCCTACTCTTTAATTATTCAGTCCTTTATGAAGAATAAATTTAATTTTTTTTCATCAAAATCATCAGAAGAAAAGGGATTTTAGTTAAATTTAAATAAGGGTTTGGTTTTAAATTTTAAAATCAGGTGAATACAATCAATTTTTAGTTGATATTACGGAAGTGAAGGGGGAGGGGGGGGGGGGTAAATGTATGTGTTTATTTTATAAGTAGCCAGCGACTGATTAAACAAATTTGGGGGGGGGGGGCACTGGGCATAGATGCTTATGGGGCCCCCTTGCACCTATGCTTGCAGCGGCCTTGAGTTAAAAAATATATTGTTGAAAGCGGTACTTATTAAGAAAACCACTACTGACTTTAATAACTTTGTGATATTTAATGATGTTTTTACAAAGTTTCTTCTCAATTTTTTAGCAGTAAAAGTTTTTATACGATCCTCATACTCTTAAGTGTTCTATCTCGCTGACGATTTTTCAATCTTTCGAAATCGGTTCCGAAAGTGAAAGTATCTTAATAAAAAAAAACCTGTCAACAAAATCGAAAAAGTAAATAACGGCTTTTGTAGAGATCGATTTTAAATATCCAATGGTAAAATTTATTTTTAAATATTGAAATGCAAATGAGATATTTAAAAAAAATTCTCCCATAGGATTAACATTAGCAAGCAGGCGTTTTCGCGTGAGTGATGTAGCCCTTAAAAGTTATTTTTACATGAAAAAAAATTAAGAAAACTTTCCATATTAATTTTGTTTTTTAATAGTTAAAACTTCATCAGATTTTGGCTAATAATTTGAAAATCTTCAGTAGCATTTGTGGGCCCTGAAAAATTGGGAGTTCTGGGACCGTGCCCCGAATGCCCTGCCATATAAATCAGGCACTGTAAGTAGCTGCATTACGTAAGAAAGCGTAATAAAGTTTTAAAATATATCGAATTTAAACTGATTCTTGAACAAAGTTTTTTTTTATGAGTTATTTAAAGAAATTAAACCGGAGTTCTTTATTGTCATAAAAATAAAGATATCAAATATCGGAAAATTGAAAATATCGAATTAAATATTAGTTATAAAAGCAACTTTTTTAAGTATTATTTCATTGTTATTTAGGAAAAACATACCTCCCCTCCTTCCACCCCATAACAAAAAGAAAATTGCATTATGTTTACACTCCTTAGATAACATATCCTTCGCATAACAGCCGTAGCAAAAATCAAAACAATCTTATCAAACGTTTAAATAAATAAGAAAATATCGAGGGAAAAAGGTGCCAAGACAGCGATAAGTACGCCATACTATTCCCCTGCTTATTTCCCTGCTTTGAAATAGTTTCGAAAGCAGGCGTAAATAAAAAAAAACTGTGGCAAACTAGGAAAGGGGAAGATGGGCGGAAACACCTCTCATGTTCCTTCTATCTTATAATTCCTTCTTCTACGAATTAACCGACCCACTTTCTGCCGCGACCGCATCACACTTTCAATGCGTGCGAGTAATGCAGTCTGCACTTTTCGTAATATTAGAGACAATTTTTCAAAATTTTCGGCATACTTTTAATCACTTTGGTTATTTTACATCTTTTTCATAATTTTATGAGCAATGACTATTCAACTTTTCATGTGTCTTGTTAAGGGGCTACTTCACTCAGGCGAAAACCTCCGCTAATCATATGGAACAGTTCTTTTAAAATATCTCGTTTGCATTTCAGTATTTTTAAGCGATATTTTTGCATTGGATACCTGAGATCGATCTCTACGATCGCCGCCTTTTAATTTTTCGATTTTGTTTGCAGATTTTTTTATGGAGATACTTTCATTTTCGAAACCGGTTCCTAAAGCGAAAGTATTCCCCCCAAAAAACTTGCAACCGAAATCGAAAAATTAAAAAGCGGCGATCGTAGAAATCGTCCTCAGCTATCCAAACATTCATGGATACAAAGTAAATAAAAAAATATAATCATACGTTCTAAATGTTTGTTTTATGTTAGCAGCAGAATTAAAAGGATCGAATTTAAAGTAAGGCAAGTCAATTTTTAAAATGTGCTTATAAAATTTTAGCGGCCCTGGGTGACCGTCTAGTTTGTCCTTCCCCCTAAGCACGCCCCGCTTGTATAATTCAAGTATTTCAATTAAATTAAGTATTTGCAAGTCTCGCATCTATTGTGCGTGTTTGGGGATGCTTGGTACTTTTGGTGTACTGAGGGTTCCACATCAGGCTAACCATTTGATTGGGACATATGCTATATATGTGGTACCTCAGGGCCCGTAGTTAAGATAGCGGAGTTGGGCACCGCAGGACATGATCCTTCTTGCAACTGTAGCGAGGGTGGTTTTGGGGTCATGATCGGTGAAAATATATCGAAATTTTCCGGAACTGCTTTCCTCCGAACGGCTGCAATAGGTAGCTTTATACTTTTTTGTATTGAAAGCTACCTAAAAGTATAAAGCTACCTATTGCAGCCGTTCGGAGGAAAGCAGTTCCGGAAAATTTCGATATATTTTCACCGATCATGACCCCCAGACCCCAAAACCACCCTCCGTTCAAATGTTGATTTATATATATATATATATATCCATATATATATATATATATATCCATATATATATATATATATATATAATTATAATATCTATGAATTTCAAAAAACATATCAAGTTCTATTATCATTCTACTTAAATCTCCAAAGAGATAATTAATGATATTGTGTATACAAAATACCACTATATATATATATATATATATATATATATATATATATATATATATATATATATAAATAAGAAATGGATGGAGTGCTTTTGGGAAGAACAATATTATTTTGAAGAGTAACATGCCTCTTTGTTTGAAAAGAAAGGTGTTTAACCAATGTGTTTTGCCTGCACTAACTTATGGAGCAGAAACTTGGACACTAACAAAACGGATGGTACAAAGATTACAAACAACACAGCGAAGTATGGAAAGATGTATGCTAGGCATAACCAGAAGAGACCGAAAGAGAATAACGTGGATAAGAAGTCAGACGAAAGTTTTTGACATCATCGAGAGAATTAAACGGCTAAAATGGAAATGGGCTGGGCACATTGCAAGAAGACAAGACAATAGATGGAGCACAAACACCCTACAGTGGTATCCCAGAGATGTAAAACGACCAAGAAGACGACCTCAAGTAAGATGGAGTGACGAAATCAGAAAAGTGGCCGGTGTTAATTGGATGACTAAAGCACTAGACAGGCAACAATGGAAAAATCTGGGGGAGACCTACATCCAGCAGTGGATTGAAAACGGTTGATGATGATGATATATATATATATATATATATATATATATATATATATATATATATATATATATATATATATCTGACCTATGTCATACGATAACGCTCGTATTTATAAATCGATTTTGATGAAACTAATTGTGTGTATTAAGGTCACCAATGTCTCGACCGAGTTCCTTGGCCAGCTTGGTCCGCCATTTTGTTTCAAGATGGCGGCCATTTAAAAATTTAAAACTAAAATAAATATACAAAAAAATTAAAAATTTAAATTTATTTTTTAATTACGTTTTAGACCTTGATACATGGATTCCAGAGCATTTTTTGGTTTACCTCTATCTTAAAAAATGGCTGAGATAGAGCAGTTTGAAATTCTAGAGTGGCTGACATTTTGAAACAAAACAGCACATTAACGCGATTACTCGCAAATTATTTTCTTTCATTGTTGTAATAATTTTCCCAATCATACGCATAAAACTATATATTCATATCCGTTAGCGCCAAAATTGGTGACATTGGCGCCAAAATTGGCGACCAAAATAAGTCTTTATAAATGAAGCCAATTTGGCTATTGCTCAATAATTTGGCAAAATTCTTATTCAAATTCAGTATTAACGAATCTTTTGTAAACGTTTCTTTGCATTTTAACTTGCTGTTTTTGTGTAACATTAGCTAAAATTTTAAAACGAAGATATAGAAAAGCTACCTTTTCCTCCCGGTACAGGCCGGAAGGACTTTTTTGTATTGAAAGCTACCTAAAATGGCTGAGATATGGCAGTTTGAAATTCTAGGGTGGCTGATATTTTGAAACAGTGTGATATTTGTTATGCTATAACTCTCGTATTTATGAACCGATATGAATGTGACTGATCATGTGTACAGAACGTACCAAGGCCTCGACCGAGTTCGTTGGCCAGCTTCATGCGCCATCTTGTTTCAAAATGGCGGCCAGTTAATTATTTTAATTTTTTTTTATTCAAAAAGATGCATAAAAAATTATAAATTGAAAAAGTTGTTTTCGTTAAGTTTTAGATCGTGATACAAGGATTCCGAAAATATTTTTTGTTTTGCTTTATCTTAAAAAATGGCTGAGATATGGCAGTTTGAAATTCTTGGGTTGCTGACATTTTGAAACAATCTGATTTTTGTTATGCTGTGATTCTCATGCTGAAATTCACATTCAAATTCAGTATTAACGAAAACCGGGATTGTATCTTCTATAATCGAATTCCAAACATTTTAGTTTCGGGTGTTTGAGTAAAATAAGTTAAATTTTTAAAAACATGGACTATAAAGCTACCTTTTCCTTCCGGTACAGGCCGGAAGAACTTTTTAAACTACGATGACCTGGACGAGGTTTTTTTCATAGCCCCTACGAATTTTTTAACCACGACGACCTAGGCAAAAATTTACATAGCCCGTAGAAATGATGTCTTGAAAATATATCTATATTCATATATTGCAAAGAAGCTGTTAGGATTTACCCGAGAATTTTGCATATTTTTTGCCGATTAATTTGAAGCGGCTCGCGTAGTCTAGTCACTCAACCTCGCCTACCCTCTAAAGCCAGCCCGGAGCATAATCAGTCGATTACGTTTGACTTCTCCTTAAAAAAACGTTTTCAAAATTCTATGGCTATGAACTAAAAAAAGAATAAAAGTGAGCCTTTTATATCTTACTTGCTCAATACTGGAATCCTTTGTAGAAAAATTACAATTTTTTTTTCTTTCTTACATATGTATATGGAAATTTCAGGATTCTCATTCAGATTCTGAAGAACTGATAAGATTTTTTTAGAGGCATCCATAATTAATGTCTTTTTGTGAAGTATATGTTTAATGTATTTTTAAAAATATAATTTAATCAGCTTATTCACCGTTAATTTCTATGCCCCCCCCCCCCCTTCCCTCTCATCTATTTATTTAGTTTTCTATCCCAGTTTAAGTTACCCTCAAGAAATACACTTATAAATAATATATTTGAAAGCGACTTTAATTAAGGATATAAATATGTGATGCATTTTAGGTTATAATCGATTGCTTTACCTGATGATAAATTTTCAGTGATTTTCTTGTCATGAATATTGATTGTAAACACCGGCTTTAATGCTTTCAGGGGCAAGTAATTGCGTTTATCTAATGTTGAATTCACGCCAGAATTTTCGAAAATTTTTATTTGAAAATAAAAAAAAATTGCAATTTTACAGCTTTTTTTCCCTATAGTTATAAAATTAAACTTTTCTTCAAAAATTCTGGTACAAATCTTGATCCACTGCCGTTTCAAGGGGATTAAGAGATTTTCTGGATTCAGAGAAATAATATCCGAAATTTTTATGAATATATCTTATGGTTGAAAATGATTTCGTGATTGTTTTAGTGAACAGCTTTGAAAAATTTAAATGTCTGAAAAATAACGAAAATACAGTTTTCAAAAGAAAAGAAAATATTTAAATGTCTTATTAAATACTTCTTTTTCTTTTGAAATTTCGTAAATTTTAGTCAAAAAGTTGTGCAAACCCAGGAAAATTGTCTAGTTACATCTATGTTTTTATCTGCAGCAAAATGTTTCATTAGATTTTCAACAATCTTCAAATATTTTATACAGCAAAACCCGGATAATGCGAGTCTGGTTAAATCAAAGTTTTTTTCAGTTTCCCACAAATCGTAAGATGTTTGAAGGAAACCGGTTATAACGGAATTCGCTTATTATGAATAACCACGCTCCTTTCAGATTTGTTTTATAAGCGATTTCCACCTTAGTAATGTAGAAAAATAATATTTTAATCATTGAGTAAAATGAACATGGAAAGAAAGAATAAATAAAAGTTCCTATTAAATGTTATCCTTTCATCATATGTAAATGTGTAAATTGTGACTTAGGATAAGAAAATATAAAAGTAATTAAACAAACTGGAAAATTAATAAGATGCGGGGAGGCAGCAATGCCGGCATTAAATATTTAGCCACTTCAGGCGAATATTAATTTTCTCATGCTTAAATGCTGCATAAACGGAGTCGAATTCCCTCACCTCTCCCCAAAAGAAAAAAAATCATAAACTATTATGTTTTTCTTGCATTTATTTGGGATATATATATATATGCACGCATACACTCCATACATATTTATTTTCACATTCATTTTATATTCGTCAAAAATATTTCTTTGACAAACTGACTGACAAAAAAAAAATATATATATATTGAAAATTTCTCTATAATGATAGAAGAGAATGTACTTTTCACATAGAATTTTCTCTAGTAGATGTCAGCACATGGTTTTCTAGCTACTTGATGCATCTGGTAAAAATGAACTTCAAAACTTCATTAATGTTTTTTCCGAAAAGTGGATTCACCGTCTCGATTTGTTTTAGCGTGTAATCTGTAACAAAAAAAGAAAAATAATAATAATCGTCTACATGGCTGATGAAACAAAAAACTTTACCGAACATGGATCATTAATAAACAGAACTTCAAGTCGTTCTGTTGTGTGGAGCTTAAAAAAATTTCCTGTTATATGCGAAGAACGGAAAAAAATCCGAAGTGATTTTTTTAGGGTATCTGCATTAACTAACTGTCTCTTTTATTTGGCATTAGAATTGAAGGAAAACGGAAATTCGTTTACAATTTATGTAAATAGATATTTTCACAATAGTTTTTCTAATAAATTCTCCTACTTTAAAGCAATAATAACAGTTTCATTCGAAGATATTTTAAGTAATTTGCATTTAACAAAATGTTTCGATATGACTCCAGATGTCCCTTACGTTTCCACATCATATGAACGAGACAGAATTCGCAATTTCTATATAGAAGAAAATTTAAACATTTGCTGTTCAATTACTTTAAATGAAATGGAACTTCATGATTCACAAAAAGGTTTCAGATGGACTGAAAATAATGTATGGAGTCATTGCTCTGTAATTTCGTCTAATGAGCTAAAAGAACATATCGCTGTATTACTTGAAGATGAAGCGGCAAATAAAATAATTATATCAGTAGATGGCGAGATATTTCCAGTTCATAAAAATATGCTATGCTCTCACTCGCCAGTTTTTTCAGCAATGTTTGAACACGACACACTGGAGAATCAACAAAACTGTGTGCATGTAAGTGATATTCGGAAAGAAGTTATTGGTGAAATGCTTAAATTTATTTATACTGGATGTACAAGTGCCCTTACTCCTATCATGAATATGGAACTTTTTATTGCTGCTGATAAATATGCCATTTCGAGTCTGAAAGAAAGGTGTTCTAAATTTCTAGCTTCTTCATTAAATCAAGATTTGGTACTTGATATTCTTATATTAGCTCATCAACACGCAGATGATAAGTTGAAAACTGCTGCGATTCAATATCTTACCGAAAAGTCTTCGAATTTATTAGAAAGTGAAGAATTTCTTTCATTTATTGAAAATGAACCTGAGATAGCGCAACATATCGTTCTCTATTTAGTAAAACAGAGTGTTAAATAAATTGAGAAGACAATTCCTTTTGACTATACAAAAATTCATTTAAAATACTTGAGTTCGTTCATGCGAAAGCAGATATTTGATATTTATTTTAATAAGAACTAAGCGAAAAATTCTCTATTTATGGGAATTAATGCGGAATGAATCAAGAAATCCCAGTATGAAAAAGTGCTTAAAATGTTCAGTTACTTGTCAGTAAATTGTTATTTCCTCTGTATGGTAATCCCTTTGATCAGCACCGCAGCAACTTTATTTAACATCTAGCATGAAAGTTTTTGTTTGTTTATCTACCTATCGCTGGTGTACAGATAGTGATAACTGAAGACGTCAATGAAGTGCTAATCCGGTTGGGCACCTGGTGCAGGGGTACCACTCACAACAACCACCCTTGCTGAGGCAAAGTTCTCAATTATAACGATATTTTGGTGTAAAAAGTGTATGACCTATCCACCAGATTCAATGCGAAATTAAATTATACTTTCAATGTAAAATGAATTATTTCCTCCCCTATAAGATAATTTTAGAACTAATATTTAAATTCAGATATTAATAAGCACAAATATAGAAATATTGCAGGGATATATTTAAGTCATTTTGGGTTTTTAAAAATAAATTGTAATTTATAAATGTCTTTTTTTAATACTATCATTAGTTTGAAAGGATCAATATATTTTACACATGATAAACTTTTTTAGATATCAGTCATTTTTTATGTAGAAAGTAATGAAAATATTGAATTTGTGCGTCTATCTATTTTCTTAGATCTATAATTCACAACTTAAAAAAAGTACCTGAAATTAATTGTAATTTCTAAACATGATTGAAACATTTAAATCAAAAAGTAATATTTATTAAAATAATACTTACGAATCAAGAGTGATATGGTAACGTTTGAAAAAAGAAATAAAGTTCGAATTCAAGATCAAACGTTGTTAATTTCACGTAATTGTGATTGCAAGTAATTATCCTTTTTTTTTTTAACAAATACTCGCCCCCCCCCCAAAAAAAATAAAAAATAAATAAATAAATTAATTAAAAAAATAAAAATAAAAATAAATAAATAATACATGAAAAAGTAAAAAGCAAATCATATTTTGCTTAAAACAAATTCGCAGTATATGGTTGATTTCCGGAGGAAACAATTTTATACGAAGTGCAGTTATCCAATGGGTGGTTTAAAAATCCACCAGAAAATTCTGTTTTTTCTGGGGTGTCATCTTCAATTGGAATCCAATATATTACTACAAATAAATAAAAATTAAGAAAATACTATTCGATAATTTTCAAATACAACATTATTTAAAAAACAACAAATATTTTCCATTGAAAGTCACAAAACTGTGAATAATCGCAAGCAGCGCCGCAGCAAATCCATTTGGCGCCTGGTGCAAAAACATTGTGTTTACTATTTTACCGATCGCAACTGCATTGGTCGGTTGGCTGGTTTGGAGTTTTATGGTCATCTTTTCATCCGAGAGCTAAGCCAAAATGTCCAACATGTATCTAGATAAATCATGCACGCCAGAACGGAGTTAGAAGCTGGCTGGCTGCCACCTCTTGATTGGTGGTTAGCCAGTGCATCAGCAGAGAAAATTGACAACGCTGATGAAGTGCAGTTTGACGCCTGTTGCCTTGACCTTGCCACACTAATATCCTTGCTGCAGCTTCGATTGGAAGCTGCCTGCTGTCAAGCCATTCTTAACGATGGTGGCCCAAGAAAGAAGTAATACTGTAATTGCGGTTGGTCTGACATTCTTATATCTACTACTCAAAGATTTCGGTTTTTTAAGAGTTAACAACAAAAAAAAATGCTTTTATCAATTTCTGAAGTTCATTTCTGAAGTTTCTGAATTCAAATAGTAATCATGACTCAAGTTATAAAAACAAAACTGCTTTTGTTAAATTCATTTTTTAAATAATTTTTATTGCTTAGAGTCGAGTGATACTTGTTAAATTTTATGAATGCTTTTAAAATTAAATATCTTCCGTAAAACAGTAAAGCGGAAGCGGAAAAGTAAATTTTGATCTTAATTTTAAATTCGGAAGTACACGTGAAATTTCTGTACTTATTTTCTTGGAAGCCAAATTTCCTCTTCTATTATAGGTAAGTTTTCTTTGATTCAAGACGGCTAAGAAATATGCGGAATAAAAAATAATTATTTTTTGAAAGACTTATTAGTGCAATTAATAAAATTCATTCAAATATTTTTTCTAAAGCCTCAGTGTACACAAATTGGCATAGTTTGTGAAAAAAAAGATAGATTTTTTTCGTTTGGATAAATTTTCTCCCTAGTTATACGTTTGAAATTTAATATCACCATGATTGCGTTTCATCAATCTGTTGTATTACGACCAGTGGCGTACCCAGGGAGAGACAAAGGGGGCCATCGTACCACTATTTTCCTAAATCTTTTCCTTATTTATTCACGGAGTTTATAAAACTTTTCTGCCATTAAATAAAGCGAGGATTATTATACGAAAAGAGTAGCCTTTGACAAGGTCTCACCCTCGTTAAGTCACTGATGAGATGACAACATTTTCGAAAAGTGTATGTTGCTGCGAAGGAAATTGGCCCACTCAGCCTCGTGGTTAGTAGACTGCCCACAAAATGAGGAGTTTGGGATGATGTTAAGGGGTCAGGTAACCTTTGAACTCACAAAATACATGAAAAAGGGACCTCTATAAGAATTACCATAACTCCGTAACTATTTGACTTTTAATTATAAAATTTAAAATACATATTATTAAAGGTTTATTTTATAAATTAAAATTCTCCAAAAATGTATACACTCATATAAAGCTTTTAAATTTATTTTAAAATATAATAAATTTTTTACGAAAGAATTATTCTTGCATGTACTGCGCGCATGATTTTTCACATTTGAATTGCTAAAACCAGCCAAAATTTTTTTAATGAGTACATATATAATGTGTTCTTAAAATGACCTACGATGAAAAAAATAAAATGTGTAGATCTTGAGAAAAAAAATTTTTTTTAGAGAAATTCGAAATATCGAGTTTTTTTTACTACAAAAGTAGTCATAAATTCTAAACTTGTTACTTGAGAAACATAATCGTAGGTCATTTTGTGCATCTGTCTGGTTAAGACATTCAGTCAAAATTTCATGAAATTCTAAAAAACCATTTTTCTTAAATCGTGCGCGCAATGACCAAAATCGTCGTTTTGAGAAAATTGACTTCAAAGATCAAACTGACCGTTGATCGTATAAGAAAAGCTCAGACTGTTTTAGACATAACTTCACTTCTAAAGTGAATTTTTGCATGGGGTTTATTTTAAATTGTTCCTAAAGAATCATATTTAATTATATGCTAATAAAAAAATTTCAGAATTTCTGACACTTTAAAGGTTATCTGACCCCTTAATGATTTCGAAACCAGCGCAGTCTCGGTGGGGTGGCTGTGCAAGGCTTTCAAGATTTTTCTTGTTCGAAAGCAATAATTAGGATGTCTTTCCTTTCAAATCGTCTCCCTGAAGGCGTCCTTTCTATAACAATAGGGCTAACTTTGGCCAACGATTAACAAAACATCCCAAATCTCACTCCGCTTATAATAAAATGGTCATTGGCGGTAAAAAATGCTAAAAAATTTTTGGAGATATGTAAATCAGCTTTAAATTTTATTTTTAATGTTTCAAACAAACAAGACGGCAACTAAAACCATCACTGTGCACTGCATTTGCAGCTCAGTTAAAGAAAAGAGCTAAAATCAAACATTGAAATTTGAAACTAATATGCTGATTTAGAATGTTAAAAGTGTTCTAAAATTTTTCATTCTCTATTTAATAATGCAAGGCTTTCTAACACAGTTACAAAAACACTTAAATTCCTAATACTTGAATAATTTTTTTGGATATTCCTTATTCAGCCGGCAAAAAGCCGTGCAAAGTTTTTATATAAATGTCATATATATATTTCATTACGGTGAACTACTACCTGATGGTTAATTTTTCTTGACTGTTTTGTCCTAGAAGTCGAATTAATCCTTCAGCGAGCGCACTGTCATAAATTTTACGACAAACGCGATATTTCCCACATTTTATTCACACATGTGGCACCAAAATTAAAATTTAATTTTTACTACTAATATTTTTCTCTAACTTGTCTTTTATTACTACTATAAAATAAATACTTTGCATTTGTAATCGCGTAACTACTATGCTTTAAAAATACAACATGTACTGATGCAATTTGTACCAATTAATTAGGTTAACTGTTTGAAACCGAATTATTTTTTCGAATGTAAAAAATCCCACGGAATGCGAAAAAATGCTAAAATTCGCATTGAAAATCGTCGACGACCAGATATACTATATTAAGCTAACAATATGAAACCGAATTATTTTTACTAATGAGGATAAATCGCCGCAAAATCGCGAAAAATTAAAAAATTACTCTTCGAATTCCGAAAAAACTTTATTCAAATAAGGATAGAATTTACTATAGTGAGCCAAAACATTGTAATCGGAATTCTTTCATGAATGTCGAAAATTTGCAGCAAAACGTGAAAAATGTTAAAAATCACTAAAAATTCAAAACTTGCATAGGGCAAAATTTATTGTAACCATTGTGACCGGAATTCTTTTAGGAATGTCAAAAAATCGCCGCATTACTCAAAAAATCGTTCAAAAATCCGACTAAAATTCCCAATAAAGATTGCTAAAAATTTTTAAATCGAGGAGGACAAAATTTACTATATTATGATAAACGTTTAAAACCGAATTCCTTTTACTCAATCTTGTTGCCTTGAGAAAATGTCATTTTAAACCTTCTCGAAATGATTATATAGTTCTGATATTTTATTTTCTACATTTATACTTTTTTAAATTAATAAAAAATTCTTTCAACAATGTTAGCAATACAAACATATGATTGAAGTACCTTTAGATTATTTTTCTAGTAATATTGTTCCAAAATTTGTAAATATATTTGATGGCAAAAATCATTAGTTAATCGAATCTTGAATCGAAAGAGAGTAATAGAAATTTTTAAGTACTCAGAAACTGCTAATCAAATAAACATATTTAGAACGAGAAAAATTATTTAATAAATGAAGTTTATTCCTACATGGAACTTATTTAACTCAATTTATGAAAACTTTTTTTTGGTTCAAAACTTCTTTATTTGCGAGTTATTCAGTACAAATTACGGTAAGTGTTCAGCTTATAAAGGTGCCCAAGTAAGGTTTCACAGTATTGTTATTGATGTTGAATTGAGCATTGAAATATAAGCATTAAAAAACAAGTGGGTAAGTGTGATCGAAGATAGCACAAAGGGTTTCGTTTAATATTCCTTTCAAAACACTTTATCCTTTCTTTAATAAATCCAAATAAATTTCATTTTCAAAAAAAAAAAAAAAAAAAAAAAAAAAAGAAAAAAAAAGTCATGTTTTTTATAAAGTAAAAATTTATCGGTCTATTTTTCTCGTTTTTTCGAATAGCTGAACCAGCCCACTATTATACATACTCTGCAATAATAATATCTCTCATGTAGACTAAATTCGATATTAAAATAAAATCAATTTCAAAATTAAACTTGTTGTATAGAGACCTTCAAAATGTTACAATATGCCAATATTTCCATAATTGGGTTTTTATCATGATTCAATACGTTCCTCAAACTTATATATTTACTATTCTCTATTACTCATATTGATACTCTTTTTGTATTATTCTCAAACATTTGAAAAATCCTTTATGACGCCAGACTAATTTTCTTTTTAATTCTCTAATGACGTCATATTAATCTGCTTTCTATACTTACACATACTCATACTCCTTATATTATTGAGAAATGTTTGAAAATTGCCATTTTATTACCAATATGACGTCATATTAATCTTTTTTTCAATTGGTGAAACTTTTTATTTCATTTTCATTTTTCACGTAGAAATCTTTCAATAGAAAATTAATTATTGTAGAAAGAATTTTATTGTGGATTTTTAATTGTTGGCAACTGCTATAACGAAAAATGTTTAAATTTAATCGGAAAAGGTTGCTAGATTTTTGGTTTTTTTATCTCTATATATTAAAATAATACGATATTTTCAAATTTTATGATCTTGAGCTTAGGTATTCAGCTATAAATACACAAAATTTCATGCCTGTAAGTTGTATAATTTCTGAGAACCGGCTCTGTGACGGAGAGACAACGAAGCGGCCGTAATAGGGTTTCGTGGAGATGAACGAAACCCTAAAAATTAGGTATCCTGAAATCAGGAGTGGTATCTCTAATTAAAGTAATAATAAGAAGAAGCTTGGAATGAAAACGTGTACCAACGATACGTCCTTTTGAAACAGCGTCGTGATTACGGGATCGGGACGATAAAATAATGTCCGACTGTATTTCATGTAATTCATTTTTTATTTTACTAGGAAAATATTTTTTAAGCCACTGATCTATATTTTTTTCTTATTTCTATGAAAATAAATTTGGATTATATTGATCATAAGTGTGCTTTGCTTGAGTCTGGTAATATTTGCTCTTCCTTCCATTTTTATGTCATTTTATGTTGCTTATACAAATGTGTTAGAAAAATATTTTAAATAGTATAAGAGAAGTGGGAAATGCTCATCGTAATTTATTTAAAATTTTACATTTTACAACAAAATTGGTAGCGCAGAAGCAACCTTCGTACCAACTATGTTACTGCAGTGTTGAATTAAGGGGATGGCCCGGGGGATCATTTTTCCCGGACCATCAAAATCCCACCGGAATATTTGGGATTTTATGCTTATTAATGCTCTAGAAGCGGATACCCCCCTTCCTCCGACGGAACCCCACAGTGTCCCCCCTCCCGGAGCTGCAGAAATCCCTCCAGGAGAAAAATGTCTGAATTCAACACTTAGGAAGGTATATTAACTGAAATTCATAACATGTATGGCACGTTTTGATCCAGAGGAAGAATTTTAGTTTAGGGTACGAGATTCGTATGGCACTTCACAATTGAAAATGCACACAGTATTAAAGGGAATGGAAAAATCCAATTTAAAAAATCATAAGAACACACCAGTACTATAACTTCTAAGTTTTTTTTCTTTAGTTTGCAATTTGCCAACAAAATTAAAATAAAAAACATAGTGCGTTTGCATAGGTATACATATTTTCAGCCCTGTTCTCTCATTTTGCTGCCTTGGCACATAATCGTGTAGGTAAAAGGGGATAAATCCACCCCTAGAAAAGTTTAGCGATTATTTTCTCCCGAAAAGGTTTTTGTATTGTGCCGGTATAATGGATGACAGTTTCAGCAAGTGTTACAATATAACATCTACACGGTATAATATATCCTGCCTGCTTGTCTAGTGGTTAGGAAACTGGTAATTAGAGGGTTCTCATTCCAATTCAGACATGTATATTTGTAGTAAGTCGGACTCCACTTTAAATGGATGTTGTAAATGTATGCAAAAGATAACGCTCAAGTAAATCATCCATAATATGCTGGAAAGGAAATGGGCCGTGTGTTGTTTGACCAAATCTTTCAAGTTTTGAGAAATATACATTTTTCAATAGTACAGAAGCCATGAAAATATTTGAAATTATGGTAACAAGTATTTAAGCAAATCCTGATATGGAAAAATATTATTCAATTCAAAAATCATCAAGGACATTTTTAAATTGCTATGATTTTAGATAATGATAAAACCGACATATAATGGAAAATGGAACTATGAAAGGAATTATTATTTTGAAAAAAAAAAAGTAGGCAAAAACACATCCTTAATTTTGCGTCCCTTATTAATGGCGCACGGGTCAGCCACTCCCTTGCTCTACCCTAGCTATGCTATGGTTTCACGTACAGAAATACTGTACACTTCCAGGATTTTTTGTAAGTTTATTGCATTTCTCACAAAATTAGGTAAATCTATTGAAAATTTCGTTAAAGTATCTTAAATATTGTTAAATATATGAACAATAGTTATGTACGGATTGGAGCGAGACACCCTGTATTTATGACTGAACAAATCGATTCTGACCATAGTTTCTTATACAAGAATTGTTAGTAGTAGTGTGCTCTACCACTCCTTAAAGTTTGTCTACGGACTTTTGAATCACCCAGATTTATTACTTTTATAGTTTAACTACTGATCCGTCCGGCGTTGCCCGGAAATCAGTACCTTTCTTTTGTGGTTTCGATAAAAATAGTCATTTTCGGCGCGCATTCTGTTCTAAACAAACCTCTCTTTCTGAACGGAACTCCGGCACTCGTCTCCGCTGCCTACGGCATTGTATAGCTACTCACCCGCTGCAATATCGTTTAATTTCAATTTCCACCTTGAGAGGGGGGCGCGAAATCATCTTGCTATCTTAATTAGTTCATATTAAGTTGAATGAACCAATTCCCGTTGAAGAAGATTCCAAATATTTTTTAGAACACTTTGGTCGAAATATGAAAATGCTCTGGGTCGACCACTTTCAACCACCCTATCTTCCACACCCCCACAGCTACCAACGTGCAGTCACCATAGTACACGATGGGAGACTGGAGGCTACTACCACGCATAAACACCAGTGATCTGCGCTGGGTAGTTCTGGTTGCAAAGTGAAATATAGGGACACACACGTCTATTTATATATATTTATATAGATTACTTTTTAAATATAATTTTGTTTTATTTTAGTAAAACTATTAATTTACGAGAAATGTAAATTAAAAGTTGCTTAAAGTGCAATTCGCAAATTTTCTTGACACCATAACAAAAATGACTTTATTCTGTAACTTATTTTTGCATTTTTCTTTTCTTCGCATTCGTTTTGTATTTATTATTATTATTTTTTTTTTAACAAGCTGATAATCACTATATTTCGCATAACATTTCTACTTACTAATAGGTATTTAGAAAACGTTACTAAAGTTTTTCTTTTTTTGGGGGGAGGGGGGGAGGAGGAGTAATACGGCGCCAGCAAAAGGGCCGCTGCAGGACACCACCTCTGACCGCATTTTGTGAAAGGTGCTTTAACTTTAATGGGAAAATGATAACTGTCCGGCTTTTGGGACCTGAATAAGAACATCTGAAATTTTCATGCGTGTACGGATGAAAACGATATAGTAATTGTGTCATAATGTAATAAGTTTGAATTTAATAACAACCTTAATTTGTCAGCAAAGTTATTACCAATCGAATGGTGTACTTCAATTTCTTCTGCCGTAAATAGTGTTCTACTTTTTCTTTTACTAATTATTAAAGCGCATATTTTTTTTTGTTTTTCCTTAATATAATGATAGTATCTTTGCATTCAAATTACGAAGCTGCTATCATATTTTTTAATCAGCATGAAAATAATTATTATTTCATAAAACTATTTGTCAGATCATTTTATCTATAACTTTTTACATTTCGTTAGAAATAATAGTGAAGCTTAATTTTTTTTTTTTCATTTATCATTAGCAGCTAATCATGCTGAGATATTGTTAGTGAGAACCATTCACAACGCTTAGATAATATTTCAAGATTATCAGGCACAATACTTTCAATTGTTATACTGAGTAACTGCCATAGTAATTATCGTATTCGCATGATAAGGTGTGGAGGCCTTGGGACTCCAACAAAGTGGAAGCTACCTCTTCTCCCACACTTGTTTGGAAATCAGTATCAAACATAAAACATTACATTGAATAGATAATTTATTGTCAGATAACAAGTTTTTATCGAAAAATATTACGTAGATTTACCGAATATTGCACCCCAAGCTGAACCTTTTTTTTGTTGTTAAAAGGACGCTTCAGCAATCTTCTCCAATGGCAAAATCCAATGTTAAGCTATGGAAATTTTTAAACAGGTGATTACTCAATAATAAATAGAATTATTAGAATTTCGTTTTCACCATGAAGAAGTTGACGTCCGATATTGACGAAACTGCGTTTTCAAAAATTATTTCCCTAAATTTTAAGTATTTTTAACTCAATAAACTTTTTTTACTTAAGCAAAATTTATTCTCTTATTAAAATTGCATAAAATATAAGGAGACGATTTTTAAATACGCAGTACGTCGTCATCATCTATTTTCTGATGGTGAAAACCAAATTTCTATAATTATGTTAGGTAAATAGTAATCACCTATTTAAATTTCCCTATTGGTTAACACTGGCTGTTCCGTCGGCGTTGTTAAAGTTAGTAGTTATAGTTAGTAGCCTGCAGTAACAAAATGATAAGGGTGTCAGGCTCGTAGCCTGAGGACTTCAGTTCAATATACTTAACAGCGCTGCCATGTATGTGCAAGTAAAATTTGTGGTATAAAAGTTCACTCTGTGAGTGTTTGCTAAGTGGGGAGAGGTACGATGCCAGGCGATTTTTCTCTTCTGACAAGAACCAAAATTGTGGGGAAACTCTTGACGGAAGGGTTTAGGAATAAGCCTGAGAGTTTCGGTCGATTTTGTGGCAGTTAATAACGAAAATCTGGGTTCTGTTTGGAGTGGGACGTACTGTATATATATAAAAAACAATTAGATAAAATTGTTTTTCTCGTTCGTTTGAGCGCACTTTATATTCGAGAGTTCAATTTTAAGTACTAATTGATATTACTGTCAAATATAGCCTGTGTAAGTATTACTTAGAGAAACATAAGTTGTAATTTTTAAAACCACATAACATCGATTCTGTTTAAAATCTTCTCAAGTCTCCTTAATGCAAAATTTATATTTTTATTAAAGGAATAATTTGCAAAAGTGTGGATTTTTTTTTTCTCGATCCTCTTTACTCTTTAATGCATGAATGGCTCTGAAGCTTCAGTGATTGTTAAACTTTACTCGAATCCTGACCTGGTAATTATAAACTCAGAGAAATCTTAACCATTTATAAGAAGGGGAAAAAGCATATTCGCATTCCTTGGTATTTTAGACTTGACAAGAAAGAAACGTGATTTTATTGTTTAGCATATTATGAGTATTCTTAAAAAGTGCGAGTAAATAAACATTATGTTTTACATGTTCTGATTTCGAGGTGTTTTTCTTGTGTATCAAACGCACTTAACTTCTCTGAACTTCATGCAAGCAGGAAAAGGGTGCATTTCGCCCCTCTCCCCCACTCACATTTTTTCGAAAATATTATCAATCGTTTATAATCTTGTTTATACCCGCTTATACCAACAATCATTTCTTTTGTACCTCATTTGTACTTGAGTAATAGAAGATCTTTAGGGCGTGTGTGTCTGTGGAAGGGGAAGGGGGAGAGCTGAAGAAACGACTCAATGTTTTAGAAAATGGATATCCCCAATCGTTTTTACTTCATTTGTACCTGTTTGTACCAGAAATTTTTTCGTTTTTTCCTCATTTCTACATGAATAACAGAAGATTTTAGTGGTGGTTGGGGGGGGGGGGGGGGGCTGGAGAAACGACCAGCAGCCCCTACGCCCTCCCACCTCAGTGTTTAAACAAATAAATAGGGCCAATTGTTTATACCTCGTTTGTACATGTTTTTACCACCAATATTTTCGTTTGTACCTCATTTGTCTTTTCATAATAAAGGTTTTTTTTCGGGGCCCTTGAAAAAACGACCAGCCTTCAACATTAATATTTTCAAAAAATGTATGATGTCAATCGTTTGTACCGCATTTGTGCCCGTTTGTATCTCGTTTGTACCCGTTTTTATCGACAATACTTTCGTTTGCACATTATTTACATTTTCGCAATGGAATTTTATCCAGGTTCTAAAAGCATTTTCACACACAAACACATTTTTTTTTTTTTTAATGAATAGCGCGAATCGTTAATATCTCGTTTGTATACATTTTTCAAAGCAGCTCATTTCTAAATAAAGCTAAAGAATAGAAAGTAAGTATCAAATACAAATGTATAGGGTTTTATGAATGTCATTTTTTAAAAATGAATCAAATAGATTATTTCAATAATGTTGCTTAGTAATAATATTTTTACATAAACAAATAAAAGTGTTGCATTCAGAACCATCCTAAGAAATCATAAATAAATTGAATAAAAAGAAAAAATACTTTTCCATGTTCTGGAAAATGTAAAAATATTTAAAATAATTATTAAAACTTGCAAATGCAATACAAAGAGTGTAACAATAAATGAAGGATAGTAAATATTTTCTATAAATAGTTTTGACATAACTATTATTAGGTAAATTTACATACTTTACATATATTATTTGATTATATAATATAACTATTTAGGTAGAAAAATACAAAATGGTATAACTTTATAACGAATCATTGTATCGACTTGCGGATGGTGTCGCTCGATTCAGAATTAAAAAATGCATAACTAACGATACCTCACTTGACCTACTTAAAAAAATTATTTCCCCCTCCATGAGTTAAAGTTTCCCCTATCCCCCCCCAAAAAAAAAAATCAAAAGGCTTGATGTCAGCTTTACGGGAAGGGATGGAAATATTGGGGGAAAAGAAAGGGGAATCTATACTGTCAAAGGTACTCGTTGACACACCTTTTCGCACTAATGATTGAAATACCCCCCACCCCCCCAAAAAAAAAAAAAAAAAAAAACAACAACAAAAAAAAACAAAAGAAAAAAAAACAGGGTAAAACAACTTTATTTTTGGGGGACTCATCGTATTTTCAATTCTAGTGCAAAAACGAAGTTTTTCCCAAACTTTGGGGAATGGCCATCAGTTGTTTAAAAAAAAAAAAAAACCTAAAGAAATTGTAATACTTTTCTGCATTTAAATAAAGCGAAAAATTCTATTAAAATTTTGTAGTAAAAGCACATGAACCCTGTAATATAAGAATCTGTATCAAATCACATATTTTCAAGAAACATACATATGAAACTTTACTAATATACTTCCTTTTTTCACATTATATTTTGAATTATATACAGCTTATGTTGCATTTATTATGTTAATGTAGAGCACTTGAATATTTCAATTTGTCTTTTTCTACTTAAAGAGTTACATTATATAATCAAGTAATATATGTAAAGTATGCAAATTTAGCTAATAATAGTTATGTCAAAACTGTTTGTATAAAATATTTCTCATCCTCCATTTAGTATTACATTCTAATGTATTGAATTTGTAATTTTACGAATAACTTTCTTTTTCTTTTCTTTTTTTTCTGTATTTTCCAGAACATGGAAAAATATTTTTACTTGTTATTCAATTTATTTATGTTTTCTTACGATATTACTAAACACAGCACTTTTACTTGTTTATGTAAAAATATTATTACTAAACAACATTTTATTCAAATGACATTTGATTCATTTATTTCATCAACATTTGATTCAATATTAAAACTAACATTCATAAAGCACTATATATTAATATTTGATACTTTTAGTTTTATTTAGAAATGAGCTGCTGTGAAAAATGTATATATAAAATGTATAGAAACGAGATATAAACGATTGACCCTATTATTATTTTAAAACCTTCAGGTGTGTGTGTGTGGGTAATTTCTCCAGGAAAAATATTTTATTACTCATGCACAAATGAGGTACAAACAAGGTATAAACAATTGGCGCTATTCATTTTTTAAAACATTGAGTTGGGGGGGGGGGGGTAGTCGTTTCACCAACCTCATTAAAAATCTTCTATTACTCAAGTACAAATGTGATACAAACGAAACGATTATTGGTACAAAGGAGGCAAAAACGATTGGGGCTATCCATTTTTTGTGTGCGGGGATATTTCTCCCCCCTCCCCTTCCGCTAAAAATCTTTTATTTTGTCAATTACCAATGAGGTACCAATGAAAAGATTTTTGTACGAACAGGTACAAACGAGGTATAAACGATTGCCACTATCCTTTTTTAAAAACATTGAGATTGGGGCTGGTCTTCTCTTTTCACCCCCACTAACAATATGTTATTACTCAAGTACAAATGAGGTAAAACGAAAAGATTTTTGGTACAAATGTGTACAAACGAAGTATAAACAATTGGTAATATTTTCGAAAATAAAAGTGAGATAGTGAGGGGACTGGTGAAATGCACCATCAGGAATAATAACATGACTACATTTTCGTGAACGCGTTATATAAAAAAAAAAAAAAATCTGTTTATTTTATGAATAAAACTTGCAGCTGGCACGCCAGTAAGAAGCACTTTACTTTATGAAAAAAACCCTTCTCTACGAACTTCCGTTTTTAATAGTCAAATACTGTATTAACTGTTGAAAAACAAATAGTGGTTAAAAAACAAAATTTTCGTAAAAAAATAATAAATAAATATTCTTAAAATAAACTGCTTTTACCGCCGTCTCTGCTGCCTCCCCCATCCCATGATGTCAACAGATTTTTTTTCTGTGCAATTAATTAAAGGAGGGCCTTTAACCTTTCATGAGGTGGATCAGAACATGCATACATCAACAAAGTATAAAAAACTCTGTTGTTTTCTTCTAAGCCTTGTTCATGCATATATGCACAGATACGTCCGAGAAAAAGAACCCTTGATTAATTGCTTTGAAATGTACAAAGCCGTACAGTACAGTATCTAAAATTTGCAATAGAAACTTAAATAGTGTGACTGTAAATGTTTTTATTCATCATTAATTGAAAACTCTCTAAAAATAATTTCAAGTTACAGTTAACATCAAGCGAAACTCTCACGCATTCCTACAAATTAATTTCATCTTGCAAGGTTAAATGAGCTGTGGATATTTATTTTTGTTTATTTTTCTAAGAATCTGAATTGCACTTTTTTCTGAGCCTATTTTTGATTTCACTTCAAAGCTGACGCAAGCTAATGTTAGGATTATGGTTGCTTCAAGGAGAGGAAAGTCTTTCTTTCTTCACCCTCTGCCTCGCTCTCTCTCTTTCTTTTTTTAAAGGGATAAATAATTTTTCAAAAGCATCGAAAAGTCCTCCAAGATGCAGTTATCCAAAGTATTCTGAAGCCTTTCTGTTGATAAATTCATATTATTTGATAACTTTTACTGATATATTTATGCGCACACTAAGGATGGGAAGTATTTAACATAATAGGATAAATAACATTGCTATTGTATTAGAATCTGTTACGTCTGGTTAATACGTTACTGGAAAGTCCATGTTAACTAAACAACAATTGACGGAGAAAAGCCTGCACCGTCTTGGGAAGTCGTACTAAGAAATTCGGTTCAAAACACAAAATTTGACATAATTTTCTAAAAAATCCTTTGCTGTTTTCGAAAAAATCAAAACGCTATTAGATCACAATTTCTGAATAAGAAAATTTGCAAAGGTTTTGAGTTTACGAATAAAAATGCCTTCAGGAATGTATCATAATGTTTCTATTAGTTTGTATTTGAGAACACCCTCAAAGAAAACGCAAAGTGCAAGAGCATAATTTCCACGGAAAGGGGATAGTTTAGATAAAAGTTTAAACTATATTGCCTATTTTCACAAGTAAAAGTTTGAGGCTTTGCCTCAAAAAAAGAGATAAACCCCAAGTCGAAATTTTCAAAAACCACTGACAAAAGTGAAGCATCGAGCAGAAAAAAGTAAAATTCTCCCTATCTTTTTCATATTTTTCTTGCAATCAGAAAAGTTCAAAACGTTTCAAGTAACCGAAATAACTGTATAACCTTCGATGGTTCTTCACTAATAAATGTGTTTTTAAAATCATTTAGTTTCTCTTGAAACAATGATTCGTTTAGTTAAAAAGATAAATAATATTCTTTAGAAATTATTTTTGCAATCCAGTTATGGATGAACGGAAAAACTACATTTTTGTGGGAATTTTTTTGTGAATTAAAGAAAGAAATATGCCATTTGCGGATTAATAATCAAATATGAATGTAGATTCGTGTGTGGGCTTAAAAGCGGTATAATGATTGGCGTTCTCTTTGGGAAGAGCACTAAGGGGCCGTCCATAAATGATGTCACGCTTGGAGGGGGGGGAGGGGGGCTTCATGAAATTGTGACAGTTTGTGACAAGGGGGTTGGAGGGGGTAAGAAGAAGTGTGACATCACACATTTTGGTTAAAATAAAATCATTAAAATCAGCAGATTAAATTTTGAAGTTATTTTGAAATTACCTGAATTTGAGTGTATTTTTTAATCGGACTAAAACAACTTTCACATGATTTGTTTTCACTTATATTCCTTTCTTTTGAAAAAAAAATATAAATATTTTATTACTAATTGTATTACTTTATTGTATATTAATTATGTTTTTGTCGTAAACCTTAATCTTATTTTACACAAAATAAATACACGAATAATTTTTATTGTTATGCTCACAAATGTCATTAAAACTTATAGTTAAAGTTGAAAAATAAAATTTGAAACATGATCATCTATAACGTAGTTACTTTGTTTCTGAACTCCAAGTATATGTCTATGTAATATAGCGTGACATGTGACAAGCGGGGGGGGGGGGGGGTATGGTGAAGTGTGACACTTTGTGACAAAGGGGGGGGAGGGATAAAAAATATTGAAAAAAAGTGTGACATAATTTATGGACAGCTCCTAACGTCAGTTTTCGTTCACACTGAGTATTACTGTGAAATCGAGGTAAGGATTTGTTGATAGAAATGGGGTGGGGGAATGAAGACATGGGTGTTTGTAAAGAGGATTTAAGGCGTTCACTTTAAATATGTATTATAAAGATATTTGGGATTGTTGTCAAATAGGATACCCCAGCTGATTACAGAATGTGCTTTTTCGGTCAATTGTGGCTGAAGTAGCAGTAGTTTATTTTATTTAGAGCGTGTACAGTATTATTAAGAACCGTGTGCCTTAGTTTATTTTATTTAGAGTTTTATAATCTTGCGTTGAGCTTGAATTTTAATTTTTGTGATCATTTTTTGCAAATAGTAATTATCATGTCTCTTTAAATATGAGGGAAAATGAAAAAAAGCCAGTAGTAGAGTTTTCTAAAAATATCTTACTATAAAAAATTCGGAACAAAATGATTTCTGTGATTTTTGTAGACAATGTTTAAATTTTCTGATTAATATAAGTATTTTTTTTTTTAAATAAGCATATTGAAAGATGAAATGTAACAATCTGTTGTTTTTAATAACTGAGCGTTGTTCGCATCTTAAAACCATAAAAAATTGAGAATATATTATTTTTTAATGCTAATTAATTTTTATTACAATAAAATATTCCTATCATATCTCATTTTCTTACAAATTGTGTTTCTAAAACTGAGTTTTAATTTTATACAATGTGTTCCTTTTTATCGTTTACCAGTAGCTAATTCCGAAACTGTTGGCTTTAGAGGTATAGTTCCTATTGCAAAAATGTCGCAAATGTTGTTCTTCATTATATCAAAATCTATTTACGTCAAGCTAGTTACTTTTTAAATAATTACGAAATTAAAAGTTTCATACAATCCTTGGGTTCTATGAGTTTTATTTAGAAAATTTCTTTTCCATGTTCTAACAAATAAAACAGTAAAAATCTATTCTTCGACGACCAAGATTTAACAAGTTATGATACTTAGAATTTAAAGAATTTTCGCCATTTTCTGTCATTAAAAACCGAAAAACGTGTTTTTAATACCAGAAAACACTGAAAATTCATGGAATTACATGTATCATAACTAAGTAGATTTTTTTTTTTGTCGAGCAAAAGTGGAATATTGACTGTGTAAGCAGATTTTAATAATGTGAATGTATCTTAACCCTTTCCGGCACAGTGGTCCCACTCCGGGAACACCTAATTTTAATTCCAAACTTGCATTCTGCACCAAGAATATTTTAATAAAATTTTGCTTCTACAATGAAAGCTTAAAATTAAGAAGTTCTTATTTTCTAAAAAAGTCGTTTGTAAATTCCGGTGTCAGTCAGTAATTTCGCATTTTACGAACAGAATTTGTCTGTGCCGGAAAGGGTTAACAGAAAACAACGTCTATACTTGCCAAATTATTTCAAACGTTCTGTTTAAAGGCCTTTCGAGTAAAACATTCGAAGGTGGCATACCTTGCGATTAGTTTATACGTTGCAAAAATAACAGGTTAATGGAACCTAATATCAGTGCTACTGTAGAACAATGTCACCTATTAACCAAAAATAACTCTATTTCATAAATTTAGCGCACACACACATACAATTTCACATACATATGGGTGTTTCTCGTGACATAATGATAACTTCAAACTGAGATCTCAAAGCTACAGCGGTCGTCGGACGTATTAAAGTTATAAGCTACACAAAACAACCAAAAAATCCAAATCTTAACATTATTCTTTGACATGAAGCGCTCTTAAACCTATGCATATATGCTTTGCGCTCAGTAATATTCGTTATTATTAGAAAGGGCTTTGAACCGTTAATCTCCTAAATAATGAGGCAGCTTTAGTTGGATGCTCGACGTTTTCAATTATATAACTCACCGTATTTCGAGTGTTCTTTTCTTCTCAGTCAAAAGGTAATGCAGCAAACTTTTAAAAAATGTAGAACATTTTCCAGAGTTTAGATATATATCAGAATGCCGTGTCGTATAGCCAGCATCCATTTTTTGCTAATATTGCAGCTTTTCTCAGAATGTATCTTTTCATTTCTTCTCATTTTTTAAAAATGCAGTCACAAGTCTTTACACATGAATTAACCCATCATATGCATACGAAACATTTAATCATTGCACACTCAGAAAATTATCGTATTAGCGGATTAATGTTACAAATAATTTTTCAATAATTTTAGCACACATTTTCACGTGTTTTTTTTTTCTTTCTTTCTTTCTTTATCTTTTTTCTTTTTCTTTCTCTCTCTCTTTTTTTTTTTTTTTTTTTTTTTGGGGGGGGGGGGTGTAGTATTGGGCACCAACTGAAGTTCTACGCACTACCGCCGCGTTCTAGGATTATTGGAAAATTACAATGTGAGAAAATTAAGAAAGTGATATAACTTATGAATAAAGGTTTTGTCTCTAAATGTTATCTTATATGCATATTCTAATTTTCTTAATGAAAATAATAATAGAGAAATACGTTTACTCATGGACGCAGGCCTGGAGGGCCAATTCCTTGAATTTTCAAATTTAATTCACTAAATTTTCTTTGTTTCTAATAATTAAAACATATATATTCTTCTTAAGTATTTTAAAGTTTATGGGGAAAGAAAACCTTCCACACAAAAATTTTTTAGTTATTTTTTTTTCTTATGTCCATGTGTTTAAAAATTATCTTAAACTGGTGTTCAGGGGTTCCTGCCTACCTGGTGAAAAAGAGATACTATTGCTTCATTTCTCCATTTTGGAAAAGGCCAGTGCATGCTTAATTCTGTATTTTTTTATATTTCATATTTGTTACATTACTGTATTGCTTTTTATGTTGATATGTTTCCAAAAACTTTCGCACGAGGCGTTCTGGTGAAAAAAAATAGTTTATCTTATTTCATATTTATATTTTCCATTTTAAAAAATACGGCCTTGACAATCTGTTCCAAAATCTTGATTTCATTCTGCCATTGGCTCACTGTTCATGCGTTTCCTTATGATTAATTTATTTAAAAATGCATAACATTTTTACAGCTTTTTACCCTTATTTATATGATGATACGGATAAAGAGCGATATAATTAGGCGCGATATAACGGTGGTTTACCATATTTGATAGATGCCCATTTGAATGATTTAAGGTTTTAAGGGGCCGCTTCACTGAAACTCCCCGATCGCGAAATCCCATGTAAAACTGCGAAGCGCGATTACTCATTACCTAATATAGATATTAAAATGCGGTTTTCACCATTAGAAAGTAGACGTCAGATGCCAACGTTGTGATTTTTTAAAAATGATATCTTTAAATTTTAAGTATTTAAAAAATCCCTATTAACTTTCCAATTTCTGCATGACGAAAGTTTATCATCTTTTTAAAAATACTTAAAATTTGCGTAGGCAATTTTTAAAAACGAACAACGTCGGCATCTGACGCCTATTTTCTGATGGTGAAAACAGTATTTTAATAATTATAATAGTTAATAAGTAATCGCGCTTCGCAGTTTTCCCATAGGTTAACATGTGATTTCGCGATCGGGGAGTTTCAGTGAAGCGGCCCCCTTCACTGAAACTTCACTAATGTATTCAACAGATAAAGAATAAAACTTCTACTAATGACTGAATTAGACAGCTAGATAGGATAGCTACAATTTAATTTTATATTAACTAATCTGCGTCAGTCTAGACGCAGAACTGAACATCCAATTATAGAAGGCAGGAAACCACAAGAGGAAGTTATATAAAAGTAGAAAAGTAAGTGCTGATCATTGTCGGTTCAAACTCTTTCTTGGTTCGTATCCAAAGACTAGACAGAGACTTCTTATGAAGATTGAAAAGTAGTTCTGTTTGGCAGAAAACAAAGTTTTCAAGCGTATAATGCTCCCTACTTTAAAAAAAAAAAATCGACTTCAAAGTTGGAGATTTTTGCTCTCAGATGTTTCCTGTTGATTATGGGTATTCAGGAATGCCTAAGGTGAGGAGATATCATGATGAATGAATGCTGCATCGTGGAAATTTTAGAAAAGGTAGAAAAAAAATGGGGATTTACCAGTTTAATAAAATTTCCGAAATGGGAGGTTTTCTGTAGATCAGGAGCCACCAAATTTTTTTGTATCATGGGAGCATTTGAATTTTACAATCCGCTTTGTGGGCGCATTTCCTTCCCCCACAAACTCACCCACACAATGTGCTCATTGCATAAACATACATAATCTCATATACATAGTTTGGATGGATATAAATCTACAATTAGGAAAATTTTCATGTGCGAAGGGTAACAAGGCTTTTTTACAACCATCCAGGATACAAATGATGAAACAAATGCAAAAATCGTTTTCAGTACAAGTAAGGCATTCAATATCTTGTTCAAATCATATTTTATTTGAAGAAGTTTGTAGAGACTGAGAATTTTTTTTCTTTTTTATCAAACCCTGTATTTACGGGCGCGTGGTTGAGGACCCCTAGGGTCTTGAGGGCTTCGAGAGAGTATAAAAAATATTTGAATTGTTTCATAACCAGTAAAATTGTATTTTACGCGCCTCAAATTTGCATCTCCCCGTCCAATTTATAAGAAAATTATGCTTATGCACAGAGTCTCAGACAAAAATCACGGGTCTCGGCATCACCTTTTATGGGACACACTATAAATCTAATAAAATATAATTGCGTCAAGTGTAATTTTACACATTTTGAGCACTTTATTAATGTTTTGCATTTATTTTTACATTTAGGATCACCAAGGATATCATTAAGATTAGCTAATTCAATATAACTATTTCATCTTCTACATTAAATCATGAATTTTGTAAAATTGTGGAAAGCCTAGAGCAAAAAGTAAAATAAGAATTTGATAATTTGGCTTGAATGATATTTTGTATGATCTTAAGTGCACATTTTTTTAGAGTTTTTGAAATCATTCCTTCAAACATATAGACTTAAAATAAGTTAGACTGTTCTTCTCTATTCACGGAAGCCTTGAAAAATGAAGCAAACTTATGTTAAGTGTGTTAGGTATTGCTCGGAGTAAAGTTGCCAAAACAACGACCCATTTTGATTTTTTTTCAAAGGGTTAACAACAATATTGTTTTCAAACTGATCACAGCGTTTAAAATGCAAAAATACGAAATTTAAAAATATGTCTTGCTCTTTTTCGTATCCTGAACGGTTCGGCCGATGTACGTTAAGGAAAACGGTTAAAATAAAACAGCATTTTGTTCTTCCCTTTTACGTGCTCGGGAAAGCAGGGACTACGCATGCGCGGGCGTGCTTGCCAAATTTCAGAAAAAACATTCGTTTTCGGTGATTTTTTAATTAATAGCTCGGCTAATAATTAAAAAATTAAAAATATGAGCCTCAGGTGTATCAGGACATGCCTTGGACTATCCTCATACGAAGTTTTAGACCAATACACGCGGTAGATTTTCTAACCATCGCCAACACACATACACACACAGAGAGCGAAACTTTCTTTTATTAGTAACACATCGGCTGATAAGTTCCCGGTCTGGCACACAGATGGCGTTGCAATCGCCGAACCGATGCTTTTTTTTAGTAAATACTAACCTTTAAAAGGTAGCAGAAAAAATGTCATGACGATTCGCCGTGTTGATAAAACGTTAGAGTGGTTTTAGTTGAACGACTTTGTTGATAAACAAAAAAATGGATAAACAAGAATTTCAAGAATTGTTATTTGATGGAAAAAAACACCGTTCAAACAAAAGGTTGGCTTGATAAGCGTTATCCGGACATTGCACCAGGTAAATCAACCATTATTGACTGGTTTGCTGAATTTAAACGTGGTCGTACGGACACCAGTGATGCACCACGCAAAAGAAGTGGTAAAAAAAGTCCACAAAATCGTTTTGGGGAACCGTAAAGTGAAGTTGCAGGAGATAGCTCAGATTCTGAAGATATCCAAAGAACGTGTAGGTTTTATTTTGAATGAACATTTGTCTATGAAAAAGCTGTTGTCAAAGTGGGTACGGCGCGTGTTGACTTTTGACCAAAAACAACAACGAGTCGATGATTCTGAGCATTGTTTGGAGCTTTTTCGTTATAAAATTATTATTATTATTTATTTATTAAATTATTTTTATTAAATTATTATTATTAAAGTATTATTATTATTATTATTATTATTATTATTATTATTATTATTATTAAATTATTATTATTTATTATTAAAGTTATGTTATTTATTAAAGTTTTTAAGTTATAAAATTATGTTAAAAAGTTGTGTTTTCTTTATTAGACCGGGAACTTATCAGCCCATGTGTTATAGATAGTGTGTAAGGTTGTTCTCACAAGCAGAATCCTGCGCGGGTCGGGCTGTACCCGACCCAAACTGGAAAATTCCATTTGAATTTAACCCGACAAAAAACTTTCGTCAGCCCTCAACCGGAGAGAACAAAATTCTAACACCATTTTGACGCTCTGAAATTTAAGGCGTTTTCAGTCATTTCATTTAAAGAAAAATACATCTACAAAAATACATTTACACTAATTTATTATGCTTACATTAAAGTTGAAAATGGTATTTTTGTTTAGTTAAAAAATGGCGGCTTGACAGCTGATGGGCGGGAGCGCCTATAAAAAAGAATGTCAAGCGGTGGACATGCAAACTCATCGTAGACTTGACCTAGAACAATGTAACAAAAAAAATTAGTTTTCTTGATCCAAAAGCTTGTGAAATATGTAGCTCTTTTAAACAAGAAAGAAAAATCGTGCTTCAAGCATAGATTATGAAGCACTTTCCAACACATTCAAAATACTGTAACAAAACTTCCCTGTTTAGTAAGGTGAAAGATGGTGTCAAAGTAAACAATTTGAAAAACGCATAACACATTTGAAAACCCAATTTCAGAAATTACCATCTATAGTCCGAAAAATATTCACTTCTTTTGTGAAACCTTGTATATGATCTATAGATTTGCTTATATACTGCATAGTATGCAATAGTTCAGTTAGGAAACGCATAACACAGTTGAAAATACCCCTTCAGCAATTTCCGTCAATAAGCGGAAATGTATTAAAATTCTTTTGTGCAGCCCTGTATTTGATCTATAGAATTTATACACACCAAGTAATATGCAAAAATATAGTAAAATTAGAAAATGCATAACACAAGTGAAACCGCACTTCCAACAATTATCGCTTATAGACCGTACTGTAACCGAATTATTTTGTGTGTCCCTGTAAATGAACGATACATGCTATACACACGATATTATATAGTAAGCCTCTTGTAGTGCACCTCAATATGTATATCAATTTAAATATGTTTGAAATAGTAACATCATTAATATAAAACGATTTTTTCCCCATTAGACCATAATGTAACGGAATTATTTTGGGTGTCCCTGTAAACGAACTATAAGTGCTTCACACTTCATTTTCAATACCGAACACGCCATGATAAACTCCAATAACATATATCAATTACATGGCAATCCAAGTAATATTTACGCGAGTTAGAGCGCGGACAGACGGCGATTACAAACCAAATTCATAAACCCTTTTCAAGTATGCTGGGAAAGTGTTAAAAACAATGATTTTTAGTAAAATGGCATCGATTCAAAGTAAAACTAGTCGTTAGGGGGGGGGGGGGGCACCGTAATAATTACCCATCATGGATACGCATAATATAAAATATGAAAATAAAACATTTGTAAACTATTTATAAAATGCACTGCAATTCGAATAAAATCGTGGCTTGATGACGTCATAAACTTTAAATGCTCTATTACTGAATTGCGTAAAAGAAACATCCTTATAACTCCAAAATTGACAATCATATTAACTAACGGTTTACTGCGTCGGATTAAGCGTCTCATTTATAATTAAAATATATCTTTGAATTGAAATTTGAATGCAATACAGGGTCATAAAAAATCGAAAAGTGAGGAAAATATGATTACAAATATCTCGGCAACTCATTATCCGATCGACTTCATTCTTTATGCAAAATTTGTTTTTGTTTTTAATTGTCTTTTATATTCACTCCTTAAAATAAACAATTTCGAAAATTTTTATATACCTTTTTTTCAGAACGAATATTTCGTGAGTCCGAAAACAATAGTTCCGTATAATCGAGGTTACTGAAATTCAATAAGCTTCTTCCCATTATTACATACTAAGTACATACCAAATTTCAAGTCTCTATCTCAATTTGTTCGGGAGATAGAGCGTTTATAGACACACAGACATATGGACGGCAAATTTTTTTTTCTAAAAATATGTTTTTCGGAATCTCAATCTGAAACGTGTAAATCCGTCAATTTTTTTTTTTTTTTTTTTTTTTTTTTCGATTTTCAAAACGATTACAAGATTTATCCTATGATGGGTAAGTAATATAAGTTTTAAACCGCAAATTTCGTTTCTTAAAAATTACACAGAAAAGCGAGATATAATTATTTCGAAAAAGTTCTATGTATTCAACTAGAAAAATATGTGATGATTAATTTTCAAAAAGATCAAGTTAAGTTTTGTTGAAAATTGACGGAGGTAGTGTCCATCGATTTTGAAAAAGCTGTTCTAAAAAAACGCGCTTAAAGTTTTCCTCGCTGTTTACTCGCTATGCCGAACTCTACTTCCTACAGCTCCAAAATTGCTCTTTCACTTTTTATATTGATTTCTAATTTATAATGTATGATTTTCATGTGTATAAACAGTACTTTAAGCAGCAAAAATACATGCATAAAAAAAATTATTGAAATTTTGAACCAGTCAAAATTGTAAAGAAATGTGATATTTTAAATAAAATAAGTAAAGAATTACCATTATCTGAATGCTCCAGAAGTTCCGCTTAGTCTGCCGTTTAAATTGGAAGATATTTTAAAAAGAATTAAAACTGTATCTACTAATATATACGATTAATATTAAAACGTTAATTACAGCATAATTTATATAAACTAAAACAAAACTCAATTAAAAACATAGACCAATTTTAAACACCATAAAAAAGAGCAGAATGCGTTTTGAAAGAGCTTAGTCCTTCAGCAGGCACAAAAAGACCTGCTACGACTTTCAGAGCAGGAGCAAGATTTTTGTATGCTTATTATTATCATGTTACTGGTTCTCATTTGTACTTTAGTGTAATTTTGCTTTTGGTTAATGTAGCTTTGTTCGTAATTTTTACTTAAATTTACTTCCTCTTTCCACCGCATATACCAGTAAGGATAACTCGAAAGCCTTTTGTAGAATGGTATTTTAATAATGAACGCATCGAAAAAAAGTTGTTTTAATAGGGCTTAAAAGTATAAATGCCATATAATAATGCTATATAAATAATAAATGTATCTTTTTTTTTCATTTATTGTAACCATTACAACATCTTCCCCCTTTTTAAAACAAATAAAGCAATAGTGTGTGGGGTGTGGAACGGGGCAGCACCGCAGCAACTCTGGCACCTGGTGCGAAAAAAAATTTCTCCTTTTTTTTATCGATCATCCGTGCATCATTAGTGATAATTAAAGTGCCTATTTGGCTGGGGGTTTGGTGCTCGCGCACCACTCGGATATTCTTTTAATATTATATTCATGCAATAGATGCACGATTTACATGCAATAGATGCCATAACTTGTCCAGTGAAACATGCTAACGATTTAAAATTATTCTTTCATTCAGTTTGAAAAGTTTTTTCGAATGCAATATCTGGATGAAAATGTAAAAATAAATTTTATCTAATGAAAATCTGCATATTCAATTGATCAAATGAACTCGAAAAATTAGTGAAACGTAATATATGAATAGATACATTTCATATAAAAATTGAATCATGAATATAAAAAGTGAATAAGATCATTGTGCTTAAATACGAAGCTATTTCTCATGCGTTTTTCACATTTAAGGTCTATTTTGCATTTTATTAAATATAAAATGCCAAATATAAGAAAAAAAAAGGTTGATTGTTATGCTTTTAAGTCAAAACTATAGTTTTTTTTTTTTTTTTGAAGAAATTGAATTATTATTTGTAATCTATGCAAAAATATATCTGTCACATTTCTGTCACATTTATAGTAATTAAAAACCTAAATGAGATATCAAAGTATCTAAATGTGAGAATGCATTTTATGCACATCAGTTTATATAATTTATTAATTTAATTACTATCAGTTTTTAAATACTTAATGCTGCATTATATATAAATAACGAATCATTCAAACGTTTAATTTTGACATTTAATGAACAAGAAGTAACAAATGGATGATGATTACAACTAGTGCTCGCGAATATACGTTTATATACGTTTAAACGTATACGTAGTTAAGCTTTTTTTTTCATATTGTACCTATTCAAAATCGTTACAATACATTTTAAACGTATTAAACGTATATTCGCGGGCACTAATTACAACATATTTTTACAAAAAAAAAAAAAAGTTTATGAATATATATGTTTTACACAACTATTTCAGTAACTATTTTTTTTAATATATATTTAGAAATTCCTGGAACGCTGTAGTTGTTCCTGGAATTTAACAAATATGGTAATGTAGCAACTGCCAACCTTCCTGCTTTGGGTTTTTTTTCCCAAGTCAAATAAATATCATTTGAGTCAGAAAAATTGTTTAATGAAATGTTTCTGTTTCTACTTGGTTTATTTATTATCTTGTTTTATTATTATTTTTATCTGTATTTAATTGTTTTGAAAAAAAGGAAGATTGACAAGGTATGTCCAATTTTATTCAGTTCACAAAATGTTTTATCACGCACCGTTCTGGCCACTTCCAAATTTTGGGCTACTCATTACCACTGTGTCTCATTACCACTGTTACTCTTCGACTTCTTTATATATCTTAATAGCAACAACAGTACCTTGAAAAATTCTTTACTCAACAATTACATAGCTGCTAAATTTAATATTATCATTAGACCCTTCAATTAGCATTTCATCACATAAGCTAGAGTGACCGTTCCCAAAACTCCATCCTTTTACTTGACCGTGTAATCTTGAGTGAAGGTATTATATTTTCTATGGGTCTGCTATGATGTCAGTCAACCAGCTTTAACATTCTCGACAGCTTGTTTAACTTCTAGAACTTTTTAGAAGCTCTCAAGCATTTCGATAGATAGAAATTAGCAGGAAATAAGAAAAATAAAAATGGTAACGGTATTAAATAGTCCACGTTTACTCCATAATAAAAATATCTTTAAAAAATAATAATAAATGAAATTTAACTAAAGACAATAATTCTCACCGTTTACCTTCAGCCCCTCTAGGAAAATTGGGAAAGGGCACTGTTGCATTGCACCCTACCATTGGATTCAAAACTTGATTCATTGATCATATTTCTTTATTATTTGCTTACATGTACGCCACAATTATTACATAAAAAATTTTATAAAATTTTTATAAAGGCATGAATTTTCCTATTTTAATCCTTTGTAATTCGTAATTAAGTATTCAGCTAAAGAAAAACACTAATATATTATATGTGGAAATTCTTAAATTTATTAACTCAACAAAGTTCAATTATTCTACGTTTCTGTTTTTAATCATTGTTTTAATTTAATATATGAAAATACCACAGGCAACTACATTTATATTCCAGTCGTACTGCTATTAAAAAAAAAACATTCTTTGAGGTAGTTGCAGAAATATGAATGAAGTTTGAATTACACATGCAAAAGTTGTTGTAGCCAAATATATGGCAAGGATTATAATATAGAAAAAGTGGTACGAACCCTTTAAAATAAATTTAAAAAAAAAAACAGTCTCCTTTAGCAACCCTGCCCATAAATTTATCTTAATACATCTGTTGCAAGCCTCTCCGCATTTGAAGACTCCAAATCGTCGTTAATAGCCTTGGTCTATCAAAAAATTGGACACCAAAATACGGTAATTTTTTTTTGAACAACTTTAGTTCAAAATGTGACGTCTTTTTCCGCTTTCACTTCCGGTAGATGAAACAGACCTTCAATGCCCTAACGCGATGAAGTTATTTGACATTAAAAAAAAAAAAAAAAAAAAAACGAAATGGTAATCACGATTTCGGGAATATTCTCCGCGTTTAGGAACAGTTGTTGGAGTTTGGTAATTAACAATGTATACTGTAATGGGAAATGGGACGCCTAGAAGAAACGCTTTAAATTCAGTAACATGTTTCGCGTTTTGTTCCTGAATTGCATATGTTTGATTATGTCACATTTATATTGCGTTTCTTGCGTTACGATTTTGACGCTTTGTCTTTATGGGTCACCACTTTAGGCACATTGACCTTACGCATTTATATTCAAACATGTAATTATTTTCACCTGGAAGAAAATTCCGATCATTTTTATCTAACTTTTTTCGAAAATGCTGGCAACTCTATTCGCATAAACTTAAAACCGGCCAGTAGAAGACATTCCAAAGTTAATTCGACCCGATCCTGACCCGATCAGGACTCTACTTACGAGCTCTAAAAGTGGGATTACTTCTCCTGGTGAAAATGACATCATTTTTAAAAGAAAGCATGCATTTTAAGTCAAAAACTGAAATACTTTTCTATAATTGCGTAAAAATGATATCATTTTCAGAGACTTCTCATTACACCAACCATAAGGGCTGTTCTCAAATCCAAACTGGCTACTTTTTGAGACATTTTTAAATTATTTTTTCTTCGCAAACGTATCAAATTTGTAGATGCATTTATTAAGAAACTATGTAATCGAACTGATTTACCGATTTTCGTTAAAGGCAGAAGATTTTTCAGAAAAAGCTGTAACGTTGGCGTTTTGAACCGAATTTCTAGATAGCGCAAAATAAAAAAAAATGCCGTCCTGAGACAATAATTGCTTATAACTCAAGATGCAACTCATGTATCGGAACATGAAAAAAAAAAACTGTTCAGTTGCGAATCATTTCGATAATCATGCCTGCAAGTACCAAGCTTCTATGTTTAAAAATGAGTCAGAAATTATGTAAGAAAGTTTCGCGTTGTTGATTGGGAAAAAATATCTTTTTAAGAACCGCCTTGCCTTAAATAAAGAACCAAATCTTCAAAAACAAAATGCTTTCCAAGTGAAAAGGGCGTCATTTAAAAGATTTTTGTCAAATAATATAATAAAATCACTTTGTTAACTTTAAATTAAAGTGTAATTACTGCTTAAAGTGATAAAAACATAACACAAAAGGCTTAAAAATACCTTTTAATATAAATGACATATGTTTCATGCGCTCAAACGGCGACTTCTTCAAGATCAAAATGATAAATAAATGAAATAAATAAATAAAATGACAACTTTGCGAAAATAGTTTATATATCATTTTGATAGCGAAGAAGTCGCCGTTAGAGCGCATAAAACATATGTCATCTATATATTAAAAGGTATTTTCAAGCGTTTTGTGTTATGTTTTTATCTCTTTAATCAGTAATTACACTTTAATTTAAAGATTTTTTTTCATTGAAAAAACTGCAACATTTTCTAATAATTAGATCAAAACATGCAATTTTCGTAATATGTATATTTATTCTACATTGTAAATATGATTTCCTACTTATAAAAAATTCAATAAAATTGACATATAAATCATGTAAATGCTAAAGTCATATTGCTTGACCCCCCTCCCCCCCCAAAAAAAAAAAAAAATCTCATACAATACTAATGTAGTACATCTGATTGCCAACTCAGCAAGTACACAAGATGAATTTTTAAGTCCCTTTCGCCTCAAATAGCTGTTGAACCGAGTTAGCTATTACAGCCGCATGAATGTGATCTGTGAGTAGGTATTCGTGATTCAAGCGCTTAAATACACCTTCTAGTGGAGTGGAGAAGAGTTGTAAGTTCTCGCTTCAGGAAAATCATCGTGCAAGCCCATAGCATTACATGTATTTTTAATTTGTTCATGATGTTTTTGCTTTTTTGCAAAATGTTACCTTTTATGTGCCATTAGTGTTAAACGACAAGGTAAAAATTATCCGAATTTAAGTATCTAAAAATATCAAGCGCGTTCAATATCAATAATGATTTCAATAGCTCTTTACCATTAGTCAAAGGGACACTTTTCCTGTACCGACAGCTCCGATTAGCGCCCCCCCCCCCTATAAGCCCTTTTAATTCCCATACTAGTTGACCCGCACGACGTTGCCCGGCCCCGTGATAATAACTTTAAATAAGCCACAAATTTATATTATTTTATATCTTTAACCCGATTTAGCTTCGATTACCGCCCCCCCCCCCTCGTATAGGTCCTTTTAATTCCCATACTAGTTGACCCGCCCGACGTTGCAAGGTCCCGTAATATTAACTTTAAATAAACTACAAATTTGTATTATTTTATATCTTTAACCCGATTTTGTATGAATTTATATTTTTAAATAAAAAATTTCCGAAAAAATATTGATATTTATTGTTAAATTGCTCGTAAGAAGACATTTTCTTGTTTTTTCATGTATCGTTTCATAGTTTTTAAAAAAGTGTTTTTGTTGTCCGAAAGCCGTTTGAAATTTTTAATTATTAAACCATGGACATGCAGAAAATTTATTTTGGTCATACAAAGTATGGCAAAAATTGTAGATCACTTCAATTTATTTAATCGGTAATAATTACATGCATTTTTTTAAAAAATTAAACACTTTTAATACAACTATTTTTTATTGATATTATATTTTTAATATAAATTTAATTTTTTAAAATATTGTTAGGCGTTAAACTGTACTTAACTCAAAAGCTTTCGAATAAAAAAAATACAAATTATATACGTAACTTCTTTTCCTGAAAATGTGAGAGTAATTGAAATAAATTACAGCCAAAAGTAATGCAGAAATCATTCTGTCGGAAGCGAGATTTGAATCCACTTTCTCAGCAGAGTGCCAGAGCTTAAACTAACACCTTAGACCGTTCGGCTATGCTGAACGCGTTCAAGTGTACCTTAAAACGGAACTGGTTTTAGATTTAATTTCACGCATGCGAGAAAACATCGAATTTGCGCTGAAATTTTTAGATTGTCGCTTTAATATATAGGATTGGGTAAAACGAATATTAGCTACCTCGCAGCACCCCATAGCGGTAAATTCCCAAATTAGTGGTTGAATTTTCAAAACTAAAGGAGATACGACGGAAGTTTAAGTGACAAAATTATAGAGCACCATCGATTTAGTAAGAAAAGACATGTCATGCGGATACGAAAAATAATCAACTGTACAGACGAAAATATTCGAAACCAATTCGAGATATTAAAAACAAAAGTACTTTTCCTTGCTTGTACTACGCCGAAATTGTTTCTTTATATTTGTGTACGGTCATATTCTGATTTCATAAAATTGCATTTGCATTACGTTTAAAAAAAATTACCATTTCGCTTTCAGAGAAAATTCGTGCTTTTTATAAACAAAACATTCCGTATCCGTGATTGGGATTTTGGTGTGTACAGGCAACTATTTATCGTATCTGTGCACACAATATAGCTTTTTTTAAAACAAATCAATGATCTCTACATCTTTGTCATTGAATTTTTGGTCTTATCTCACATAGTTTTCGAGATACGATCTCTAACTCCGGAATTTACCGCTAGGGGCGCTGAGATATATGTCTTATTATATCACTTATTATCCTCTGGTTGCGAGGTTGGTGTAGCATGCATACCCGTTTTACAATACCTAGATACCAAATGCTTTTATAAAGTACGTGACGCGACAAACATTTAATATACATTGAAATCAATTTGTTCTTAAATTCTAGCGACAATGAATCTTTTCAACATTCGAGCAATAGAATTAATTTCCCTTAAAATGGGTTAAAATAGCTACTATAAAAAGGGAGGACATATTGCGAGGAATTTGTGTGTTAAAGAAGATTGTCTCGATATAATCTGAAACAAGTAATAAGAGTTCCATCTGATAAGATATTCATGAAAATGTTGAGCCCCATTTAAAAAGCAACGTTTTGTTACTCTGTATTGAAACTAAGCAATTCCTATGTCTGACAGAGCTGTAATAGCAGTTCACTGGCATGGAAATATTCATATTACAGAAAATTGAAAGAGAAAAATGAAAGAATTCGCCCTTGCTCATTACAGATTTAAGATTGGATACATAAACATCAGTTACCTGAAATAAGAACGAAAACAAGTTTACTGAACATTTCTTTAATTCTCAGGATTACATCAAAAATGTTTATGTAGTAAAGACAAAAAATGCTTACTTATTCTTTATGTTACTATTTCTAAATAAAGAATATTATATTGTATGCAAAATGTTAAGTTATACTTAATATATTAAATATTGTCAAGTGCCTAAATCAATACAGGTTTTATTAATTTTTATACTTTAACTAAATTCTTTCTTCTTGAGCAATCAATATTCAGTGCTTATCGACTCAGTACATTTGTAACTTTTTTATTATTTAATGATATAGATATTGTTAAATCTGAAACAATTGTCGCATATTTCCTACATATATAACGCGGAGTTTTGAAACAAGAAAATTTATATCAAAATTTACAGATGCGAGTTATACGTCGGATATACAAATAAAAGATTAAAAATTAAGAAATTATCAGCACAAGAATTCAAATTTCTACATTAAATGAACAAGAAAAGAAAACGTGATTAGTTGAAAAAACAAGTGTTACGATTCCTATAATGATTTGTGGGGATTCATATTCGGATAAGGCCCCACCAGTGGCTGAGAGGTTCTGCTCTCAAAGCTAGTAGACGGGAGGTGCTGGGTTCAAACACCTGTCGTGCTCGTCGACCTAACCGTTCGGAGTTTTCCGTGGTTTTCTTTGAACCTTTTCGTAAATACGGGTTAGGATCCCTTTGAAAGACCCCCACGGAGGGCACTCTCCCCAGGGCCTATATCCCTCGTGTTGATAATCGGCCGTCATAAAGTCAACCATCAACATCATATTCGGATAAGACAGATTAGATTGGCAGTATCATTATGTTCTCGCTTTGCATTTGCTATTTTTTTCTTTATTTTACTAGTTATTATTTTCACTAGTTGCTATACTTTTTTAGGCTCTTTATTATATTTTCTTGCTACATATCTCATGATGTTTTATTTGCAATTAAGAGCAAATACGGCGAAGGTACCCCCAAAATAGAAAAACATAGTCTCCAAATCATAGCTTGCGCGTTATGCGCCGGGACCGAATATGCTAGAATATACGGTATTTTGCCATGATGTACTTTATTTATTCATTAATTTATTGTGTATGTGTGTGTGCCATATCTTTCTTCAGTCTGTAAAAAGTCCAGCAGATGAAAATGGAAAACGGATAATCTGATATAACAGGTTAAAAATTAAATTTGATTGGAAATATATTAATTGTGACTTTGTTATCGTTGCAGTGAAAATAAATAATAATTTCTCAAAAATAATTTATAACTATTTTCTCAAAGTAATATTTAAGCTGTGCCAGAACCAAAGAAAATCCAAAATCAGAATCTTAAATCAATTGAGATTCCGCAGGGAAACTTACTGTGATAAAAAGCATTTACCTCCGCAAGTGTCCGGCTGGTCCGTTTTTTGAACACCACTATTTCCAAACAATAATCTTCATACATTGCCAAAAAAAAAAAAAAAAGTGTTGATTTTACAGTATAATACTGGCATCCTAGCTGCCAGTATTATACCGTAAAATTAAGTAATAAACAGTAAAATTAACAGTAGTAAACAGTAAAATTAACAGCAATAAACAGTAAAATAAGCAGTAATACGATACCATGCATGCGCGGCTGCGTATTACTGCTTATTTTACTGTTTATTACTGTTAATTTTACGGTATAATACTGGCAGCTGGGATGCCAGTATTATACTGTAAAATCGACACTTTTTTTTTTTTTTTTTTTTTTTTTTTTTTGCAGTATAGTATATTTCTTACAACATTTATAATAGAAATCTACCACGAAGTTTTTTGTTTAGAAATAGTGGTATTGAAAAGAGAGACGCGTGGGACCGCTACCGCTGCCTCCGTAAAAAATATAAGTGTATATTTAACTGCTATATAGTTGCAACTTTATTATGAAACAGGCAATATCACTGTTCATCAGTTTAGAAATTTTTAAATAAAGACTTTATTTGAATTCAGTCTCAGTTAAATTACTTTTTATCTGCAATTTAAATAGTAGTTAAGACTATATGGGATACTATAATAATATTTGCATTTTTTAAATACATATTTAATGATTTAATATTTGCTGATGTTTTGTTTGATTTAATATTTGCTGATGTACTGTAAAAATACAAATGTTTCTTAATCAAAGAAAGTAAAATATAACCACGAACGAAAATATACAGTAACATCTTCCGAGTTACACACGATTCGGAAAAGCATTCTTTATCTTTAGAAACCACAGAAATCAACATATTTTCGAGATTTAAAGAAGTATTTATAAAAACAAAGTTTCTTTTCCTGTCATTTATTTTTAGAAACGTTTCTGAGTATTTTTTTTATAGTGTATTAATCAGCTTTCTCAACCCGGAATATCGATGTTTCGCTGTCAATTCTTAACCTCTTGAGTCCTGGGTACCCAAATGGGTACCTAGATTCTTTTGCTCATAAAAAAAAAATAATTGATATTTTTACATTTTAACTTCACTTCTATAAAGTTCAATGCTTTTGCTTTAAAATGAAACCTAATGGCACACCGATGTCGATTTCCTTATAAAATAAATGTTATACCTGAGTTTGCAAAATGCTTTCGAAACAGTGCATCCAAGAAAGTAGGTAATTTTCACAATTCTTTAACTTAAAAACTTTATAATAAAAAAAATTAAGAATTTGCAGATTATTCACTTATTTAAAGCTGTTATTTTTTTTTATTGTGTAATTTTAGGTTATTGATAATTAAATTGATTTTTTTTTTCAAGTAATTTTATGTTCCTATTTGTGAACCTAAATTACAAGCCCCTAAAACAATGGATTTAAAAAATATATATTTTTTGTCATCGATGATGTCATTTTGTTTGTTTAAAAGCAAAGAATGAGTATTTGTACTATTATTTTAACTTCAGGTCTTAAGAGGTTAAGTAAACATTTTCATGTTCAAAAAACATGTTTCACAGACAAACATGATAAATAAACAGCATTAACAGTAACATTAATATTAATATTATTTTTTATTCTTGCATGCAGAAATTCAATTACGCAGATGAAAATGTTTAATTGAGAATTCACTGCAATCCTAAAAACCGATATTCCAGTTTGAGAAAACTGATTAATACCCTATAATAAATTACTCGGAAACGTTTTTTTTTAATCATTGGCAGTAAGAGAAACTTAGTTTTTATAAATTCTTCTTTAAATCTTGAAAATATATTAGTTTCTAAAGATAACGAACGCTTTTCGAAATCATAGGTAACTCGGAAGAGATTATTGTATGTTTTCTTTCGTGGTTATATTATATTTTGGCAGAAACATTTGTCTTTTTTATAATGTGTTTAAAAAATTAAGCAGAAGACTATTTCTAACAATTGTACTTGAAAGACAATATTGTATGGCAATATAATAAACTTTTTTTTTTTTTTTTTTTTTTAGCCAGCTGACTGCCGTGTGCATTCTGATTAATATAAATCTGGGGATCGTTAGAGAAAGTAAAAATTATTTACGATGCATATATACAGAATTATTTCTGCCGGGAATCGAAATCGGGCCACTCGCTTTGTAGGTAATAATTTGATGCTCAAAGAGAGAAGTTCGGGATTTTTATTAAACAGCATGCAATTGTCACAGATAGGCAAACGGATAGGGACGATAGGATAGGCACGCTGCAATATCTGCTGTCAATTTGAGCTTAGCGTTCAGAGGGTACTATTGGGACTTCTTCCTTCTTTTTCGTGTTTTGTGTTAAGGCTGCAATTATACACACACACACACACACACACACACACACATATATATATATATATATATATATTTCCAATGATGACCGGTCACTTGCGATTTTAGACTTTTTGTTAAATATCTGGAAAGATACATGAGGAATTATCCTGAAACTTCAGGAGTGTAAACAACATGATAAACGTCATATAGTTCCGCGAAGATTTTCCCCCGAAACACCATAAGGGGACGTCAACAAATTGAAGAAAAACGAATATCTTTTGGATAACCCTGTAAAAACTAATATTGCAAAAGCATTCAAACTGTAGATTATGATTAAGTAGCTTATTGTAATAATTTGGGTTCAATTTTATGAAGATAGCATGTATACTCGAAGAGAAATTCAGGTTTTTATAAAAACAGTCCCAAATTAAACAAGTTTTTTGCTTATAATTTGCAGAGTTTTTAATATAAAGACAAGTTATTTTAAGAAAATATGACAAACAAAATTATACACAAAACCCAGCGATCAGAATTAAAATATAATAAAAATTGTATGAAAAATGAGCAGGTTTACTAAATATTGTTTCACTGCGCATGCGCGAATTCAATCAAAATATACTGTGCATAATATATTAGCTAAGTGCATAGACCAACTTTTATGAAAGTCTCAAAAACATAGCTTGAAAATTCTGATAGTAATCGTCTATAGAATAAGCTCGAACTTCGCTGTTCCCAAAAGGAAGCAAAAAGATGAGGGGTTGTATCCAAATATACTAGCTTATGAAAGTTGACATAATAAGAATGAAGTGTCTCTCATTCTATATTTGGTACGACCCCTCACTCTTTTGCTTCCTTTTGGGAACAGCGAATTTTGAGCTTATTCTATCGACGATAACTATCAGAATTTTCAAGCTATGTTTTTGAGACTTTCATAAAAGTTGGTCTATACATTTAGCTAATATATTATGCACAGTATATTTTGATTGAATTCGCGCATGCGCAGTGAAACAATATTTAGTAAACCTGCTCATTTTTCGTACAATTTTTATAACTTTTTAATTCTGATTGCCGGGTGTTGTGTACAATTTAGTTTGTCATATTTTCTGAAAATAACTTGTTTTTATATTAAAAAATCTGCAAATTATAAACAAAAAACTTGATAAAACTTGGGACTGTTTTTATAAAAACCTGAATTTCTCTTCGAGTATACATGCTATCTTCATAAAAATGAACCGAAATTATTACAATAATCCACTTAATCATAATCTACAGTTTGAATGCTTTTGCAATATTAGTTTTTACAGGGTTATCCAAAATATATTCGTTTTTCTTCAATTTGTTGACGGCCCCTTATGGGGTTTCGGGAAAAATTCTTTGCGGAAATATATGACGTCTATCATGTTGTTTACACTCCTGAAGTTTCAGGATAATTCCTCATGTATCTTTCCAGATATTTAACAAAACGTCTAAAATCGCAAGTGACCGGTCATCATTGGAAATATAGTGTATATATATATATATATATATATATATATATATATATAATAGAAATTGTAATAACTAACAATCATAGTACCATTTTCCCTTGAATTCATTTAACAACACCGCAAAAAAAACAACGTATAAACAAAAACATCCATTCCTTTAATAATTTTATTTGTATAGTTTTTTTTAACATATTTTCTATATAATTTATTTATATACTTAAATTGTCGAGAGCAATTAGAAAATGGAATTTTCGATGTTTTAGATTTATATAAAAATCAGTCCTTTTAGTATTTTTTCAGTAATAATTTAGCTAGTAAACTGGTCGTTCCAGAATTATTAAATGGTGTCCCAAAATGAACTGATATTTTTAATCTGCCGCCATTTTTACGCTGCTAAATTAAAGTAGAGATTTCTATTTGCTGTTATCTGTAATTGTTGTGGTTAAATCCTGGGAAGGTACTGAGCAACATGTGGAAAATTGTAAAAATTCACTTAAAAACTGGTGCAAAATGTGTTTTAATGAAAAATTTAAATTCGAGCTTATTTTGAGACCCATTTTATAATTTCGTCTACTGTAACACACAATTAAGGGCAAATTCTATTTGTATTTTCAATAAAACAGTACTAAGTGATTGAAAAAATATATAAAGAGGATTTTTTATATTAATTTATATCAATTGATGCTATTTGAAACAGCTTTGCATATGCATAAGTCATGGTATCAATAACTTATTCATAAAAAAACAAGAAATGATCTATTTTTCTTTTTTCAGAAAAGCCTCTTGAATTAAAAAGGATGAAAAGAAGTGAAGTCAGCAAGCTGAGTGCATCTGTTTTTAAAAATGCATACTTCTTTATGTTAGTAAAGCATAGAAAGAAAACCTTAAATTGCTTCAATAAAGCGTTGTTTGATCATTAATGAAAACAAATAAATATTAGATTACAATTTAGATATTGTTGTTTCATTCAGCCCTAATATTCTTTTTAATTACCTGTTTTTTTTTTTTCTATAAGTGTATCTGAAATTCCTGCATTTTGTTTGAATGTTATCATATATAATATACGTGCGCGATTACTTTCAGGTCATACTTTCGCTTAAAAGTAATCTCAAATTGTTTGTTATTCCGTTCAATAATGCGAAAATTTCTGACACAGTCATGAATAAATTTTTACACATAAATTCATGGAATGACCAAGGTCGATCATCATATATAAAAGTGGCCCCTGCGACATTCTTCAAATTTTAAAAGTACACCATAGAACAATATACAATGAATTTTATTTCGAAAAATGCTAAGTAAATAATTACTAATTGGTATTAAAATTATTTAAAGTAAATTGATACTTCTCTAAAAAATATATTTATTGACAGTACAGTAATATAATTTTATATAAACTAGTCGGATGTGTCAATCCTAAAGTTTTCTACATACTTCCAAAAAAGCGCAATTTTTAAGATTTCGTTCATCCGATGAAACCCTATTCGTCTCACTCTTCTATATGTCCCAGAGTTTGTTCTCGGAAGCTGCTTAAGTTAGAGACTTGAAATTTTGAATACTTATAGATGAATACCTCTGATCACATGACAAATCATAAAATTTTGAAAAGTTTTTATATTATTTTAATTAAATAAATTAATTTAATGACACCTGGCCATTTCTGCGATTTAGATTTTAAAAAGAATCTTAATTTTAGTCTTTTTCACGTAGGCTAGGTGTCTGAGTGGTAGCGCATATACCTGCTATTCAAAAGGTACCTGGTTCGAAGCTGGGCATCGAAGTTTGAAAAACTTTCCCCGGAATAGATTTTTGTTATAGATATTTTATCTAATATATTCAATCTTACAGAATTTATATATATATATATATTGCCATTTTAAGGACAAAAGTTGTTGAAAAATATTTAATTAATTATTTTTTTTTTAATTCAAAGATTTTTTTTTTTTTTTTTTTTGAGACATTACAAAATTTTAAATTTCTTTCTCTATTTTTAAAAAAATTCGGAATTTTAAATTTTGTTTAAGCAATTTGTTTTGATTTGAGAAAATTCGAAATTTTAAATTTTACTTGAACATCCACTAAATTCTTGAAAAAAAAAATAGCATTTTAAATTTCCTTTAAACAATTTTTTTTGTTTTTAGAAATTCGAAATTTTATTTAAACCTCCGCTAAATTTTTGAAATTTCGGAATTTGGAATTTTATTTAAATAATTTTAATTTATTTTTTATTTTTTAAACAGCTCTTATTTTAAAATATTAAGTTTCCTCTATAAATCATTAATTCTCGTTAATGACTACTGCTGCCATCTCACTTTTAATTTATTAAACTGCTGCCATCTATGTTCTTATTGATAAAGTGTATTGATAAAGCATGAGGATTAAATAATTATAAATTAAGGATTTCGATTTATTAATTAACGGATAAAGTATTTTGAAATGAAATATTAAACGAAGCCCTTTGTGCGATTTTCTTTCACACTTAGCCACTTGTTTTAGCAATTGCATTTTAAAAACAAACAAGATGTCGAAGTGTGCATCGCAACACGAGAATCCAGTGCAAAAGACAATTGTGCCGGCTTTGGCTTTTATCATAAATTTCTGCTTCATTATATTAATCGGAGTGAATATACTGTAACAACTGCGCCATCTAGTGGAGTAGGTAAGACCTGCGCCATCTGACGGCCTGCGGCGAGGAGAAGAGCAAGTGAGTCCGAGGTAGAGTTGCAAAGGCTAGAAAAAACCCGGTTTAAACCTGGGAATAAACCGGGTTTTTTGGGAATAAACCGGGTTTTTTGGGAATCAACTTGGTTTTTTTGGGAATAAACCGGGTCTATTGGAAATAAACCCGGGAATAAACCGGATTTTTGCAACTCTAGTCCGAGGTGAGTCTCGACGTGTGTTGGTCGAGTAGCAAAAGAGTTTGAGAGGAGTTTCGACGGGTGTTGGTCGAGTGGGCCGGTTCATGACACACGGTGTGGATAATCTTTTCACGGTGATTGGTACAAAATGATGGGCGCGACGCTTTGTACCAAAGGCCGTGTAAAGATGATACGCCCCGTGTGACGTTTTAAACGTCATGAACCGGCCGCGTATAACGTAAGTCGCGGCTTAACACACGAATATCACTGTTGAGACCGAAGAATCGGAAAAGATAACATTTCAATGCTAAGGGCCTCCATGGCCGAGTGGTTAACACATCATTCCGCTAATCGCTTGAGAGCGTAGACGTCAGGTCGGCGGGTTCGACTCCCGTCAGCTCCATTGCACACACTTTGTGGAGCTCTCGGTTGTAATTCTCTGGTGTTCTAAATTTCCTTGTGGCTATCTCGTCCTTGTTTATTGAAGATGACTTATAAGCGGGCACTTGATGTCAAGCACACAAGTCAGATGTATATTCTCAATAAACAAACATTTCAATACTAAATACTTATTTTTGTCCGAACATCATTAAAAGTCATATATTCATCAAGTTTTTAAATAAAGTCATGAACATTCTTGCTATCACTAAAATAAATTCCTGGCATGAGATCACTTCTAACGGCCTGTGTACAGCGCCTAGAATACATAGTGTGGAAACCGGCTATCCCAGTAATGCTTTAAAAAGTGCTAAAAATTGTAGCCGATAAATGTGCAACGATGTTGTACGATAATAGGGCGATCGCAACGACACTCTTTTCAACGGAAACATTGTATTGCAAAAAATTAGTAAATATGTGTATTTTCAACAGTTATAAGTTGATAATCAAGCAATGACATAAAATAAGTTGCAGAGTATCTTTTAAGAGCCTACACTAGTCACGGGAAGAAACGCTCAAGCTAATATTAAGTCTATGGGAAGGTTCTTGCGCAATTTCACGCTCGCATTTTAATATTTTTAAATGCTTTTTTTGCATAGGATAGCTGAGGTCAATCTCCAACGTTGTTAGTTTTTACTTTTTCGATTTTTGTTGCATTTTTTTTACAAGCGGGCATTTTCAATTTTGAAACCGATTCTGAAAGTGAAAGCACCCTTATACAAAAAGATAAGAGGAGATCATCATTGCTAAATCGCTTCAGAATTAAAACGGGAAAAAAAGCATTTGTTTTTGCAAAAATGTGAAATAAAAATCCGGACAGCTTTAGCCTATTACTCCAAAAAAAAAAAAAAAAAAAAAAAGAAAAGAAAAAAAAAAAAAAAAAAAAAGGAAATTTACATTCCAAGAAATTTCTGAATCACTAATGCACGTACACATATGAATTAGTTCCGCTGTGTGCATACATGATACTGCAAATTGATTATTATTATTATTACTTGTCAAACAAATGCCACTTTTGAATGTATTTTAAAAGTTGCCTTTTATTATTATTTATCATTGCATATAGAGAAAATTTAAATTACTTTAATTAAAATGGAGAGCCCTCCCCCCCCCCCCCCACCCAAAAAAATGAAAGAAACAATTTTAAACATTAAAATTACATCGGAAAATCACTTTGTTGATATGATAAAGTTATGTTAACTTTATATGTTTGTAAAATATTTTCGTGCATTTTAATTATTTGTGCATTTAAATGACAGAACTTTGTTTACTCAAGTATAATCTTATGATAATTGTGCTAGTTTATATGTAAAATATAAAGTTTGAATCAGCCATCTGCGTGGTTATTGAAGATATTTTAAGGAGTTACAAAACCATAAAGAAAACATTGTAAAACCTGGTGTAATACATTTATTTTTTACAATTTGTGTGAGAAAGTTTGGAAAAAATCTTTCCTATTTGCATTTTTACAGTCAGGGAATTAAAAAAAAACCTAAATTTTATATTTTCTTAGCAGGTTCTTATTAATCTCGTGTAGATATCAGAGTAAAGGTTACATGAACATAATATCGAATAAATGGGCCAATAATGAACTCCTTTAAGGATTATATATATATATATAATTTTTAAGTATTTAAAATACTTACCACCGGCTGAAACGTTTTCTCAATTTGATTCTTATACAATGTTTACGTCGAAAAGAGATAGCAGATGTCGCTGCGATCAACCTCTTATCGTTTAGCATCGCTGTACATTTATCGGATTCAATTTTTTAGTACTATTTTGTAGCCGGTTTCCACATTATTTATTCTATGCGCTGTAGCCTGGGTGCTAAATAGAGTTGCAAAGGCTAGAAAAAACCCGGTTTAAACCTGGGAATAAACCGGGTTTTTTGGGAATAAACCGGGTTTTTTGGGAATCAACTTGGTTTTTTTGGGAATAAACCGGGTCTATTGGAAATAAACCCGGGAATAAACCGGATTTTTGCAACTCTAGTGCTAAATCATTTCGGGCGCCATATGTGACAGACATCCCCATCAGAGCTGCCACGTCGTAAAGTGACATAGACAGATTTAAAGTTTAACATTTGAACATTTTTTGTTGCTTTGAGAGTTGAGACCTTTAAGCTACAAGGCTGTTGTCTCGAATGATCCATATTTTTTATTCACAGAAATACATACAGGACGTTGACAAAAATTACACAAATCTTCTTCTTCAGAACGGGATAGACACAAGGAATTTGACAGCGCTGAAGATACACACACGATGACATCCATGCCTTACCAGGATTCGAACCCGGGCCCTCACCGTGGCGGTCGCCTCGGCTACCAACCACGCTGCCGGGCCGGCATTTAAATTTTAAAAAGACTGTTTATTTCAATCAAAATAAGGAAGGACCGAGGCTAACGAAAAAGAAAGGCTACCGCGGTGCTTTACACGTATCTTTTTTTACAGACCGCGGGAGTCACGTGATGCTCGAATGCACCAATGCAGGGGTACGAAAAGAGCATCAGGTCACTCTAGTGGTCTGTAAAAAAAGATAAGTGGAATGCACCGCGGTAGCCTGTCTTTTTCGTTAGCCTCGGGAAGGACTGTGATGAGCTTCGATATTTATCTTACACCTACTCTAAGCTAAAAGCACTCTAATCCTTAAATGAACTCTCAGAACTATCCAGATGCAAAAATTACTAAGTCGAAAACTAACTTCCGAAACCCAACTTAGTCAAAAACTAACTGGCTGCTTAAACAATACAATATTCAAAATGATTTTTTGTGTCGACCACTAATGTCGCTGATAGTAATTTATTTGCTCACAAATTCCATAAACTATGTAAATGTCACTAAAAACTAGCCATCCGTAGTTGCCGCAAAGCTTTATTGAAATTACGGGGAATATCCTTTCTTACCAAAGATGACAGCTTCTCTCACCTACCTCGAGATCAGACACACTCAACCTGCGGCCCACGGACTTAGTCGTTTATAATTTAAAAGTATGTCATTTGCTTTGTAAAAAGGTCTTATATAGAGAGTGAACTCCCGTTACTGCAGACTTCCAAGGGAGGCCATTTTTTGTTCGCACTAACTGAGATCCACATTAAACGATGTAAGCATTTCAATGGTGTGACATAATCCCTTGCATTCACTAAATAGAATTCAAATTAAGGCAGAAATTAAGTAGCTTACCAACTACACTGCTCAAAACAATTAAAGGACATTGTGAGTCTTCTGTAAAATAATGGTATAAGCGAAATTTTTTTTGCAGAAAATGGATGAAGAGAGTCACAAATGCAAATTTTTCTCATTTTCAAACTTCGGAGTATGCAAATTTTGAGTTTGGCGTAAAAAACGACGCGTTAGCGGCAGCGAATGAAATTTGGCTTTCAACTTACTGAAAGACAAAATGGAAAACAATGATTGACATTCAATAAGTGCGATGTCCCAACGAAGTCATTTAACCGAATCAGAAGCTTGGAGAGTTGTTGGTCGGTTAGAAGGGGAACAAACACAAGCCGAAGTAGTAGAAGCCACTGGAGTTTCACAAAGTGTGATTTCCAGGATCTGAAACCGTTGTTTGGAGACTGGAAATGCAGGCTGAAGACCAGGGCAAAGTCATAGACGTGCAACAACCCCCAATGAAGATCGATATTTAACGCTAACGACTCGGAGACACCGAAATATGAATGTCACTCTTCTTCAACAACACCTTCGCTCGGCTACTGGTACCACAGTTTCAACTCAAACTGTCCGAAACCGGCTCCATTCTGTCGGTCTGTATGCTCGTAGACCAATGGTATGTGCTACGTTAACAGCAAGGCACCATGGCGCTCACAGGAGTGGGCAACAGAGCATGTGAACTGGGGATGAGATCCTCAGATCTATTGTTGTCCCTTACACTGCAGCAATTGGAGATGACTTCATGTTAATGGACGACAATTGCAGGCCACATCGTGCTCACTTGGTGGATGCTTTCCTTTTCGAGGAAGCCATCATACGAATGGAATGACCAGCGTGTTCTCCGTCCAGGAACCCAATAGAGTATGTTTGGGACATTCTCGGCAGAAGAGTTGCTGGCCGCCTACCACCCCCACAAACTCTCCAAAAACTGGAAAGAGCTCTTCTAGAGGAGTGGGACAGAATACCCCAGCTCCTCATTAATAGCCTCATTGACTCCCTGCCTCAACGGTGTTCAACGTCGCTGGCCGCCCGGAAAAAACCATACCCCCTACTAAAAACGATATTCTTTGCAGAAAACACCTTTTTTATTCGTGTTTTCTCATATGCACAAACTGTGTTTTTTTCCCTTTTGTACCCAAATGCTCAATACAATGCATTTGTTCCTGGCAAACATGTGTAATTTTTTTATAACAATCTTTATGGTCAGCTGGAGATTAAGCTAATGCCGTGAACAGAAGAAGAAATGCTTCTGTGTAGGTTGTCTGAATAGAGATGGGGTCTTTTCCCTAAAAAAATCTCTATTGTCATCTCAAGAAGGAATGTAAATCCTTTTTTGTTTTGTACTATCTTCCTAGATGGAGGTTAGCGATTCACAAAAGCAAGTGTGGATAACATTATAGTAAATTCTAGAAGGAGGTTATAAATGGATCCGCGAAAGGAATGCTGCAGGAAGTATTTCTGAGAGCGTAACGGAAAGTTACCGCTTCTTCAAACGGAGTTTTTCCTTGTTTTATCTCTCAAAACGGAAAATCTACTAACGGAGCGAAAAAGTCCGGCAACTTTGCTGCCAGTAGTTTTTCCGTGAATTTACGGATTTATTTTTAACACTGTGGGGACAAGATGTCAAACGACACAGTAGTGAGAGGAGCAGATAAATAAGCAGATGGCAGAACCGTATTTCGACAGAGTGTGAGCGGCGAACTTCGTTTTTCCTCGCAGAACTCTGAATCTTGTAAGATGTATATTGGCTTGAGATAAGCCAGATAGTGTTTGGGAATACGAGAAATGACTCGTGCAGTTATCAGCTAACATTATTATCATATTTTACATATGTTTTAAATAAAACAAATTTAGTTAATAATAATGTGTATGTGTGAAATAATTATATATATGGGTGGACATATTGAGAGCTGTGGTGCTGTGGGCCGCAACATCACATCCCTTTATAAGAGAGTAGCTAGTCCTCTCCTAGTCGCCTCCTATACAGTAGCATATAACAAATCACAAAAGTAACAAGTTTTTAAGTATTTCTGCCTAAAACTGAGATAAATAAACTGTACAAGCAATTTTTTCCTATTCTAATGCTATATGATGCTTACAAAGAAACGAAAATTCAACACAAGGACAGTGAACGTTTCATCCAATTTAATCCTCTTCAAAATAACACTAGATAGTATCCGTCAAATTGACGGTAAACAACTTAAAGATTGCGCATAAAAAAGTTCATAACACCATTAAAATGTCAGAAATTTTTACAGACTATTTGTTAGCAATAGTTAAAAGAAATAAAAACCTCTCCTTTTATAACTGGGCTGGAGACCAGATGTATATTAATTCTCTTTAAAGGGATAAAAGAAACAGAACATTTCTGAGAAAATTCAGTTTTCAGATCGAAAAAGAACAACTCCCAAGTTTTTTTCTTAAAAATTTTACAAAAGAAATTTTTCAAGTTAAAATTTTATTAGTTTTCTCAAATATAAATATTTAACTGCATTACAATACCAATAGATGGCACCACAATTTTTTATATAAATATTTTCCTTTCTTTCAGTTTTTTCTTTCTTCTTTTTTTTACTACCTTTCTTACTACCTTTTTTGGACTACCTTTTATTAAATATCGCATTTAGTCCACATGACATTTATTATTATGATAAAGCAGAATAGCGGGCTTCACCCGCTACCAGGCCCCCCTAATTTACATCGAAGTTTCCTTTAACGGTTTATTTGTTATATTTGCGAGAATGGAAAGAGGGGGGGGGTAAACGACTTTTTATTAAATATCGTGTTTGGTCCACACGAGGCTAACGAAAAAGACAGGCTACCACGGTGCATTCCACTTATCTTTTTTTTACAGACCGCTAGAGTGACGTGATGCTCTTTTCGTACACCTCCATTGGTGCATTCGAGCATCACGTGACTCCCGCGGTCTGTAAAAAAAGATATGCGTAAAGCACCGCGGTAGCCTTTCTGTTTCGTTAGCCTCAGTCCACATGACAGATATTATTATAACAGAAACAGGCGTGCTTCACCCGCTATCGAGCCCCTAATTTACATCGAGGTTCTCTTCAAGAGATCATTCACTATATTTGCGTGGATGGGAAGAGAGGAGTAGTTAAAGACTTTTACTAAATATTGAATTTATTGTACTTCACCGCGCGCCCCTGGCGGCTGATTTTTCATTATTTGACCTCCCTTTTATTAAATCCCCATGCACTGCTCTGATTTCGACGGAACGAATTCTATTTAACAAATTTAACATTTTTAGTTTCATACGTACCGTTTAATTGCTGTTATATAAAGAGAATACAGGGTTTTTCGAAAAACAGTTTTCGTAAAAATTAAATTTACGTTCCTAATAACAGTACACAACCCGTATTCAGTTTATGCATATCGACAGTCAAAGTTAGTGATTTGTTGTTGAGTACTTGATGCGCGCTCCCTGGCGGCCCCTCCGTAAAAGTTTTTTCTCTAATTGTGCCCTATTTCAATAACTCAGCTAATAATGTTCCGAGCATTTCCAAACCAGTTCCATTTTGCTAAATGGACTTTACCAGGGCTACACTAGATACCGGGCTGGCTCATTCATTATCATGACGTCTCAAATGGTGTCTGTCCGCGCGACGAAAGACATACAGTGATTGGCACAAAACGATGGGCGCGTCGCTTTGTACCAATCACTGGAGCCCGGTATCTAATGTTGACTTGACTTTACCCATGTCACGTCATCTGCGAGTATGTAGAAGAAAAACACCAATAGGCGTGAAGAACATTTTAACACAGCTTCCCCTTCGTCCAATAAACAGTCTTTTTCGAAGGGCATATACCCGCAGAGGCGTGGCTGTTGCCACTCGTGGGTAAAGTCCACTAACATGACAATCACCATTCTTTGTTTCAGGGTGTATTTCTAGAAAAGAGTTACCAGAATTTTCGAATAATAATCTAAGAAAATTTGAAATTATGTTCCAAGCTTAACCAAATGAATCAATCTTTAAAGATGCATAGTGGTCCTCCTAATTAGTCATTTGCTGAAGGGCACTTGAAGATCCATTCCCCCCTCCGGCATTTCCCTCAAGCATTTTTTTCTCCAACTGTGTCTTATTTCAATAACTCAGCAAATAATGCTGTGATCTTCTCCAAACCAGCTCAATTTTGCTGCGCGCGCGCATCACGCCTATTATACGGTGCCGTAGGTAGCGGGGACTCGTGTCAGACGTTTGTTTGGAACAGAATGCTCCCCTGGCGGTGGAGGATGGAACTAAAAGATTTTCCTTAGCGTAAGAGCATGCCCGGTATACGGTGCCGAAGCCATGGGAGACCCGGAATACAGTTTCGTTTTTTAAGAGATTTAAGTTTATTACACGGCTTCGGGCAACGCCGGGCAGGTCAGCTAGTCTATAATAATAAGAAGAAAGTTTGTCTGTCTATATGTGTCTGGGTGTGCTGTGTTCTAAAGAAACCGCTGGAGGCAGAGCTATAAAACTTTGGAATTAGATTCCTTTATATCTGAAGTAATGCATCTCGAAGCCCGATTTCGAAATGTTTTAATAGATGTTTTTTAATTTAATTTTTTGTGCTATTTTTAGCGTTTTTCTTTTACATTACGAGGCTATTTTTCTACATTAATAAAAAAAATATGGCTTCAGTTTTTTAAAAATCTAAATATTGTAAATTATGTCCTCTATCCATTGTTTCAAATTTCGTGAAAATCGGTTCATAATCACCCGAGATATTAATTAAAACTCATTAAAAATCTCCTGAAAAAGCGATGTTTTCTCTCAAAATTTTCTCTCGAAAGAAATAAAACACCTGCCGAGGGGTCAGCTTCATCTTTCATTTACTTCCGCAACGGGGTCCGTCTATCCATTTACTTTCCGATACGTAAGGTAAGAAATTACAAAGTAATTATTTAGAATTATTTCAGGTAGGAATTTGAAAACTGGCTTATATACATATACACACACACAAAAAAAAAAAAAAAAAAAAATCTATTTCTGAAAATTTTATTTTCCAAAAATCCGGCCGGTAACTTTTTTTTTAAATAGAAATTTGACAATGGATACAATTAACATAAAAACGTACATTTCAAAGTCAAAACAAAAAAGAATGCAATTTTGTTTCTGTTTCAAAAGTTAACCATGATTAATAATGTTAAAGATCCTAGGTTTAATTTTGAGAGGGGGAGGAGGGTGTTCAGTCGTTATTTAAATATCGCGTTCATACTCTCATCGAAAATCCCCCCTCTCTCCCCCCCCCAATTGAGAATTTTTAAATATTGGTCTGATTCAAACGAAATCTTTTTTAACAGTCTTCCCAGGTCCCCAGGTACTAAAAAAAAAATTCGGTATCATTTTTTCAGCGCTTGGTTACCACCATTTCTGAATATTAATCTCCAGGGGGGATTTATTTCCTCGGGCTCTATGAGCCCGAGTTCAACGAGAATAGGTTCATTCAACTTGACATGAACTAACTAAGATATAGATAACTAATTAAGGTATAGATTTAGCACCCTCTGGCTTTGAAATGTTGAGCTAAAAGATTTTACAGCACGCCTGCTATACGGTGCCGCAGGCAGCGGGGATCTGTGCCGAAGCTTTGTTCGGAAAGAGATTTGTTTAGAACAGAATACGCTCCCTGATGGTGGAAAGTGGAACTAAAAAATTTTGCAGCAAGCACGTCTGTTATACGGTACCGTAGGCAGCAGGCACACATGTCGGAGGCTGGTTTAGGACAGAATGAGCCCCCTGGCGGCAGAACTAAAAGATTTTCTGGCACGTGCGTGGAAAGTGGTTACTTTTATTGGAAGTGCAAAAGAAAATAACTAATTTGATAATCCCAGACAACGAAATATTCTCATTTTCACTCATTCTAGAATATTAAGAAAACTATTGGAGGCATCGATTCGAAACTCACAATACATACGTAATTTATTTTTCTGATTCCGAAAATGCAAATTTTGTGAAAATCAAACGGTAACTTTTCTTAATTTTGGTCAAAAACTGACCCACCGTGAATCAAATGACCCAGACATTTGAGGGGGATTGTATTGAATTTACTTCCTCTTCGGGGTCCGTCTGTCTATTTACCTTCTGACAGACGAAAGGGTTATACCTGTGGAACGGTTTCGTGCAGCGATTTTTAGAGTGATTTCGCGTTTCGTATTATTTTTTGACGGGACCGGTTAACGCCGGCCGGATCAGCTAGTTATATAATATATTTGTGAGCCTTCATTTCGTAATTCCCTCCGCATCGTGGTTTTCTCCAATATCGGATCTGACGAACTAGTGCGCCTCTATATGATAGTGGCGACATACGCACAAGGCGCATGCTCAGACTGTTTAGATCGACGTTTTCGTCCAAAATATGGCAAACCTACATTCCACACAGCTGGGTGAGTTCATTATATGAGTGAAACAAGCATGAGTTCGCCGATAATTTCAGGCTCGTTAAGATGCTTGGCTTTAGCTTTTGTCCAGAATGTCTAATCTAATCGAATTTTGTATCTCGTATGTCGTCATCCCCATTTCAAGACACCCTAGGCGAATCTGTACAACGCCGAGCTAATGCTGATTCACTTACTAAACGAATGCATCCAAGCGTGATCTACGTTATACACGGCCGGTGCATGACGTTTAAAACGTTACATGGAGTGGACCATTTTTACACGGCATGGTACAAAACGGTGGGCGCGCCGCTTTGCGCCAATAACCGTGTAAAAATGATCTACTCCATGTGACGCTTTAAACGTCATGCACCAGCCGTGTATAATGTAGGTAGTAATCCAAGAGAGTGTCGTCAAACTCTGTAATGTGGTTTACATAGTTTTGAAAAGACTGGTAGATTTTTTGAAACGAGATTGACCAATCCGGAGTCTGTATTTTAAGAGTTTATGGAAAAGAGGAAATTTTCACAAAATTGCAGACTTCTGATTGGTAAATATTGTTTCAAAATAGCAAAACATCTATCTGGATATGTTCGCATATTTGTGTTTATGTCGCCACTCTCTTATTTATAACATCTCTTTTTTATTATTCTCTTATTTATTTTCTTATCTTATTTATTCTAGTCGAATTTTGTCCAAAATCCTCTTCACACATCAATTTTTTTTTCCGTATGTCGCTACTATCTTATAAAGGTACTCTAGTACCTACCGTTCATAAGGAAACTGTATTCTTCCAGTTTTCATGTACTTATAAATGCGCTTAGTGCCAGATCCAACCTTTAAATTTGAAAGTTGGGGATACGTATGTATTTTCAAATGAAGAATTTTTTAAATATTACACATAATATTTAGGGTACGTTCAGCGACGGCGCCCTACAACCCCAGAGAGTGACTCTGTCACGTGAGGTGCTACAGCCCCTAACACTCCTACAAAGCGAGGGTGAAGAAGGGTGATACCGGTTCTGAACGGGATGGGGTAATAGCGAGGGTAATAGGCAGCAAAACAATAAACAAATATGGCAGACGTTTTCGCTGATTTTCTGAAATGAAACATAACGTATTATTTATACACCAAATTTAATGTTTTGTGGCAAAATTTTTGACTAAGATTCTCACGATGGAGATAGTGCTATTATTTTTTAAAGTAAATAATTAAAGAACAGTGGATTACCAAATTCATCTGGATAAAATTGCAAGTTATATCAAATTATTAACGATGTTGTTTCCTTGATGAGTTTTGTGATTAATTATTTTTATTTTACATGTTTAAGCATGGCGTTATTATAGAATTTTGAAAATGAAAACTTTGTTGATATCGCACTTGTGATTTTCATCTAGTACAGCGAAGATTTTTCTTATACCTCAGATAAAGATAAACTTCGTCTCCTGCCTTATAATTTTATTGATAGTTTCGTTTTAATTTGAAATTAAGACTACATCTGAGGTGCTGTCTTAGACACCATATAACATGACATTTGAAAGAAGAATTTATTTTGTCAACTGGAATTCAACATATTTTCTTTGTAAATATATAATGTATTTGTATTGATGCAATAAATAATTTTTGTTTAATTTTTTTTATTTCATTTACTTTTATTCATTCTGTATATTAAAGGATTGATCTGTAATGTTATATTTAAATAAAGAAATAAACATGTTTATTATAAATAGTAACATTTATAATATATTAAAACTTCATACTTGACAGCTCAAATAATAAAAAAAAAAAATGCATGCTTGTTTCAATTTTAGTATATAATATCTTGAATGATATCAGGTTCAGGATAAAAAATAATATTGATTAATTTAAAGTAAATCATGTTAGATTTAATAGAGAAGCAAATTATCTTGAATATAATACTTAATATCTTGATTCCTATTTTTATGATGTCTATGCATATCAATTATGTATATTCATATATATTCAAAGTACAGCTGTATATATGAAATCTTTCATTATTTTAAGATAAATTGAACGTATTACACTTTATTTAAGGTACAAATACTATATTATTTGTTAAAAGTAAATTTTGATACAAGCTTCGAGAAACTAAAAAGAAAATTGAATAGAGTTCTTTGATAAATTAGAGAGTGTTCTTATAAGAAATAGAATTTCTTGTAAAGGTATCTCTTTTTTTGTTATTAATGTCACAGTTAAAAGCATTCTTGATAAATATTTACACAATAATAATGGTTTTTGCAATATTATCTTGTAGTAAAAATGTTTTAAAATCTGCTTAATTTTTTGAAATTTATTAAAATTTTGTGCTTTTATTTAAATATTGAATAGCAGAAAGAATTTCATTTTTCATTTTTTTTTTTTTTTATCGGACATTTATAAGTAAGATAATTATTTATTTAATGTTATTTAAAAATATTTTCTCTTTTAAAGAAATTCTGTTGCAGAAACAGTCTACTCAAATTGAATTAATAACAGACGTCCAGAAGATTTAACCCATTTATGCCTAGTGTCCTAATTCTGGGACGTTTCAGTAAAAAAAATCATGTTTTCCAAAAAATAAACTTATTGACATCAAACTTGCTTAGAATTAATCTCAAGATTTTACTTTTCAAAAATGAACATAGGTGGCAACATATTTTAAAGAAATTTTTCATCTTTTGATGTGTTAAGGCACATATGTCATATACGCAACATATAGGGGAGACCGGTACACACTGGACCTATGGACACAGTGGACCACCCCCTAATATTTTATTTATTTAAATTTTTTTAAGCTTCTCTTCTATCCTAATAGACAACAGCACTGCAATGATTATTTATAGCCTTCAGAAAAAATGTTTAGCTCAGATTGAACTATTTTATCCTGCTTTGTTGTTTTGAGCTTCTAAAAGTAAAATTTTTCATCATCATATTTTTATTTTTTAGTAATTAAAGGTTGTAGATGAATAAAATAAAAAAGCTTTTTTGCAAAGCTAAGGTACTTGTTTTTATTTTACTTTAAAGTTAATATGTTTAAAAGAAAGCTATAAACAATATTAATATGATTATTTATTGAACTTAAACATGGGGTACAGTGGACCACCCACTCCTGGGGCACAGTGGTCCACAATCCACTCTGCTCCTCTAATGCAGAATGTTCAAAATATTTAATAATTGCTTATTTTCTATAAAGAAAGATTGTTTTAAAGTAGATTTAACTGTAAAATAAAGTAAACAAATAAAAATAACAATTTATTTAACATAGTAAGAAATATTTTGTTTTGTATTTACTGCCTTTGATAAATATAACTGTAGTCTAATTGTTGATGATTCTATTCAAGTAAGATTCATGAGACTCAAATTGAATGGAAATCAGTTTGTTTCTCCCGAAACTGTAGATGAATCTGCTGTTGATGTCAATGATTTCATAATGTCGCTCTCAGACCCAAAATTATTTCTTGAAAATTCCAGGCTCAATCTTACTCATAAGTACTTTGGAATTTCATTTGCAAATTTTAATGTGAGCTGATTTTTTTGTACTTAAGTAATAACTTCAACTAAATTGCAATTGTTCCTGTATTAATCTGTTATTATTTTCAAAATATAATTTTTTTTGTTTTTTTTCAAAATTTATATTACTATGTTATTTTGCAGGTGAAGGGACAACAAAAAAGAATTAGATTAATGAAAAATAGATTTATATTGTATTTTAGATAATACCTAATAGTGGTCCACTGTACCCCGGTGGGTGGACCAGTGTACCCCGCTTCCAGGGTACACTGGTCCACTTTACAAGTGTATATATATATATATATTTTTTAATGTATTAAAAACTATGTTGTGAGAAAATTATGATGGATGTAAGAAGGTTTAAGGAATATTCAAAAATATTTTAATACAGATCGGTCAGTCTGTTAAAGAGAAAAAAAATGTTAACTGAAAAAGTGGTCCACTGTGTACCGGTCTCCCCTATACATGTTGGCGCGATTGCAACAAAATAACAATTTTATGCCTTACATGGTAACCCGGTTATTTTTTATTTTAATTCTATAAATTATTTTTATTACGTATATCAATATTTATTTATATCAAACTATCATTTATTTATCTTTATTTCCTTTTTAAAAATATTTCATTTATAACTTCATTTTATTTTTATACTGAAATAAAAAATCACGTGCTATTATTGCATGCTATTTGTAACTAATATTAAAAAACAAAGTTTTCGACAAATTGGCGGTGGAAAAAAATCGTGCCAACGTGGTGCATATGATATATGACACCTGTGCCTGTGTTAATTCCACAATTGATACTGATTTTAACTAATTGAAATATAGCAAGGCAAAAAAGGTGAGCTATTTTTTAAATTAAAGCTCCACATGTATATATTTCATGTATGCGTTTGAAAATACATTAATATAAAACATGTATTCTTGAAAATTCAGATTTTTTTAATTTAAATCAAGCTAATGACGTTTTACATAGTGAATGGCATCATGTTTTCTCCCATTCTTCTGTGATATTAAATATTTAGATTTTTTTTTTTTTTCAAATATGAACCATTTATTTAGCTATAAAACCTTTTTAAATACATGTGTAAGATTAATATGCCTTTTTCTTTGTGAATGTGGGTTTGTTTTTTCCTTATAATGAAAAATTGTGCAGCTAGGATCTTTGTCAGGGAGGAGTTTTAAATTATTATTACTCAGAAAAAGTTCAAAAATACTAAAATGTTTTTAAGAATAAATTGTTAATGAAAACTTGACATATACAAAACCAACGTAAAGAAAACCACAAAAAGTTGGTTTTCAGTGTAAAATGAAAAGTAACTAAGTGATAAACAAATGTTCTGAATGAAAAATTCAAGAACAACTTGCATGTTTATGATGTGTGTTCTGTTTTTATTGATATTTTCACTGAGAAAGGGGCTCCTCTTATGAATTCTTCATAAATGTGTGCACTAAACTTATTTTGGCAATTGATAGGTACTTTGGGTAGGTGATTCCTGATTACTTCAGACTTTGCGTTGCTTTTTACACTTATGTATTTATCTTATCAGTTCTTTTTAGTGTTCTTGAAGTGTTTTCTACTTCTTTATTGCCCCCTGTGTGCCACTGAAATTAAAATGCATTTCGCTGCGGCATTGAAATTAAAATATTTACTCCTAACATTCGTTTTAAGAATTCCTAACCGTTTCATAATTTATTGAGTTGTAGCAGGCAGACCCTTTGGGAAGCCTAACAAATGCAGAATATTAGAAACAATCAGGTATGATGGCCTTCATCCTTACATAGTTGTTAATGAAACGAAGGTACGATGTGCTAACTGTGGAAAGAAATTCGCATGAAAATGTATAGTTGAATTACATGAAAAATATTTCCAAGAATTTCACAGCAAATGAAATTTTCTAAATATATCAATGTTTTCTTCCTTTACATTTTTTTTTCTAGCAAATTTAATATCACATTTTGTATCGTTTGAAAAAAAAAGGCCCTTGTTATTACCCATAAAGGAACAATTTCATTGTTTTACATGTTTATATTTTATAATAGCCCCATGACATCTAAAAACCAACTCAATAAAAAGTGCATGTAGCCCAAATAAATTTAGCATTCAGCTGTTTCATGGCTTCATAAAAGGATGTCAATCTTCAATCCTCAGGACAAAATAAAAGATGTGAGAAACAGCAGTAGTAATATCACATATACTTCGCTGCTATTGTTCCTTCACGGAAGAAAGGTCTCCTGTTAGGAAGCCTTGAAACAGCTGAATGCTAATTTTTTTCCCTCTCTATGTTACTTTTTCACGTTATGTATTCATCTTAACAGAATATTTTGTGCATCTTATAAAATTTGTAAATGATCTGAGAGGAGTTATTCCCCCTCCCCCCCCCCACACACACACCGTACTTAAAAGGAAGTCTCTAAGTGCAAACTCACAAAAAAAAATGTAATTACAGAATATTCTTCTCACAAGGATATATATGTTTATATATAAGGTGAAAAGCCTCTCTCACATGATGCAGTAGAGAAAGGAAATGACAAGTAAATGGAAATAATTTTTGGTACTTTTATGTTAGCCAGGTGCAGGTGATAAATTGCCAAATATTGTTCCCATCACCATTATTCGTATTGCATTCATTTCATTTAAAATAAAAACTTTTTACCCATTTAATTTAAAACATATAACTTTCATTTAAAAACAAACATTTAAAATACATGCCTTTCACTAACTTTATTATTATTTTTTAAGTACCACAAACAAAAATATAACATGAAAGCATTGCTTCCAATTTATTCACATGCAAAATAAAAGCTGCTAATTGGTGAGAAGAAAAAAGTGCTACTGGTGAGATTTGCATCCTGCTAAGATAAAAGTACCAATTTTTTTAATACAGAGCTACAGAAAGGGTAATGTAAGCACCCTCAATTGGTGATATCAGATATCATTACTAATGCTTTGAAGATGATCAAAAAGAAAAAAAAAATTGCAGAAGGTGACAAATAGTGTTGTTTTTATATACTAGAAATGTAAATGATGTACTATTCTCAATGTAACTACTTTCACATATAAATTTGCAAGTAGGTATTATTCACAAAAAGACACTTTTCTGTTATATTGGCTTTGGCATTTCTGTTTTAAATGTTTGCCACAGTTCAGGCTTCAGAAAGTGAATTATTGCAAAATGTTATAATCAGTTATATAAGCAAATCTGATGAACTTTTATGCTTTTTTTATATATGTATTTATAAATACATAAACATTATATATGTATATATTATATACAGATTACTTCTGTTTGTATATAAAAATATGTAAATGGCTTCCTTAAATTAAATAAATTGTATAAATATTGAAAAAATTGCTTGTGTATATGAAACAGTCATTAGGTTACCAGAAAATATGCATGACAAATTTAAACATTTGTACAGACTAAAATATTAAATTTAATAAGCAGTTCCTTACTTTTTTTATTCATGAAAATATTTTATGGAATAGTCTGGTTCTAGCAGAATATGAGGGGAAATATTTTCATGATGATATAATGAGGGGAAATATTTTGAAACTTTCCAAAAATATTGATGAGTAATTTCACTCTTTGATATTTTCTCACAGTGTGAAAATGATTCTAAATGGGTAAAATATTTGTTGACATGAGTAATGGCAAACACTACTTCAAAATAAATTGTTAAAAATTGAGAAATTCATTTTTATTCTATCTGATATTCAAGGGAGAAAAAAAAATGTTAGAATTCTGTTATTTGAAATGTAATTAAAAAACATATTCCACAATAAGTTTAAATGATAACAAAGAAACAATTATTATTGAAAAATCAAGAGTTTATTTAAACATTTACAGACATATATCAACAACTATTACAAGTGATGAATGCGGACCTATCTTTCTGGGTATTTGTTGAGGAGAGAAGGTGGGGTTGGAATAGATTTTATCTTTTGGGTGGCTGAATGTAAGCTGCATACTGAAACAACCCTTTACCTCCCCCCCCCCTCCTTATACATAAATTACACCCAGAGTATTTTTACTCCATGCATAGACTGTGTTCTTTGGAATGTTGGCCATAAAATTTTTCATCAAATACAACTTTATACTTTGTTATAAAAAAAGTTTGTGACTTTAATCAATATAGGAGCTAGAAAAATATTTTGGAGGGATGGAGATTCAAACTTCAAACATAGTGTTACTATATTCAATATGGTTTAATAAGTATAGTGTAGTGTATTTAATACAGTGAAACTTACTTTAAAAAAAAATTCAAAGTTTAAACATAGGTTTGTAAAATTTCAAAAATTAACTTTGCACTTGCATGCAGGTAATATGTTTCATGATACTAGTAATATATTAGGAAATTTAAGATTTTTAATCTATGATTTATTTTGAATTCAATTGGAAGATAATTACAGTTACTAAAAACTGCAGGTTCCTAAATTCATTGAAAATTTACTTACTAATTTTAGATTATGGTGAAAAATTAATAACTCAAAGCGCAATTAAAATATACATATATATTCATTATTTAAAAAAAAGAAAGAAAAAATTAATGTGAGCGTATTTAAAATTTAAAAAACTTCATTGCATGACTAGAAGTAAACATTTTTTTTAATAAACTTTGCTGTATACTTAGGGGTTGATGCAGGTTTTTTTTTCTTGGGGCTCATTTTGTGAAAATTAAAGGTTATTTTTGTAAAATTTATTATATTTTTGTGAAAAATAACATTTTGCAATGAAAGTTGAAATCGAGTTAATCAAATTCGAACCAAGCATTTATAAACAAAAACCTTTTTAAATCCTTTTGCTGAAGTTTTCCTCTCTTGTGAACTTGTTTGTTTACAAATTACACATTTTAAAACATCACAAAATAATAAATAAATAATAAATAGTAAGTTTTTATAGAATGGAATTTTGTGAAGGGGCCCATTTTATCAAATTGATTTTTGTAAAGGGGCCCTAAATAGGCCCCAAATTTTTCCTAGATCGACCCCTGATACTTCATTAGAAACTAAGCAAATGGACTTAAATACAAACTTGTCTTATTTATTTAGCAACTATTTCTCTACTGGTATTATTTTATGTAGATGAAGGAAAAACGAGCGACACAATTCGTAGCTCCGGGTGAACTACCATTCTAGACAGGGCTTAAATTCTTAGAAAAAAAGTACTGCCCTAATATTCTGCATTACTAACACCTGTAGCGTACCCCCGCTCCCATCTGCATATCTATATTTCATACATTATTTTCAAAATTTAAAGCATTATTTTTTTATTTAGCAAAATAAATATTTTAAATACAATCTGCATATACCTAGCTATCAACTATTCCACTTTTTAGTTATTACTACTTCCAAATAGAAACCTTTGCCTAATCTTAATGTTGATTAATTGCAGAATTCTGCAATTAAATAAGCTCAGGATTAGTGAATATCGGAATATAGGATTTGTGAATTCGGAAATAGTGTTAACACAAAAATGAATAATTCGCAGCTATGCAGAATAGAAAAAGACTATTTCTGTTTACTCTTTATTCTGATCAAAATTATTTGAAATTGAAATAAATAAAATTTTGAATTTAAGACAGATTGCGCTCGTGCCTGCCCAAACCTGAAGACTGATATAAAAATAGAGCCTGTTTTACCTTTATCTCTTATGTGAGCAACACATTATGTCACTAATAAGTATTTTGATACAAAAGATTGGAGATGGGAGGGAAAGGAAAGGGTAATTTAGGATTCATTTTTCGGAAGCATTATTGCACTGGGCTCTAGAGCACAGTGTTTATGAGCTCCGGGGAATTCTGGCCAATATTTAAATATTTGCTAAAAACAGAGAATAACAGTACCAGAGCTGAGCTCCAGTGCAAATTAAGCCCTGGTTCTAGACAAGAGGAAAGGAAAATAAATTATTTTAGAAGAGGAGAGGGAGTTTCTTTTTGGTGATCTGAGAAGAAATTTCACACAGTTCCATCCAATGAAATCATAACTATTTTTTTTTTCATGCTGACACATATTTGAACTCTAGGGATGCATAATTTAATAGGGAGAATAGTGATTTGGCCAAATACAAAACATTTGGCTGTCACATAAAGAATTTATTTTTTGTCTGAAAGCATGATGTAAAAGCATATAAAACAATACTTGTATCAAAAGAAAAAAGTGCTAATTGACATTTAACAAAAATATTCTGCAATTATTCATCTATAAAATAAAAAGTATATATCTGTAATATTTCTTTACAATTAGATTATCATATCAGCTTTTAAGATTTTTTTATTTATAGTACTAAGATTAATTTATTATTTCACAAAACTACCCTTACAGTTTAGGAGTTAAAACGATAGTAATATTTACATTGAAATCAGATCCAAAAGCTTTAACTGTGGTGGAATTGATCATCCACTATTACATAATATCTATATGGAAGAAATTTCTACCCCATACAAATCATAAAGTAGAAATTGGCTTATTTTTTCCAGAAAACCACTAATAGCGACAAGGCTGTGTTCAAATAGTAGTAAAAAACACTATATTTTTCAAATGCATAAACATAAACGATAAAATAAAAAAATTCAAAATTTTAATCAAACACGATAAATGTGAATTTTTATACAAATAATTTTTTGTGTAAATGTGAATACAATTTTAACAGAACTATTCAATCTTGTCTGAATTCTAAATTTGACATTCGGCTAAATATTAAATTCCACCAAGTATTCGCAGCATCTTGAACTACTTTTAATACTTTTTACAATTACTTTTCACAATATTAATCTTATTTAAAAAAAATAACAGAATGCATAATTTATTTTGAATATCAAGATGTCTCAATAAAGATAATACATGAACATAGATATCTCCTTACGTTTATGAGATAATATAATCAATGTACACATCTTGAAAACTCAAAAGTTTCAATCAACTTGTTCAAGAGAAAAAAAAAAAAAAAAAAAAAAAATCTTATTATTTTTAAAACGCAAGATTATATGCAAGATTATATGCAATTTATATTTTATTCTGGTGCCCCGAAAGTGAATGCAAGTCAGGATAGTGCTAAATAGTATGAGATTTGAAGCAATACTGAAAAAAAAAAAAAAAAAAAAAAAGTTTCAATCAACTTGTTCAAGAGGAAAAAAAAAAAAAAAAAACCTTATTATTTTTAAAAAGCAAGATTATATGCAATTTATATTTTATTCTGGTGCCCCGAAAGTGAATGCAAGTCAGGATAGTGCTAAATAGCATGAGATTTGAAGCAATACTGAAAAAAAAAAAAAAGTTTCAATCAACTTGTTCAAGAGGAAAAAAAAAAATCTTATTATTTTTAAAAAGCAAGATTATATGCAATTTATATTTTATTATGGTGCCCCGAAAGTGAATGCAAGTCAGGATAGTGCTAAATAGCATGAGATTTGAAGCAATACTTAGGAAAACAGATAATTAAACGCTCATAATATATACAAGACAAGTGTAAACAAACCAAAAAACCCCCCACGTGATCAAATCACCCTTTCAAAATCTGAGGGTGATACGAGCCACTCGGTGTAGCACTGACTGTCGTTGCTGAACGCTATCCCGGAGTGGCACTTATCACGTGATATCGGTCCTGAACGCAAACCCTACTTTCGGGGTTGTAGGAGTCACTCGGGGTGCCGTCGCTGAACGTGCCCTTAACTAAACAAAAAATATCATTCGTTGGAGTTCGTCTTAGTTCAGAAATCCATCCTTATGAGAATGTATGTGTGTTATTCTAAGTAGTGCTAAACTAATCATAAAAAAATAAAGAACTCTAAAGTGCCGACGAAATTTTAATTAAAATTCAGAAAAGCAGTTGCTTAAGTCGGAATTCTGTAAATATTGATCAGCTTTTAACTCAATCAGAAGTTGCAATCAGCTGATAACCATTGTACTTCACTTGGAGGTCAGGGTACTTCCACCAATCAGAACTGCCTATTTGTAGTGTGTGACTTCCAACCTGACGTCAATTGCAACTGCCCTATTGTTATAAAGTTCATTCTAAATAAAAAATGCAAAAGTTTTTATAATTTTAAATCTTAATAAATTACTTTTGGTTAGACAAAAAAAAAATTCTTCCTAAATATTAATATTTTAAAAAAATAATGTTATGCAACTTCTAATTTTTATTTTAAATAAATCTTTAGATTTGTTTTAAATAAAGTAATTTATCAGTTTGTGTGGTTCTTTAGTTCATAATGGACCATATTCTGAAAAAAGTCTTTTATTGAAACCAATTGACTGGTTGTTGCTATAAAAGCAGAACTCAACACTAATGTAAACAAAAACAACGCAGCTGTGTTTACAACCTTGGCGAGTTTAGCTGTGGATATAATATTGGCGCTAGCCTGTAGAGCGAAAAGTTTCACTTTCTAGTTTGTTGTTATCCAGTAACCCGACTTTCCTTTAAACCAGCAGCAACTCAAAATGAAAAAGAACGCTTGTGATTTACGATGACTGAATGTTTCTGCCGAATTCAGTGATTTGTTTATATTTAAGTGATATGTTATGGATAGAAAATAGATTATTTGAGTGGGTTGATTTATTAAGTCAACTTTCATTAAAGTGATTACAGTGTTATTTGTTAAATATAAACATTGAATTGTATATTGATTCTTCTTTCAATCCTCCCCATAAGGGAAAAGTTGGGTAAGTACTGGATTTACTAAGCTGTTACTGTGTGTTATGATGATTGTTTTGTGTTGTTTAAACATTAAATAAATATACCGGGTTATTGAAATCATTTGTAATTATTACATTTTGGTAGATAATTTTGATTCATAAAGAAATTCGAGATTTTCATACAATTTAAAATATGAGTTTTTCAAGATGTGTAAATTACGAAATATAATTTAACATGAGAATTATTTTGAATTTTTTGTATGTTTACTTTATAGTATTAAAATCACAGGCTACACAATTCAAAAACTTTCCATTTGAATTGATCAATGCACCTGTGATTTTACGTTAAACTTTACTTATTCATTTTTTTTTTTCTAAAATCGATTCTTTTGTTACTGTATTTGATAGCAATGATTCATGATGAAACTAGTGATAGTCTTCACTTTTACTTTTGTAACTCGTTAATCCGAAATAAATTTTATTTATTTGCTCCAAAATTTAAATGCTTTATAATTTCACCAAGCATTGTGAATCCATTGTTTCATTTTTAACGTAATTTTATTGTTGGAAAATCATAATTAAATTTCCCTTATTCTTAAGTATAGAGAGTTAGGTTGAAAAATGTAGTACTAGCTTATTATTCATTATTTTCTTTACAATTTGTATACCTCCAGTTAGAGTTGATCTTTCTCATATCTCAGAATAAAGTGTTGTACAATTTAAATTTTTGTTATTGTATGTATAATTGTAACTTGTGCAGGATATTTGTGTTGAAACAAAACCCTTACATATTCTAAAAGTTCTCATCCTTTACATGTCTGTTTTCTGTCAGTAGATATGTTAAATGATTACAACTGAGAAAGGTTCTGAGAAAATTTAAATTTAATTAGTAAAATGCATTTTTAATAGTTACTAATATGAATATTAAATAATATATTACTTATCTGCAAGATATTTAACCAGAGATTTTTTACATTAAAAAAAAATATTTATTATTATTATTTAATTTTGAACAGTGTAATATGCAGAAATGTTTGACAATATATTTAGTATTCATTCCTTAATTCTTAGAATATAATTATATATATATATGTATAATTAAACGCAAGTAAATCATGAATAAAATACTGAACTAGTATTGTTGGAAATTACCAAATGACTTAGAATATAATTTCCCAATAAATATTTAACTATCAAAATCAAGGATAATATCAGAGATTCCCCCAGGTTTGAAAAAGGGCAGGTTGCTGCTGGTGAGAAAAGGGCACTTTTTTTTATTCTTAAGGGCACTTTTGGATTCTTAAGGGCACTTTTGGATTCTTGAGGGCACTTTTCAGTTTCTTAGGGGCATTTTTGGATCTTTGAGGGCACTTTTCAGTTTCTTAAGGGCATTTTTGGATTCTTGAGAGCACTTTTCAGTTTCTTAAGGGCAATTATTAAAGGTATTATTTTTGTTTTTAAAGCCATTTTTGATATTTAAAAGTCAAGACACTCTTTTTCAGGACAACATTGAGTCAATTTTTACTATGAAAGCAAATTTTATTATGCAAACTGGAGAAAGGTCACTTTTTTTACTGAGGGGCAAGAAGGGTGCTAATTATTTTACTGACGCGGCATGAAGGGTGCTAATTCTTTTTATGAGGGACAAGAAGGGTGCAATTTTGTAGACCAAAGGGCAGGCAGGGTGCAGCACCCTCCTGAAACTGTCTGGGGGAAACTGATAATATAAAGGACTTTATGTAATGAAAAGCTAGTGATGACTTAGGACATCACAGTGGGGTTAAACAACAACTTTTCTGCTCAGCATACTTAAAGATGATCAGAAGTGATGAAGGCAAATTAAGAAACTAAAAGCAAAATAAGGAATAACAATAATAATAAAAATAAAACGATAACAACCAGAACAATCCAACAATATGGCCATATAAAACAAATATTTTCCAATCAAAATGCTTAAGAAAAACACACAAAAAAAATGAATAATATAAAAAATAATTTAGAAATATAATAAATTAAATTTTTTAATGAAACTACTGTTTAACTCTAGGGGGAAAAAAATAAACACTACAAAGTTTGACTGAAAAAAGTGTGTAATACCATTAAAAAAACAAAAAAAACCAATTGTTCAGTACTAAAATTATTATTATTATTTTTTTTTTTCAAGAAAATTACTTTGACAAATTACTTATGCAAAACTTTGACCTGTATCCTTCAAGTATCAGCTTGGATATTTTACCTTAGATACGAATTACAAACACTTTTTCTGACATAGCTCTTCAAAAACCTCATTTTTCTAATTTTTGCTACTAATCTACTCTCATATGTCCTTGTATATGTCTGTATGTCTTAAAAAAATCGAAATTACCACTTACAGATACCGTTCTCTGGTTTATATTCATGAAGTAAAGGGCCATTCAAATGTAGTATCATCATCATTAGATTATTTAATGTTGATGCTTTCAATTGCTAGTCGGAGTATTTTGGCCACCAATAACGACTGCATTTGTGGAGTCCTGACTTCTAGCATGTATTTATATTATTACTGATGTGCCTCTATTAAGATTTTTTAAAATGTTTTATTATTGCTTTAAATATGTTTATGGAGGAACAAAATAAGTCATTATTATTTGTACTTATAGTTTCTATGTATAATCTGCAGATCAAGTAATCATATTTTGAAGCAGAAATTTAATTTGTTAACCCTTTGAGGTAGTTTTAGTTAAAATTTGTACCAGAATTCTTTTAATGAAATTTTCCTTTTTTAATTTTACATTAAAAAAATTAATTTACACTTATTTATTTTAAAATGATAGTTCAAAAATTCTGGGAAATTTTCATCATTACAGCAGCAGAATTACTTGCTCCTAAAAGAATTAAATGAAGTCAAATAAATATGATACATAAATAAATTACATTTTATTTTTTAACATTTCTAGTTCTAATCTGGTTTCTTTGATCCGTGGTTTATATATATATATATATATATATACATATATATAATATGCTTTAAATTACAGTAGTTCATTTCGAAGTATCATAAAATGTCAATTGGTTATTTTAAAAGGTTTCTTTATATTTAAGAACCGTATATTAAATTCTTATTTGAGTAACAAACAATATTTTTTTTTCTCTTAATACTAATCAAACATTATTTAAAATTAACTTTGTTTTATAGATATGTTTGCATTTAAAAATTTTCAAAACAATTTCAGATTTCTATATTAAAAAAAATCACCTTCTTTTTGACTTTAGTAGCTTGTAGTCTTTGTTAAGATAAAAATCAGGCCGGGGTAATTTTCAGACAAAAACAAAACTTTTGTGATTACTTGGGAATCAATGACTATTTTTTTTAGCTTTCTCTTGGTAAAATCAGTGTGCAAATTAATTGGGACAAAGAGAAGAATTTTCACTTTTCGAATATGTATTTGATGTAAGTTCACTTACATCCATAGTATAGGTATCTAGTAAAAAATATGTCCTGCTCTGGCTTTTATGATGTCATTTACTCGTTTGGGCATGGAATCCACTAATGTAGAACATATATTTTTGACATTGACATAACGATACCGAATTTGTATGACATTCTCGATCATCTTTCTTTCAGTTGAGCAGTCCGTTGTGTTAATACGTCTCTTCAAGAAGCTCCATAAATTTTCAATTGGGTTTACACCAGGAGAAAGGTCAAGTCAATCCAAAACTTCTAATTTCTTATTTTTAAAAAAAATTCTTTACTTTTTTAGAATTATCGCATGGAGCAAGGTCATGTTGAAACACATAGGCACCGTTAGCGAACATTTGCATAAAAGGCACCATTTTATCCTGTATTTGAATGTATTTTATAGAGTTCATCATTCCCTCAACTGGCACTAAAGTTCCAGGTCCGGTAGATGTAAAATAACCTGAAAACATCTACTTTAGAGGGTGCTTAACAGTTTGATCAAGGTATTCTGATCTGATGAGTTCTCCAATGCTACACCTAACATCTTTCGCTTGATGCCCTTGGACAAATAAATGCGTTTTGATGCTGAAAAGTGTTTTCCAGTCTTGTGCATTCCAGGATTTATATTTCTTAGCCCAAGCCAGATGTTTTTTCGTCATTGCAGGTGTTAACTGTTTTTAGATTGGTGTTCTTGAAATTCTTCCCACTTCAATAAGCCTGCGTTGAACTGTCAATGAAGCTACGTTCACACCAGTAGCTAATAATTCTCGTTGAAGATCTAAACTTGATTTGCGAGGATGTATTTTACTATTTCGTAAAAGAAATTTGTCTGTCCAAGATGTTGTCTTACGTTTTTCTCCACTATTTCTCTTCCGTTTTAGAGATCAAGGTATCGTCCCAAACTCTTTTTAGCACTTTCTAACCTAGTTGAAAAGTGTTTATGACTTCGGTTTGTCTGCCATCTGTCCGTGCTCTAACTTGCATAAATATACTCAGATTGTCCTGAAATTTTTTTATGTTATTGTCTTTTACAATAGCATTAGTTTTTTTACAGGGACAGTCAAAAGTATTCTGTTACATTACAGTCTTCTGGAAATAACAGGCACTGGAAATAATCGTTTCAAGTGCATTTTTATGATGCTACGCCATTTGAAACATGATGGAATTGTATATAATTATGAAGTGCATTAAAACATGCTTTCTGTTAGAATATGGGGTGCAAAGCATTTATTATTCATTGACAGGGTCAAACAAAAGAATTCTGTAACACATTGTTCTATGGGGAAAAATCATTTGCAGTGTAATTTAATGAGGTTTCACTATTTCAAGGGCGATTCTACCATTACGTGTATGACTTTTAGAGAGTGTTTTTTTTTTACAAATTGAGACAAATTTGAAAGTGAAATTATTTAGATAACGTTTTACTATTTTTATTTGCTATTACAGGACACATACAGAATCATTTTTGTAGTGACACCTTTAGCCTAAACTAATAACAATTAAAAAATAATAATAATAAAGTAGTCGTTACGTGTGTGACTCAAAAAATCTAGAAAAATGAACATTGTATTTTATTTTCTGATTTCGTATGAAGTTTTCCAAGTGAAATATACAGATTTTTTTTAACATATACTTAAATGTATAAACTAACTATTCTATATGCAAACAGCTTAAAAATTCATAAATTATGATGGTAAAAAGTTTAAATATCTGTGTTACGTGTGTGACCGTGTGAAATGCATTTGATCAAATGACTTCCACGATTTGGCTTATTTTCTAAATTAATATAAATTTATAATCAAAATGTTAAAAGGAAAAAATTAAAGTGTCCAAGATTGTTTATTACTGTTGGTGGCATTATTTTTTTCACTACTTGGGCTTTTGTGTACCACAAAATATCTGACTTTTCTGGCCATGTTCAATATTTTCCTGAAGGGATCACGACAGAAACTTTCAGTTCCTAACCCCCAGATTGTATAGAAAGGATCTCTCCTGCATGCTCTGTCATCATATTTAACAATACACCATTCACCTACTTGAAAATTTTCTGCAGTTGCAGTAAATATATTCTCACAATATGTTATTGTTAAATTTGGTACAGATTTATCATTCGTATCTCTGTGCCACAGTTAGTTTTACCCCCAGTAGCAGAAACAGTGCAACACGACAGCAGCGCTGCAGATTTCTTTATACCTTGCAGATCAATCTGACAGCTTAAAATAAAATTCTGGGCTATGAAAAATTGCTAAAATTTCTTTTTTGTACATAGATTTATTGTATTTTCTTGTTATGCTTTCTTTTTAAATACAAATTTTGCTTACTTTATGAGTTACTGTTATCTCTTATGATAGTAAGCATGGTCTGGCATTCTTGGGTTGCAGATAAATTTTGGTTTGCTGCAGATTAACACAGACAATTCTGCTACTGGGGTTTTACCATTTGAAGCTGAGATTACATATATTTTTTGGATACCAGGAATATTTTTAAAATTTTCACGAGTGCAATCTTCATTTAACTTAGCAGAAATATTATCTTGAATTTAAAGCAATATTTTAGTAGAAGACATGAGGTCTGTTATTAAATTGAAAAAGTCAGTTGATGACTGAACAATTACTTTGCTGGATTTACTCATTGTTTTTTGTCTTACAAGAGATTTTGCCCTTCCTCCAATACCATCAACAACCCCCTTTACCATGTGAGGTTGTAAAATACTTCCAGTGCCATTCACCACCATACTTATTTGATAATAAGTGAAGAACCTTTGCCATATATCTTTTTAAATTCTGAGGATGGCTCGTCACTGTAAATCATAGAAGGAATTTTCTCTCTTTAGCTTTTCTCACTTTCAAGGATTGTTTTGAAAAATAATTCCAAGAAAGCATATATTGTGTCTTTGCCTTTGGTGTCTGAGCATATCAAATATGTATGGCATTTTCCTTTATCAAAAAAGGCTGCTGTAAATAGTTGAATACTTTCCCGAGACCATAGTGCAAAATTGTATTTCATTTTGGCACTCGCTTTCTTGAATCAATATTAATTATAGAGGCTAATTTATGAAGTAGTTCAAAAAGGAGAATCACAAACTCAAGCAATTTGCACAACCATCTAATATCTAGTCTTAAAACATGTGCTTCCCACTTAGATGAATCTCTTCATTTCACTTATTCTGAGGAATAAAACATAATTGTTGCCACATACAAATGTCATATAAGATAAATAGGTAGAATTACAATGTATAAGAAGTTAGTTTATTCAGGAAAGATAGAAATAATTGAAAATATTTTTCAGGTACTTTTTTATACAGCTAATCTATAATTTTTTTTATAAATATTGTTATTATTGCACTGCATTTTACATTGGTGACTCATACTTGTTATTTACAATGTTTCTTATATTTCTAATTCAATATGATATCAAAATAAGAAGGCATAGCTCAAATTTAATAAAAAATCTCATCAAAACATTATGTGTGTGACAATTTTTGAAGGGCCTGTTTATATAGTTTATATGTATTCAGTTTAAGTAAAAGTTATGCTGCACCATCTATGTACAATGCTACTTTATAATCTCTAATATTTTCTTCTTATCAATTTAATTTTCCAAGAAAAAAATACTTTACTGTGTTAAGTGTTACGTGTGTGACTAAAATAAATGTTATATATAATTTGCATAACTATCCATTAATTAAATAATCTAATTAAATAAATTTATAGCAGATAATTTAAGAAACTATCTATTTTATTGACATATAGCAAAAATTTTAAATTTATGTTTAAGATTTAAGAGAAAATGACTTTGGAAGTTGTACCATCAAAACTTCCTCCATTATCGGTATTTTAAAAGTTGAAACTTCTGATTAAAATGTAGCTTTAAAAAAATCTTTAGCTCAAAACTGACACTGGAATCAGAATGAGCATGCATTCTTTTATCTAAAAACAATATTTATTTCCATAATTTGTGAATTTATTTTTTGACTCTGCCAGGACCACTTTTCGTAGAATCGCCCTCAAACATAATGAAAATTATATGCATTACTGAAGTGCACTATAAATTGCTCGCTTAAAAGTATGGTGTGCATTGCGTTTATCATTAATTTACAGGTCCACACAAAAGATATCCGTTACAGTACATGTGATAATTACAGTCTATGTGTGATAAGTGCTTTTTCAACTTTGATATATGTTTTTAAGTAAATTTTTTCATAGTAGTGGGTGTGTTTAACATGGGTGTGTTTAAACTTGGTTGATCATATACAGGGCTACACAAGAGAATTCATAAATATTACAGACTATGGGAGTGAATTGCTAAAGGGTAGTTTTTAATTGTGTTACACATTTTCCTGCTGAACTATATTTAGTAGACTACAGGGTTGATAAAAATCACGATTTTTTTAAAAAAATCAAAAAAATCGGATTTATTTGATTTAAATCGGATTTTTTTGATTTAAATCAGATTTTTTTGATTAATATTATTTATGCACTGTGCATGTATTTATTTTATTTTTTCTGCATAGATTTACACATTTCTATTAATTTAATTACAGTTCCTAGATAAAAATTCAAAATAATTTAAATAAAAAAAAATTGTTGCAAGCAAATTCAGATTTACTTAAAACTTAAAATCATATTATTCTGCTATTAAATTGTTATATATAAGATATACCTATGTGTGTTGTGTGTATAAATTTCTAGTTAATTTAAGTTATTACATTTTTCATTAAGGTATTACTCCAATAATATCTAATGACATAATAAATGCAGCAAAGAATGCTAAATATATATGTGTATTTCAACCAGGGTTGGCCAATTTTTGCCTAGGTGGAAAAAACCGTCCCGGCAAAAATACTTCATGATTTCAATGTTTAAATCATGATTTTGATAACTTAAAATCAGTGATTTAAATTATTACAATCTTGATCAATTTCTGTCTGTTTTTTTCCACTTTTTGCCACTGCCCTGTCAAAAATACACTTTTGCCGGCAAAAAGCCAACCCTGATTTCAACTGATTCATATTCACTAAAGTCATCTTTATCACATAGACTGTAAGTTTCTTTGTGTTTTCTTTTCTTTTTTTTTTTTTTTTTTTTTTTTTGCCACAATCTCCACCATTTCTACACTACATGGTTTGCATATTGCTTTCCCACATTTTCCGGAAATAGTTTTTTTTTTCCTGCTGTAAAATAAAGCTACATTGGATCTTTCTTTTTACCAGCCATTTTTCTTAGGTATCAATGTATCCAAAAAAGCTCTCTGTACTGTATCTAGTATTAGTAAATGATATTCATGTCCAAATTGTGTTTCACATTATACTATATTAATGATTACAAAACAGTTACACGATGCAAGGTAATCACATAACTAAAAGTACGAAGCTATCAATTGTCAGTGTTATTTAGCCCTCAGCCATTGACAATTTCAGCAATCAATCATGCCTATTTAACAGTAGAAATGGCTTTTTAGCTTAGAAATAAGGTATAATAACATATCTTATATTTTCCATTGCAGTAAGCAATGAATTCTAGGAAAGGAAAGGGCAAAGGGATCAGTCACAGGGATTAAATTATTTTCAGTTATAGAAGAAACATGAAAAGTAACTCCTCACTGAAAATATATTATATTAAATACTTTTATATTGCATATATTTAACTTTAGCTTCAACATCTAACTTGCAAAAATGAAGTGATCATCCAGAAAAGACAAAAGTTTAAAAATGAGAAAGCATTTATCGGTATTTATTTTAGGATGCACTATGGATAAATAATATTTTGAATGTAGTGTTGCATTTACTTTCATAAAATATAATTACTTTCAACTTATAAAAGTTTTATTTAACATTATTAAAAGGTAATTTTTAATCTGACATGAATTATGACATTTATTTGAACACGAATGATTAATTTAAATCCTTATTCGGCTTGTAAATAGCAATGTTAAAAATACTGATTTAAATCAAAGATTTTAAAAAAAAAATCATTTGATTTAAATCATGATTTAAATCACGATTTAAATCAAGCTGATTTAAATCAAACAACCCTGGTAGACTAATAGAAGTTTGTGGAATATAAATAAATTCATATACAGGGCTACACAAAGAAAAAGAACAGTTGTTTACGGGTGATAATTGCTGGAAGTGAGTTTTAAGTTGCCTGTTGAATTTTCTACCTTTTAGTTTAATATGTTGTGTGTACAAAAGTCTTCAGATAATATACAGGGCTGTACAAAAGATTCTGAGTGCATTTCCCCAAACTGGGTTCGGGCAAGAAGAGTTTTCTTCTTTCATTACTAAAAGCTTTTGGGCACCCCTAATTTTTAATTGCAATCTTCTTTGTATTATTTGGCAGACATTTTTTGATTATATAAAACAAATATTTTTGTAAAAAAAAAAGAAAAGTGGTGTAGTGTACCTATTTTTAGTTTATGGTGTCGAAAAAGCCCAATAGTTAAGGGGTTAATATTTTTTTATTTGTTTTAGTTGGGTTTAAACTGCATAACCAAACCAAATACAGATTAATATATGGTGAATTATTGCAAGGTGCTGTGACGCACAAATTTGATGCCAATATTGTGCTCCTAATTTAATTAATATTCCCAATTTAAAATATATACATGGGCAATAAGCTTATAGAGCGCTTGTGCAAAACGATTCCACTAGAATAATTGTACGGAGAAAGAAGATGTGGAATGTTGCCCAAATACAATCAAACTCATATAACTGATATTTGTGGTTCCTATAAGCACAGTTCCATGTGAACATGGATTTTCGTCCATGTGAATGAAAACCATTGAATGAAAACCAGATTTTATCAGTTACATAAAAATATTTAAGTTTAGAGGTCTTCAATCTTTAACCTGAATTCACTTGTCGCCACAAATTCCAAAAGATAATCTTCTCCTTATTTATTTCCAAAGATTCTGACATTGAATAAGGCAAATTTTTATTTTCTAAAATAGTGATCTTGGTGGTTTTAGATGATCTTATGATGATAAAATGCACTATAGGTCCTATTCACCAGTTTGAACCCGAAAGTGCCATGAAACTATGGGGAGAAAAAGCTGGTGATGGTAAAATAAAGCACTGTGCATGAAAAACAGCTTTTATTAACATAATGATAATGTTTATTAAATTTGTATTATACAATATCACGATTTGATGTTTTATTTTAAAAACATTATAAATAATGGAAACTATTTATTCAAACTCATTTTTCTTCCTTTGTTTTGTGGCTGGTAGATTTTTGCAATTGGTTGGTAGACAATAAGACTTCCCAACCACATTGGCTGGTAGAATATGTCCACTTCTGCTAAGACTGATGCAAACTGTATACATTCGTTCCTAAGAAATATAATTTTCTATGACTTACAAATTTGTAGAGACCATGTCAATATTTCCCTTGAAACTCCTATTTAAACTAAAGTTAAAATTAATGTTTAACAACTGAAATTTTCACTGTCTATATTTGGATGATACTAAGTCAGTATTTCACCAATTTCAAATATATTGTATTTCTCAATTTTCATATTCTAAAAAAATCCAGAGAATTCATAATATATATTGAAATTGGATTTTTAAATGAAAAGCAGGCAGCATTAAATATTAACACATGTGACAATAAGATAAATAAGTTTTTTTCGATTTTCTTGTTGAATTTTAAAAATATTCTTCTTAGCTTCCTTACAGAGGTCTTCTCGATCTTTCATGAATTGTTCTTCAATTGTATTGTTTAAAAGATCAATAATTTGTAAATCCTCTTTCTGTTTCATTTTCATACCAAATAATAATTCAAACTGTGTTTAGTTCTTTGATAGGTCGAGTTAATGCTTTGTTGAACTTTGGCAATATGCTTGAACCCCATGTTGGGTAGTTGGGTTCATTTCATCCTTTGACATTTTAGAGATTACAGGAATTACAGTAGAGTTAAGTCTATGTACCAGGCCATTTGCACAGGGAAAGCCAGTTCTAATTATTGTGTGTTTGATATTAGGTATTACATCATTAGTTTTATCACTAGAATTATCAATCATAATTGTTTGCTTTGATTGTAGTATTCCCTAATCCAACTAATGTGATTGAATGTTTGAGGTTCGAAACTGCAGAATGTTTACAACAAACACTCTCTTTTAACAGAATCTTTTCACTGCAGTATCAACTTACGAAATGCCATTTCAGGGAGAAATAATGACATGTTTAGTCATAAAGGTTTTAGAAGTAATAGTAGCAATATTGGACGGTTCAGACTTAACTTTATGTTGCCTAGGCTGATCGCACTGGACAGACTTGTGACCGAATTTCGAACAATTAAAGTAACGAGAATTTTTGACTTTATTTTTACTCTGGCTACTCTTGTGTCCGACATGGCTTCAGTTTGAACAGCAGAAGTTAGTTTTGGGGTGAGAAAGCTTCTCTTTGATTGACATATCAGGTTCAGCCTTGTGTTCTCATAATCAGTTCGAATTTTGAGCTTCTGTGGCTGTTTAGGCCGAATATTCGTTACATCTCTATTACATATATAGTTTCTGAACTTTGGTTTAGCATTTGTCTTTGTATTGTGCCTGTTTTATCATGGTATGTATATATTAACACATATTAAGAATGGTAATAACAATTTTCAAAGAATTGCAGTGTTTAAAGAATTTGTCCGAAGCGTTTAACATAAAACAATGAACTATGTATTGTATTCAAAGCCCTGATAAACAGCCCTGCTAGATACAAGAGGGGAGGGGGGGGGGGAGGTCAAGAAAGAAAAATCATGCATCAAACATAGATAACGAAACTGCACCATTTAATAAGATGAAAGAAGATATCTTATTTAAATAATTTAGAAAATGCATAACACATTTGAAAACCTAATTTCGGCAATTACTGTCCATAGCCGGAAAGATACTGTAATTATTTTGTGCAGGACCGTATATGATCAATAGATATATGTATATATACTAGATAGTTCAGTTCAGTTAGAAAACGCATAACACTGTTGAAAATGACCTTCAGACATTTTCGCCTATAAACCGATATGTACTCGAATTTATTTTGTACAACCCTATATGTTATCTACAAATTTTTATACACATCACATATTAAGCTAAAATTTAATTCATGTAACAAACGCATAACATAATTAAAAATGCACTTTCCGCAATTACCATTCATAGACGGCAATGTATCTAGTTCTTTGCGTAGCCCTGTATATACATCTATTTATACTCTATAAATATATTTTAGTACTTAATATAATTCAGCTGGAAAATGCATTACACATTTAAAAACCGCCGTTAAGCAATTCACACCCATAGGCAGTAATTCTTTAGAATTATTTTGTGTAGCCTTGTATATGATCTATAGAATTTATACACACCATGCAGTATGCAGAATTATAGTTAAACTTAAAAACGCAAACTAAAGTTGAAAACTCATTTCCAGCAATTATCACTCATAGACAGTACTATAACCGAATTCGTTTGTGTTCCTGTAAATGAACGATAAATGCAACACATACTATATTCTACAATAAGAATCTTGTAATGCACCTCATTATTTTATATCAATTTCATCATGTTTGAAATAGTGTAACATCATTAAAATACACTGCAATCAATTTTCCCCTATAGACCATAATGTAATGGAATTCTTTTGAATGTCTCTGTTGCAGGCCTGCACGGGCTTGGCTCCGAGTCCGAGAAAGCTAGAGCCAATTTTCATTAATGAGACTCTGGCCGGTTCCTGCCTGGTCATCACTCTATCCGGGTTGGGTCTGGGCCTTGCTTTTTTTCTCCAGACTTTGCCCGGGCCAGTCCCGGATTTTTTTTCCGGGCCGTGTCGGGCTAAGAATGTTTTTCCATGTGTAATATCAGGCCAAATTTCGTTCTTAATTAGTGAAGAAAATGAAAGATAAAGCAATATTTCATTGTTGCATTTTCTTTTTTGTTTTATTATTAGCACATTTACTCGCATTTTTACGAACCCCTATTTTTGAAAGGTAATTGTCGCATAAAACAAATTTTTGCATGCAGAATAGGGTAACTTGAATTACTGAAATTGAATTCCAATTGCATATGACCTAACGATGTTCTTTCCTTAATTTGTTTATATTTTAAAGTAGTGTTTTAGTTTCGTTCTGTTTATCGAAAGAAGCAAATTAGCTTTCTTGTTTTCCGTGGTCTTTTTATTTCTACCTGCTACAAAAACACTTAAAAAACAAACCAGAGGTCACCCATTAATTACGTCATATTTCATGAAGGGAAGGGAGAGATCCGCAAAGTGTGACTCGGGGAAGAAGTGGGTTAACTTGTTGTGACATCACATCTAAAATATGAAAACTATTAGAGAGGCAACTTCATAAAAAGTATGTATTCATAAAAAGTAAGGTTTATTTTTCCGTTGAATTCCAACAGCTTTGAACTGAAAAATTATGGCCCGGCCCGGGTCTTCAGAAAAAAATAAAACCCAGGCCTGGCCCGGCTCGAATCTAATGAAATAAATCTGCTCCGATCACGACACGAGTTTCGAGCAAGGCCCGAGCCTGTGCAGGACCTCTAAATTCTGCCCTCTGAACCATGCTGTGCTGGCATTTTATTTATTTATTTATTGTAAAAATTATACTGTTGATGTAAATTTTTATTTAGCGAAATCTTTAGAAATTTGGTTTAATAAATTACAGTGATATATACAGGGTTCATACAGACTCCTTCGTCTACTTAGAAACTCCTTAGATATGAAAAGGTTTCCAAGGAGTATTTAGAACTCCTTAAATAAACAAAATACTCCTTAAAAACTCATTACATTATCGCGAAGTATAATTTAGCGTAGAACAATCATTTAATTGAAGTAGAAATTGGAAACATATATTACACGGTGAATAAATGTTACATATTTCGTTTTCAATCGGGTATATGCCATGGTAAATCTCAATAACATATATCAATAACGTAGAAGTCGAAGTATATTTACGATAGAGCGCGGACAGGACATACAGACGAACAGAGTTCATAAATACTCTTCAACTATGTTGTAAAGTGTTTAAAAAAGTCATCTGTCACAGTGCATTTTTATATTGATAGCTCTTCTATTTTCCTTAAACACTATTTTATTTTTACTTTTTTTTTTTTTTTTTTTTTTTTTTTTTTTTAATTATCAAATCGCTTGTTTGCGTTGTAGAATTACCTATTTCGTTTGAATTTGAGTCCTAAACGTATTTTAGTTTCCTATCTATTATATTTTAATTGCAAATTCCTTTAAAATTCTCTGTTAACGTATTTAATCGAAAATTCACCGCACTCATCAGAAATACCGACCTAATCGATTTCCCAAAATATTCTGAAATCGTTTATTTTCACTGCATGTTGCATCGCTGAAATATTTTTAGAATATATATAATAGTTCGTTCAGTTAATTACGAAAAATTCTTGCGTTAAGCGTAATCTATAGCTTAGTTTCTTATCGTATATTTGGACTTTATAGTGCAGAAACCCTCTTCTCCTCCCGAATTAATTTTAATCTACGCTTAAGGGAGAACAAAAGCTGTAAACCACTAGCAGTTCACAAGTAAAGACTCGATGCTTCAAACAAATGCAAACTCGTTATTTTATCACACATTCGCAAAGTCATTTTTATTCTTAAATGAATGAAATTTGTAGGTACTTTTATTCAACTAGTACAAAGAAATCGAATAGTTTGTGTTTTTTATGCAAAGGAAAATAATCTTTTAGAAAATACTGTCGAATCCTGTTAAGACGCGTTTCAAGGGACTGAACAAAAGTCGCGTATTAAATAGGATCGCGTATTAAACGTGATTTGCATAATGCTGCATGAACTGAAGTTTTTTTTTTTTTTTTTTTTTTTTTTTTTTTACGAATTTAATTATCTACAGGAACTTTAGAGCTTTCGTTTATATGTTTACCGTCGAAAATTGTGTCTTTTACGCATATTTATATTAAAATTTTACCGTATTCAGGTTTAACTCATTGTTTGTTTTTATAGGACCGACTGGAATAATAACTGAAAATAAATATGCATTCAAATATGATTTTATTCTCGATTAATACGTTACAACCAAAAATAAAAACAAAAATAATTTCCCTGCTAGCTTAATTTTTCCAACACAAACCGAAAATATTATTGCAACACATCACATATTAAAATCCTATTTAGTATTTTGTTATAAAAGAGTACCTTTATAATCAGTCCTTAATGTTTTATATAATACTAGCAAGCTACGCTGGTCAATTTCTTATAACGAACTTTTAATCCAACAAAATATTGACATTTCAGAATTCACTTTTATATTTTAACAGCTATAACAGAATAATAAGGCTACTATAATTTGTGACTCGTGCTATAGCCAATATACACGCCAGGACACGTCACCCTTATCATTATCTTTTTACGCATGAAGATTTTGCTATGGTACTCCATTGTGAAATTTAGTAATTTTTCAAATTCAATATTTGAAAAATGGCATAATCATTAGATTTGAAATTTATATCAAGAAAAATACAATTTTTTACCTTTCAAACGCAGTTTGCCTAACAATTTACTGACAAATACTTTTCGAGCTACTATTTTTTTTCAGTAACTTCAAATGTTTCATTTTCCGAGATTAATCTGTGGCAACAATTAGCGAAAAACCCAGTCGTCAGAAACGCAAATTTTTTTATTAAAGAGGCTGTTGGAGCAGGGATTGTCACCACCAATTTGCCACCATCACTTTAGAAATCGGTTCGGTAGTTCTAGAGATTCCATAGAAATTTTAATTTAGAATGTTTTTAGAACGCTTTTCGCTCATTTCACCCTTTTAAATTTCGATTTTTTTTTATTTTGTTTTTAGAGAGCATTTACATCTTATAAGTAACTACAATGCCAAATTTCATATTTCTAGCTAATTCAGTATAAAGAAAATCGCAATTTTAGAACGTTTTTCGCTCCTGCACCCCCCCCCCCTGGAGTTAGTGACACCGACTTAAAATATAGCCTATGTTGGAGCAGGGGTTGTCACCATCAATTTGCCACCATCATTTTTGAAATCGGCTCGGTAGTTCCAGAGATTCCATAGAAATTGTAATTTAGAATGTTTTTAGAACACTTTTCGCTCATTTCACCCTTTTAAATTTCGATTTTTTTTTTTTTTTTAAATTCTTAGAGAGCATTTACATCTTATAAGTAACTACAATGCCAAATTTCAAATTTCTAGCTCCTTCAGTATAAACAAAATCACAATTTTAGAACGTTTTTCGCTCTTGCACCCCCCTGGGGGTAGTGGCACCCACAAAAAAAATATATCCTATGTTGGAGCAGGGGTTGTCACCATCCATTTGCCCCCATCACTTTTGAAATCGGTTCGGTAGTTCCAGAGATTCCATAGAAATTGTAATTTAGAATGTTTTTAGAACGCTTTCGCTCATTTCACCCTTTTAAATTTCGAATTTTTTTTATTTTGTTCTTGACAGCATTTGCATGTTATAAGTAACTACAACGCCAAATTTCAAATTTCTAGCGCCTTCAGTATAAAAAAGATCTCAATTTTAGAACGTTTTTCGCTCCTGCACCCCCTTGGGGTTAGTGACACCGACATAAAATATAGCCTATGTTGGAGCAGGGGTTGTCACCATCAATTTGCCACCATCACTTTTGAAATCGGTTCGGTAGTTCTAGAGATTCCATAGAAATTGTAATTTAGAATGTTTTTAGAACGCTTTTCGCTCATTTCACTCTTTTAAATTTCGATTTGTTTTTTATTTTGTTCTTAGAGAGCATTTACATGTTATAAGTAACTACAACGCCAAATTTCAAATTTCTAGCGCCTTCAGTATAAAAAAGATCTCAATTTTAGAACGTTTTTCGCTCCTGCACCCCCTTGGGGTTAGTGACACCGACATAAAATATAGCCTATGTTGGAGCAGGGGTTGTCACCATCAATTTGCCACCATCACTTTTGAAATCGGTTCGGTAGTTCTAGAGATTCCATAGAAATTGTAATTTAGAATGTTTTTAGAACGCTTTTCGCTCATTTCACTCTTTTAAATTTCGATTTGTTTTTTATTTTGTTCTTAGAGAGCATTTACATGTTATAAGTAACTACAACGCCAAATTTCAAATTTCTAGCGCCTTCAGTATAAAAAAGATCTCAATTTTAGAACGTTTTTCGCTCCTGCACCCCCTTGGGGTTAGTGACACCGACATAAAATATAGCCTATGTTGGAGCAGGGGTTGTCACCATCAATTTGCCACCATCACTTTTGAAATCGGCTCGGTAGTTCCAGAGATTACCCCCTACAAACAAACAAACAAACAATCTTTACTCCTTTATAATATTAGTATAGAAGAAAAACCTATCCCTGTCAATCTTTGTGTAAAAAACTATTATCATGGCAGAAAGTAAACAAAATGTTGAAAACATAAAATAAATACACAAAGCTGTCACAGTGGTTCAATCTTCACAAGTTTGTGTTTTTTCTTCCCCGGTCTTTGTTCAGTATCTGACTTTCGTAATAGTTAATTGAACATGTAAAATGTATACTATTGTGATCGACACGCATCGCGATTGCTAGAACGTGCACATATTTCACATACTTGAGTCGTCGGCTTTAATAAAACAAAAACATACTTTAAACCAGAAAATGCATTTAATTAAATGTGCCTGGATAGCCGTTTGAAACCAATTTAATTTTATTCATTAAATAAATTTCAGATTCAAAGTATGTTTTTTTTAATTTAAAAAAAGCCGGAGGTTGGCATGTATGCATGCATTATAAAACATAGTATACGGATATAACATACATTAAAAAACCTTTCTAACAATAAATATAATCATCTGTAACCATAATAATTTTTATGACGTATCTGAGCAAGACGTTGGAGCCATTTGCAACAGCAGATAATGTCAGAGCAGGCGGGTGTTCGTTGTCGCTCTTACCCGCTTCGTTTTTGGAGTCATTCATACACACATTTTTAGAGATATATTTTTTGATTCTTTAATAATGTCTTCTAAACTTCCAAAGTTGATTTCAATTACTCTTTGATGAAGATCTTGTTTCTTCCAATGCGTTGATTTACAGCAATTAAACATTGAGACTGGATTTACTGTGTTTTATTTATTTTTTTACGCTGCGTGGTTTTTCTCTTCAAAATTTACTTTTTAAATTTAGGTGCATGTGATACATGATGAGTATTTGGAATTTGACTGGAATCTGTATATTTGGTCATTGGTCACTGCATAAAATAGTTCGCTGGCAATTTTGTATTCAAATTTACGAAAGCAGTAAGCAGTGCATTGTGAATATCTTGTAATTTTAGCACTAGCTATTACATTATTAAAATTCTTATTCTTTAAAATTCTTATTCTTGTACTCCTTAGACTTTTTCTAGACTTCTTGGATTTTTCTTCTCAAGTCTGTATGAACCCTGGATATCTCCCATTCCCCATCCGAAAATTTCCAAACACAATTCTCTTTAAACCTGCAATGAATTCTGGGAAATCACTGAGAAAAAAGAAAATCTTGGAAATTTGTGGAAGGATTTCCAGAAAATATTAAAAAAGTAAATATTAATATTTCTATAAGGCATTGTTAGAAAGGAAAAAGTACCATCTATAAGTGGATATTTTTTCGTATTTCGTTTAGGAAAGCGGATGCAGATTTTTAAAACTTGCACAAACGAAGAACCTGAAAAACGGCATTACAAAATTATGTTTTTGAAAGAGTTAATATTAATATATTTTCTAAGTTGAAGACATCGTTAGAGAGAAAAAGGTACCCAGAATAAATGGGTACTTTTTGTTTTTTCGTATTTCAGTCAGAAGAGCGGATGCGAACTTGTAAACAATCGGAAGAAAAAAAAAACACTAATTCGACGTTTGGAAAATACTTTTTTTGAAAGGATAAATATATATATATATATATTTTTATTGAGAGTCTCAATAAAATCCACTATTTTACTGTTGTCGTAAAAGTAAAAAAGTTAGGTTCGAAACTAATTTTAGTTTGGTACAAAAGAGTTCTAGAATAGATCTCAAATATTATAAATATTGGTATTATAGTGGGTATTTTTTGTTTTTTCGTATTTTGATTTGTTAAAACGGATGCGTCCAATGATAAACGCTTCACACAAAACGATAAACGCCTGGTACATATATACGAACCGTAAGCTCGAGAACGTACAGAAATCTACATTTGAGATCTATTCTAGAACTCTTTTGTACCAAACTAAAATTAAAGTTTCGAACCTAACTTTTTTACTTTTACGACAACAGTAAAATAGTGGATTTTGTTGAGAATCTCAATAAAAATCCATAATAATAAATGAATTATGCAATATATATAAATAAAATAAAATAAACTATTAGAGTTAACTTTTGCAACGCAGTTTCACATAATTGAATTTTTCGAACATTATGCGGTCCCGGATAAAAATCATTCCTCTAATATAATGTTTTTCATTTCAATCCATGATAATTATTTAAATAACATGTTTTATGCACGAATGGAATTTTTTCTAAAAAGTAATTTTAAAAATAACCCCGTGTAAGTGGCAATTTATTTCAGTTTCTCAAAGCATTCATATAGTAATTTAAGCTTTTTAATTGGGAGCTTTCCAGTTCACTGAAAAGCAATGAAATTCCCTTTTTTTTTTCTTTCTTTACGAAAGGTGGTAGTCCTTGGATAATATATAGGCAGACGAAACCGATATCTTATATAAACACAGCTTTAGAACGTTGAAAACATGTCAGTGCTTTCTTTAAAAATCAGAGTTCCAGCAATAACCCATTTTAGCCATAATAAGCATTTTTTTTTTTTTTAATCTTTCTGGTAATGTATGGTGCTTACAGGAAAAGGGGCGTGATGCTTATTTACAAATCCAAATTCTCTACAGACTTCACTGTTTTATTTCTTTTTCTGTATTTTTTGGTACAAGTGATTCAAGGCTTTTATTATGTTAGAAACCTCTCTCTTAAAAATGAAAAAAAAAAAAAAAAAAATCTAAGTGAATTTTAAATAAAAGGCGAGATTGCCATATTAAGTATAACCATATCATTCGAATAACTTAAGGGGAAAAAAAGTCTGTATATAAACTGCACATAAATTCTTCTCGAATAAATATGTACTGTGGGGGAAACAACTGGAAGTTTTATCAATGAGTTTTTTTTTTTAAGATATTTTAACCCTTTCGTGACGAATATATTTTACAGAATTTTTAAACTTATGTCACCGGTATATCTAAATGGAAATTTTTGCCTAATTAAATCGCACAAAATTATGTAATTATATAAGACAAAATTTACAATTAAAAATTACTTGTGGGAATAATCAAGGATTCTGAGCACACTGTTTGTCACGTATACGCGACGCTCGTCGCGAAGGGTTTTATAAAAGTCACAGTTTTGTTAGTAATATCTCAGCATGTTTTTATTTATACTAGGGGGCTCAGACCCCTACTCGCTAACGCTCGCCAACCCCAGGTGAATTGCAAGGCAATTCACATTGAGAACGCTACGCGGTCACAGCTCGCTTTGCTCGCTCGCCTCATTTTATTTTTCTAGTAATTCTAGCCGGAATAAGTATTACAATAAATCATTTGAACATATGAAATTGACAATTTTTTTAATGTAAAAAGTAATTGAAAACTCCGTTGAAAACACAACTAAAAATGCATTTAGTTGATGCTACTAATGGACATATAAATAATTTAAATACTATGAAAAGAGGATCTTGGAAACATAATTAGCACCTATAATATTGTACAGCACGGCTTAAATTCATTAAAAAAATTAAAAAACAAAACAAAACAAAAAAAAACACTACGTGGTAGGAAGATAGTTTATCATCAATGATTGTTTAAATTTCGTTCAACATTTTATTATTCTAATTGATTATAGATTTCTGCAAAAGAAATTATTTTTACTTCAATAAAACGGCAACAGATGGCAGCAGGGCATTCTAGAAAGTTTATATTTTATTATCTCCGATTTTTTGTGTGAGTGAAATTCGTAAATAAATTCTAAATGAATTCATTTGAAAAAAAAAATGAATTCATTTGAAATTAACACTATTTCTCATAATTAAAATGAGGAATCATCTCAGACGCTTTGGATTACGTTCATATTATTTTATTTTTAATAATTGCTAGCTTCAGTTTCACTGCTCTGACACTTTCCGCCATATTGGAGGCGGGACTAACACAATCTTGTCTGTTCATTGGTCTGAGCTCTGGAAACTACGATTGTTGCCAACGATAAGGTAGAAATTCAGCCCTATTTCCGCGCCACGTAAGACAAATATATATATATATAGATATCATTGAATTAATTACGTATGATAGGATTTAATAGAATGAAGAAAACTTTTATTAATAGCTTAAGTTTTGATTCGATTTCCATAAAATTTGAAATGACTCGACAAAATTCTGAAACGATTATATACATTCAATTTTAAACCATTCGGTTGGGTAGTTACATTCAATTTTAAACCATTCGGTTGGGTAGTTTTTGCGCTGTTGTAAGCGGACAGACCAGACCTCGACTATAGGTGCTACGTATTTATATCATTACGAATGTACCTAAAAACATCCTGGAGAGTATTTCTTTAGATTTTACGGTTAAATTGAGCTTTTCCAAGGTGATGGAAAAAAAATCAACCAAAACATGCGTTTTTAAAGAAAGCTGGGAAGAGAAATAATATGAATAAATACAATTAACATGCAGCGGTCCTTACCTTTAAAATTGTAATCCGATAAGCATGATCTCAAGTTCAAAACAAAGAAAACTTTTTCTAACATTCTCGCCTCTTAGCTACGAGTTAAGACAGACATAAGAAGTAAGCATCACGTGTTCTGTTCGCATATACTACTATGAATAATAATATTAACTATAGTCTCACTTGAAGTTGGTAATCATTGTTTACTTTTGTTTATTTTTATTCGTCCAACAAAAACCTCAATTTCACTTCAGTTTATTTAAAGACTGATTATTACCCATTCTTAAAATCTTATTTCTTTTGTTTGAGTGGCGGAGGGATTTCGAGAACGTTACGAGGATCGCATACAAAAGAGTGAACAATCTCATATTATTAAAGAGGACGTGAAAATATGAACAGAACAAAATATTTTTCTTCCAAAAGATTTCCTCTGGATAATTGGTGAAGAAAAAATATAAAGTAGCGTTTTTTTTTTTTTGTTCATTTTTTCAGACCTAAAAATAATAACCTAAGAATAACTTAATTTTTTTATATATACATTGAATGTATCAGCAGCATAAATTTAAAAGTTTCGAATTATCCAAAATAGTGGATTGAAAATTTGAATTAGATATTAATTTTAAACATTATTTTCAATTCTACTTTCCAGGGGAATGGTTGGCTGGTAGGTGGTTTGTCACGACTGGTTATCTACACGAGGGATATGATATAGGCCACAAGGGAAGGGGATTGATCTCTGTGGGGGTGGGGGGTCTAAAACCTAGCACACATTTATGCAAAGTTCTACAAAAACACGGTACATTCCGAACTGCCGCCCGTAGCCAAAAAAATATTTTGGAGTCTTGACTGATACTGAAATGCCATAGTTATAGTCATTTTGATAGAAATTTCAGAGTAATTTTCCCCTGTCACTGGCTGCAGGCCTTGCGAACGGTTAAAAACTAGCACCTCCCATCTACCAGTTTTAAGAGCAGAATCTCTCAGCCGCTGGTGGGCTAGGGAATGATTTTACCCGAATTATCAAAGTTCGAATTAAACGGAGTTTGTTTTATAGGGCGATGTTATCATATGAATGATAGTATGTCATTGATCAGAAATTTAAAACTTTCAAAAGAGTTAATTAACACTACACACTTCTCATTATTACTTCAGCGAATAACATTACTTCATTTTTTAGTAATAATAATCGATATATAAAGTTCGATTTATCGGTAAAACATAACAAAATATTATAACTTTTTCTTTAACTTTATTTTTATGAAGAGATTTTTTGTTCCATTTCCTCTTATTCAAAAAGCGCTTCAGATTAAAAGAAAAAAAAATGTCTTTATGATTAGAAATTACTTTCAACTCATTTTATTTCCGCTAATATGTAATTTTTTTTGTCCACACTCAAACGTTCCTCTGGAATGTAGTCATAAATTAATAGCTGGAAACATAATGCTAATCGTAAAACTTTAACCATGTGTTCGCGGAAAAGATAATATAATTTTTATTCTTGGAGAATATAAATGAGTAATTTTAAACACTCGTTCCTTTATTGAATGTTTTTACATAAAATGATTGCCATATTAAGTATAACGATATCATTCGAATAACTTTTTAAAGGAATAAAGTAAAGGGTATAAATTATCGAATAAAATATGTGTTTCAGAGAAACGGATGGACGTTTAATCAGTAATCAGTTTTTCAGAGATGTTTCAGTGAATCGTTACGGTTTTGTTAGTAACCGTCAAAATATATTTTTATTAAAATATTATACATACATAAATGTGCTTTTAATCTTTTCTTGATAAACTGGAAGTTTAATGAATGTTATCAATAAAATGACAGTACATTATTGATAATTAATTTGTAAAAGTATTAAGTTAAACTATATCAACCCAATATTATCATTTTTAAAAATTTGTAGGTAATTTTTCTGAGTAAGGTTCTAAAAAAGTCTAACCATATTCTGTAAGTTAATTTTTCTAGCAAAACTTGAAAATATGTGTTTTAAAATGTTATGTGGGAACTCTTTTAACTATGATGTGTAAAAATCTAGTAGATTTTCATTATGCTGATTTTAATCATATTGATACAAATTATAATAACAATAATAATAATCTGGAGTGCGTTTTTTTCTTTGTCTCTTTTTGTTTAATAGGTAATGCCATTGATTAGTAATTAATTTGCAAAAGTAATCATGATTCGTTCAATATTATTTCAGCGGATATTATTGTAATATTAACCACTTTTTAGAAAATGATCGATATAAAACGCTCAATTTAACCATAAAATATAAAGAAATACTCCCCAGAAGGCTTTTTATTTTTGTGATTATGAAGAAAACACATTTTTACTATTCCTCAAATTAAAATAAAGTTTTTAAAAGCATTTTTTAGAAACTTGTAAAACATAAGATTTTTTTTGTCTTTTAAGTATGTTATCTCAGCTAATATTTATTATTTTTTTTCGTACTCAAACGTTCTTTTGGAATACAGTGAAAAATAGTAGCTAAAAACATATGCCAATTGTAAAACTTTTAACTATGAGCTCGTCGAAAAGATAGTATATTTATTTTCGATAAGAATAAAAACTATAGTTTTTATTCCTATCGAAAATAAATGAGCATATTTTTAAACATTACTTCTTTTCTTTCATCGAATCTTTTTTAAAACGCAAATAAACAATACTAAAATACCAACTTCTTCAATGCACCTTGAAAATATACAAAACTAGGCGGAAGTAAGACAGATGAATCTTGCTTCTGCTCTCTGGGTGGCAGTGAGAGCCTTTGTTTGATGAAAAAAGATTAAGTTTATCGAAACGGCATTGCCTTTTTCTACATTTCTTTCTGGCGTATTTAAGAAGTTGTTACTTTAGTACTGATTTTTGCAGCAGTATTTTAACCATTTACTTTGACTGCAAATAAACGCACAATAAAATAATTACTAGTAATTTTAATACCTAAGCATGTGATGTCATGGAATTCATATACAGGCTAGTATTAATAGCGCAGTGTTTTAAGCTGAATCAAAAGTAATTGTAATTAAAAAAAAACTTAATAAATGAATAAATATGTAAGTTATTAAATAAACAAATAAAATCTTGTAAACTCCTTTTAAAACTTCTTATATAACCCAAATCAATTCTTTATATTCACTAACTCAAATCTGCGGGAAGTGAAATGTAAATTTAATTTGAATTTATATAAATAGCTCTTTAAAGTGTCTCTTTGGAAAAATAAAAATACATGTCTGTAATGCAATGGTACCCACTACTTTTTGCAAAATGTATTCTCACACCGCTATTTGCGAGAAATAATGGCTTTAAATGATCGCCTTATTTAATGACAGAAATTCTGCAATTAAATAGGGTGAAGATTTCTTTTTTAAAAAAAGTCGCGTAGTGAGCACCACTGCTGTAATGCATGTAGATATGTTATAATATACATCACAATCAGAGGTCTGCAACGGGTCATGCAACCCGATTTTACCTTGGCCAGTCTGCTACTTTTTTCAAATTCAGATTCCTTGATTGCCATCACATTTTCGAATTAGTAATATTCACCTTATTTTCGGCTTATTTAATCTGTCATTAGATAATGGCTTTTATATCTATTTCAAAAATCTGGTAGCAATCAAACAATCTTAATTTTAAAAATAGTACCGGACTGGCAATACTATTCGGGTTGTTCTGTTCTTTGGTTCTTGTAGGTCGTGTTTGGATATAGTACTCAATTTTTCGAAAGAAAGAGAATGTTTTTTCAGATGTAAGAGACTAATATTTTGATATGAATAAGTATAGTTATTCATTTTTCTGCATGGACTATAAAAGTAGTATTAAATACATACATGATAGTAGGCAGATTTTTCCATAATTGTATTAAAATATGGTAATAGCATTAATTTTCTTTCATTTCGGGTTATTATTTTAACTGGTTCTGTTTTGGTTTTTGGTCGCCTTCAAATGAAATTTTCGGATTCGTTTCGGGTACAACCCGGCTCTAGTCAAAGTATCTGAAGATTTAATGTTATTGAGGTAGATGTTACAATATTCTGAAAATGACCACTGTGCTTGAAATAGTTTTTTTTAATTAGATCTCAATTGAAAAGAAAAGTTCGTTATCTGTAAGTGATTAAATTTAAAGTAGCCTTTTCTACTTTTTGAACTTTAGTATAATTATCGCGATTTGTTTTCTTTCTTTCTTTGGTAGAAATGGGAATTTTTTTTCTTCTAAAACTGATAAGTATAGCGAAAATACTTTGATAAAAGCCATAAAAAATAATTTGAGTACATCCTGACTATGATCGGAGCTTTTTCATATTGCTTTTTTCAATACGTCCGTGTTAAAAAAAAAGGCACTTTTTATAATGACTCCATAAAAATAATTTACTACACGGCAGTGGCGTATGTTTCGTACTGCACTCTCAAAAATGAATACTCAAATTTCAAGAAATTTTCTTCGTTTTTGACGAAACGCTTTCTTGAAATATGCTCCGAGTAAACGTTTCGTCAAATCGAGTAAATTTGCATCCTCAAAATTACGTAGAAAGTGGTTTCGTCAAATTGATTCTTTGAAAGTTCCAAAAAAAAAAAATGTTTGGTGGCTCCATCTGTCAGAGCTTTTAGAAGCTTTTTTAATTGACTTGGGGCAAAATAACACCGTCCTTCGGTGAGGGTCGAACGCGCGACTTTTAGCTTGACAGACCAGCGTCTTACCTCTCAGCTAGCGGGACTTCGAAATTACTTGATTTTAAAAGTATTTACGAGATGTTGATGTGTGTTTATATTTTTAGAAAGCAGATTGTATTTTTATCGGTGTTGTTATAACTTCTGCATGTTTTAATTAATAAGGCTAGATTATTATTATGGTTAATAAATAATTAGAAAATGGCTTGATTAATATAATTTATTAGAGAAATTTCCTTTGTTCAATGAATATGCTCTAGTTAATTTGTTGATCAGAAATAATTAATTTTGAAGTGCATATTTTGGAGGCGAGTTCATCAATTTCAGCGGATAAGATTACTGTTTATAGAGGGGAAAGGTCAGTTATACGTATTTTAAATTTGATTGTTATATGAATATATTTCTTAAATAAAAAAAGCACCTAATATTGTGATTTTTCATTTATTATTATTATTATTATTATTTATTATTATTGTTATTATTATTTTTTTTTTTTTTACCATTGGGAAAATGTACAGCTTTCGGTCGAAAATGGACAAAATGATGTTCGCATTTTACTATTTTAACCGTTTTTAACGAAATTTTGTAACTTTAGATGATTTTTCTAAGCGTTTTTAACGAAATTCTGTAACTTCAGAAAAATTTATCTTTGAATCGGCAATAGGAATGCTTAAATTCATTACAAAAAGGATAGACGCAAATTATCAGATATAAAAAATAAGGTAGAAATTTGGTACATTCGTGTTATAGCGGCCCCCAAGGATGAAATATTTTTGTTTCTGTTTTCATTAATTATATCTTAAATTTAATACTTTCGTGTAATTTTTTTTTTTTTTTTTTTTTTTTTTTTAACGATTTTGTAACAAAAATAATCTGGCCGGGAATGCGGAAACATTTTTGTAAAATATTTGAGATTTTCCATTGCATTAAAAATCATTTAATTTTGAGACGAAATGATTGTCAAAAATGACGAAATATAGCTTAAGAATTGCGGAATCGTCAAAAGTGAGAGTTTTATTTTTGACAGCGAGGAAACAGTTTCGTCAAGATATTTGAGGATTCGCGTTTCGTCAAAAACCACGTGACTCAGTGACGAAATGATTGTCAAAAATAAGGAAATGAGGCCTGAGGATTGCGGAATCGTCAAAATTGAGTGTTTTATTTTTGAGAGTGTGAAAATTTCACTTGTCCATCGTCAAACGAAGGTTGTGTATTTTCTTATTTTAATTTAGTGTGTCATTATAGCAATTTTGATTTTCCAGTTCCTATTTATCAGTTATAGCAGTTTTTTCGGCGAGTTTTTTCTTTAAATATTTATTGAAGTTTTTCATAGTAGTTTCAACGCTTTCGTTTCGGATCATCTCAATACAAAAACTCTCTGCCATGGACGAAAGATGATCAGGAATCTGATGTATGAGATTTTATTTTTGAGCATAATTTTTAAAGATCAACTTTAGTTGCAAATGTACGCGTACGCGAGCGCATTTTTTATTTTTCCACTACCTGTTCAGTAAAATTTGCGACTACAATTGCTTAATGAATATCCGAAATTATCATTTAAAGTGGAAACATTATTATTTAAAGGAGAAAGGCTATAAGTGTATGTGCTAGTAATTAGGGTGTAATGCAATTCTTACTTTTTACTTATACAAACTTAAAATCGACGAATTACAGGAATTTTTCCGAAAGCATTCGAATGTGCGTCTTGAAGAATATTTAAATAGATAAAATACTTCTGGTGGTTCTCAAATTCTCTGCTCATTTACGAAATTTCTGACAGATGTTCTGAGTAACTTTTAAACGTAAAGGCATAAAATTGGCAGGGTTGACTATTGAAGCGATTTGGAATCTTAGAGTTTTCCATTTTTTGATAAATAAATTAGTTATCGAGTTATAAGCTATTCTTGTCACGTTAGACAAGTTTTTCCTCTTTCTCGCGCTGCCGCGTCGGTAATTTGGTTCAAAACGCCCACTTTGACAGTATATTCTGAAAGATCTTCTGCCTTTACCAAAAAAATGGGAAACAGAATTCGATTACATAGTTTCTGAATAAGAACACATGCCCATTTTCTGCGTTTCCGAACAAAAATTATTCAGAAATTTGTCATAAAGTAGCTCCTTTGGATTTGAGAGCAGCATTAACTACACGTTTGCGACTAATCTGAATTTTCTGAAATAACGGAAAACATTTTTGTTTTGCCCAGTGTGGTTTCTTTGTACTTTTAAGTTTTCTTATTGCTTTTAAAGTGGTTTTCCGGTGGTTATCTTATCATTTTTGATGAAATATAATGCTTCACTATCAAAGAATGAAAACCGCGGTTAGCTATTTTTTTTCTAACTTTTAAATTTGTGTGGGTTTTCTTGGAAAACTTAAAGTATATACGTTGAAATACCTATTTTATTAAGAACGATTAGGTTTGTGAATAAACGTTTCGATTTCTGCATGTTAACTACAAATTTGATCTACCTCTCTATGCAAAGGCAAAGATAATACTATTATTGCCAAGTCATCGCTACAAAGGATATCTAAAAAGTACTGGAGTAGAGAATGTAGCTATATTTCATCTTCTAATAGGGTCAGAATTCTCGAAGGGGAAAACTAATTAATTTAATTTTTCTGTGTTTCAATAGAAATCATTGCTTTCTTAACACCTCTCTAGAAATTTATAAAAAATAGAGATGTAACGAATAGTGATTTGGCCGAATACCGAATATTCGGCTTAATTTTAGGCCGAATAACGATTTAAAAAGTAACTATTTTCGAAAGTCCTAAAATTAGAAAAGGAATTTTGTATGTATATGTACATTTCTATTAGCAGGAAATGCGAGACTGGAGACGTACGTCACTGATTTTTTTATTTAGAATGTCAATTATTTTGATACATACTTATTTATTCAATTATTTGTCTTTTCCTCCGCAAATTGTATTTTTTTTTTTTTTTTTGGTATAGTAAAAGGTAATTATCGAAACCAATTTACATATTGCAAAGTTTTGCGTAAATGTGTATACACACAATATACTCTCAGCTGTTGAATTAAGCACCTACTCCTTTTTTAGCTCACAGGCTATCAAAGCCTGAGAGCTAATTTGCCCGCAGGTTCTGTATGTACATGTATGTACGTACGTAACGCGATAACTCTTGATAGAAATAGCCCCACCAGTGGCTGAGAGGTTGTGCTCTCGAAGCTGGTAGACGGGAGGTGCTGGGTTCGATCCCAAACGCGCCCGTCGGTCTAATCGTTCGAAGTTTTCGTGGTTTTCTTCGACCCGTGGATTTATCCATGCGTAAGTACGGATTAGGTTCCCTTAGAAAGACCCCCACGAAGGGCACTCCCCCCGGGCCTATATCCCTAGTGTAGATAATTGGCCGTCAATAATCAACCCAACCCAAACTCAACTTGATAGAAATATCCTATTTGCATCAAATTTTGTATGTAGGTTCATTCTGATAAGGCGCTTCCCTGATTAGTTTTGGGGGTTAATTGGTTAAGTATAAAGGGGGGGGGCAGGGGGCTAATTCCCCCCTTAATTTAGATAAATGGCTTTTTCATGCAGAATTATCCGATTTGTTTAAAATTTTGTATATAGGTTCATTCTGATAAGGCGCTTCCCTGATTAGTTTTGGGGGTTCATTGGTTAAGTATAAGGGGGGGGGGGTGAAACGGGAAGCTAATTACCTCCTTAATTTAGATAAACGGGTTTTTCATGCAGAATTAGCCGATTTGCTTCAAATTTTGTATATATGTTCATTGTGATAAGGTGCTTCCCTGTTTAGTTTTGGAGGTTCATTGGTTAAGTATAAAGGAGGAACGGGGGGCTAGTCCCCTTTTAATTTATTGTCGATTTCTTTATTTTTCGAGGGGTATTATTCTTTGAAATAAGAGTATAATATACAATTAGTGCGAATAGTCTGTGAACTCAATGCCATCAGTTTAAGTGGGCACTTTTCTTTCTTTATTATTTTATTTTTTCGTTTTGTTACTGTTTAGTGTGATGTTTAGTGATGGCTTTATTTACAATTTCAAGACTTGAAATAGAATCATGCTATGGACGTAAAATAGAATCTATAAGCTTTCATTTAACCTTTTCTTTTGGGAAGTAGAATGGGATTGCGTTAAAGGCTTAATTTTATAAAATTCAGTATTCTTATCATCCAACAATTACCCTCAACCATTTTCCCCTATTACCTTCATATCTCATGCATAGTTGCAGATCAATTTTGAACGCTCATAGAGCATAGCATCTCGTCAGAAAAATTTCCACTTCTGATTGTACATATGAGTGTATGCGCTATGCAGGGCCGTATTCTGTACATGTGCAACGTATGTAAAATTCCACCAATAAAAAAATAACAGAAATTTCCGCTTTGTTTAGTTGGAGATAAATAAGGCTAAAAATACTGTAATTTTTTACTGTTGGAAGTTTGCACACGTGTTCAGAATACGGCCCTGACTGTATGTAAAATCTCGTATGTGATGGGTTTAATCTTTATAATATCTAAAACATCGTTGAAGTTTACTGAAAACAATGCTTCCCAGGAATTAATTGTAGAGTTTATTCTCATCCTTGAACTGAACAAAGAAAATTAGATTTATAAATAAGCTCATACGAGCACTTGCACCTTAGAAATATAACTTCTGTCACTTGATGAACTCTGGCAGGTCGTTAAATTTTGCGTAGTTAATCACGGGGAATTTAATTAAATGATGATTGACTCCTTATTTTGAGCTCTGTCAGACACTTGGGTTTCTCTTTTCTACTTTCCTACACTAAAATTTGATTAGCTAGTTATTGAAAACACATTTCTTAAAAGTTCAGACAACCGTGCTTCATAAATCTGCTGATTGATAATAAAGCAGTAGAAAATATTTTCTCGCTACTGTATGCTATTAATGTGTTTGCTTTTAAATAAATTTAGCCGGCTGTTCTGCAGCTAATGTTAACCAAGAATAGAGGCTTATTTTTCGGGTTTGGAACGGGTTCTGAAAGTGAAACTGTCCTCATGTAAAAAAAACTGTAAACCAAAATCGAAAAAGTACAAATGCACATTAGATATCGACCTCAAGTATCCTATACAAAAAAAAAAAAAAAAAAAAAAAAATCATTTAAAAAAGTATTAAAATACAAGAAAAAAAATCTGTAAACAATTCCTGCCATAGGTTTAACATTAGCGTGCCTAGTGTAGGCTCTTAACTACAGATACTACAGTACAATCTGTTAATAAATTATAGAACCACCTTAACTTTGCAAATTACGAAATAAAAAAGGGAATTATAATTTAAACATAAAATATATGATGTTACAACATAGTTATTACAATTAACTTTCAATAAATTTGAATAATGTGATAAATGATTCAATTAATTAAAATATTAGAAAAAAAATGCAATGTTAAGAAATAAGACCACTTGTTCAAAATAAATAAATAAATAAATAAATATGATATCGGTCCTCCGTATTATCTTATAATCTGAAATTCTTGGTCTTTCATTGAAAAGACTTATGTTTTAAAGTTCCATTTTAGGAATATTGTGCCATTCTCTTGCAATAGCAACTTTCAATTCATTTGCAGAAGAAAACTGTTTATTATTAGCATAAACTCTGCGACATTAAGTACTCTAGGGTTTTCCATAGATCTCAAATGTGCACTTTGAAAATTTGGTCATGGCTAGGGATGTACCGAATATTCGGTATTCGACCCATTTGCCGAATATTCGGTTGGTCGAAAACTGAATGTCATTTGACCGGATACTTCGGCATAATATCGGTGGCCAAATACGTTGGATATTTAGATGAATATTTTGGATATTTATCCGAATAGAATGAAAATAAAAATGATTTTTTTTTTTTTTTTTTTTTTTTTTTTTTTTTGCGATGCTTTTCTAAAATCCAAACTTGCTACTTTCTGACACATTCATGTAGTCATTTTCATACTTAAATGCAAAAAAATTGCCAGTAATCGTAATTTTTTACACACAAACTCTTTGCAACAAAATTAATTTCACTAAGACTATTTGAGGATGTATCTCACTGATAATATAGCAGAGTAAGCATTATGAGTGATTCATTAACATTGAATGTAAGAATGGATAAAGGTTTGACTGGATAGTAGAAATGAAGAATATTCTTTATATTTTAATGGAAATAACGTACCATCCTTTCTTAAAGAGAGTCAATTTGATACGTCTGAGTATTAAAAGATACAAATTCTTAGTTTTTTGTATTGAAATAAGTTTTTAAAATAGAAAATAAATTCAAAAAGTGCATTTAACACTGATAATAAGTTTCTATTTTAGCTAAAATCTATAATTACATGTATCTACAGATATATACGTAATTTAGTTTTGGTAAAAGTGTTATTTTATTATTAGAAAATTAGCATCAAGGTGTTTCAAATATTAGAAAAAATACATCAAGTTGTTAATAAATATAAACATACAAATGTTACGAGAACAAATTTTATTTTACTTTATTTCCATTTTAACATAAAAAAAAATTATAATTAACACACACATATATATTTAAAGATGTTACAGAACGTGTTTTGCTATCAATTTTAAATATGCGAAGTAAAATTTACATTATTTCTTTAACTTTTCACGAATTCTTCAGTGATCTTTTAATTCCTTAACGTACTGTAAGTGAAAGTTTGTTTCGTTTGTCGCTCTAGTACAATTGCTAGTGACTTCGGAATACGTGAATTTTGATTATAAAAATCCTTCTATATTTAAAAAAAAGTAATCTGGAACTGAGCCAAAAACGAAATGGACCAATCAAATTCTGCGTAGATATTCCGGGTTATTCTCATCGCTTTTTTACTAGGGACTTTTTTGAGGAGCTATTACTTTTTTTCTAGCCATCCTACGGATTCGAAAATCATACCACCAGACGCGAAATATAACAAGCTTTCAGAAATTAAAAAAATTATCACGGTCGGACAATAAAAACTCAAAAAATCCTTAAAAATCGAGTAAAAAATCTTTTATTGAAAAAGTCATTTTTTTATATTATTGCCAATTTCTAAATAAGCGCAAAAGATTATGTTTTATCTCAAATAAAAAAATGTATTTGCGCGAGACTATTAAAAACAATAATGAAAGTTTAAAATAATAATTAAATGATCACGTGTTGAAAGCAGAAAATAAAGAAAATTACGTCATAAAAATTGTGTTTACACATGAATATTAAAAACAAAAAAGATGAATCAAATGAAAAAGCATTATAACCAGTTAAAATGAAAAAGCATTATAATCTGATTACAGAAGAAAGTCGCCGTTCGTGATATCATCATCATCTTTTTAAAACAGGATACATTACCAGGTTTTAAGAGGCTGTGAAATCAGAACGGGGGTTGGTGAGCGTAGCGAGCAGGGGGCAGAGCCCCCTAGTCCTGTATATAAATGTTCGTGCAGAAGCAGTATCCTATGAACTAATCGAGCTTTTTATTCATATTTCGATTAAGTAGTCTCAGAAACCGTTCAGAGTAGCTTTGCGACAATTTCTGAGATTGACTCCTTTTGTTCAATCAATTTTTTGAATCAGTTGACTTATTTTTCAGTTTAAGAGCCTACGCTATTCCTGCGAACACCCTAGCAAGCTAATGTTAAACCAATGACAGCTTTCTTTTCAAATTTACCGTTTGCATTTAAATATTTTTAAGTGACTTTTTTCTTTTGCATAGGATAGTTGAAGGTCTATTTCTAATTGGGTGCTTTTTTACTTTTTCGATTTTGGTTGCAGCTTTTTTTATGACGATACTTTCACTTTCAAAACCGGTTCCGGGGAAAAAAAAAACTACAACCAAAATTGAAAAAGTACAATCGTACAATGTTAGATATCAATTTCAGATATCCCATGGGAAAAAAAAAAAAAAAAAAAAAAATTCAAGCGGTAAATTTGAAAAGAACTCTCCCATAGATTAACATTAGCTTGCCAGTGTTTTCGCGTGACTAGTGTAGGTTCTTAAATGCTCAAAATGCATGCTTTCATGAAGTTTTGTACAACTTTTGAAAAGAGCTAATAATTCATTTTATGTAATAATTTACTTAATTTTCACTTTCGAAATTTGTAAGTAAAGGATTGTAATGAGCCACTTTAGTACATTTAACAATTTAAACTCATCATGTATTTCTTGTGCTGAAATTAAGAATTACTAGTCTAATTCGTCAAGAGATTTTAATCAGTATTTTCAAAAATGCTACCTCATATCTAAATATAATCCAATTTCTCAATTGTTTTCTAGTTTTTAATTTTTATTTAAAGGGCTGTTATGTTTTTCGAAATTATCGCATATTACAACCAGGGACTGATTTTCGCCTAGTCCCGGAATTTCGGAACACCCAAATCGATTACGTATCTCATAAAAAAAGCATTTATATGTTTATTTGCAAACTATGGATTTCATGAACATTAAAATTATTAATAATACGTAATTACTGTATTAATACTTATTATACAGTTAGTACCTCCAAACAACGTACAAAATGCTTTGTTGGCAAGTTGCGAATATTCATTTTAATACTATCCAACCGGCCAAAAATGTAATTCAGTTAAAAGAGTAATAAAAATTAAAGTAGCAAATTTAATCATTGTTTTTAGTATTAATGACTGGAATTTTGTGTAAGCTTTTATTCATTACTATTTACAGAAATAATCACTTTTTCATTCCTACTTTTTTTTTTCTGTATTCTTTTTATTGAATGGTGCCTTTCACGTCTTCCATCCTGGCATTTTTTTCTTTCAAAATGAAAATGCACATAACTTTTAATTTATTTTAAATGTTTAAAACTTGTTAAACAAATGTTTATTTTAAATAAAGTGTTTTAAATCTTTAAATGTATTGGTATTTTTCTAATATGGTTTTTAGGACTGATTCACTCGTATTTTTCCAATTTTTTCATAGGTCGCGTCGCAGTTGATCGGGCAATTTGAACATGGTAATTTCGGTTTGATCGCTTGCTATGTTGAAACAGAAATCATTTGCGACTTTCTTAAATTGTGGAATATTGCCCTTGATAAAGTGTTTCACAATGTAGGCTTTCATTTTCCTTTTTGTAATGTTATTACTTTGTGTATTTAGTTTTTCTACTCCCCTTCTTTTTTTCAATCAAAACATTCAGCAATATTGGGTATATTTTTTCTATTGAATCCTCATTAATGTTTAATTTATATTGTGTCGTTTTTCTTCTGATTTAATAGTTATATTATTTGCAAAAAGTTTTATTTTATAAGTTTATATATAAAAAAGTTTTGTTATATAACTTTATATTATATATACCTTTTTGGAATAAAAAAAATATTGACAAGTTCGTATAATAAAAGTGACCTTAAACTTGATATAAAACTTTTTTGCAAATAAAATGACTATTATATCATAAGTTAAAATCGATACTATATATATATATATATATTATAGACAGATACAGAGGTTTCACTTTAAAGCCAATTTCATAATTATCGTGACGTTCAAGTAAAGTAGTTTGAAAGAACCCAAAATTCGTGATGTGTACCTTCCACCCAAAATTGCCTACTTTTGGCTCTGAAAACAGCAAAAGATTTTAAAAGTAATGTAACTGTCAAATTTTATTTGAACTCTGTACTAAATTGGCAAAATAATTGCTTCAAATTCATTAGATAGACCAGAAATTCTATCTTTTTAGTGGTGTGCTAAGCAAAAGCTATCAAAAAATACTATCCATTAAGACGACAAACATTATTGCTGCGCTTTTTTAAAATGAAATTTTACATTACTGTACTGCTAAACAGGTTTTTCATTAAACCTCTTGTCATCCTCTTTATGTTTTTTTGCAAAAGATAAAAAAAAAAATAACCATGGTTCACGAAAAAAATTTGTTGTGATTAATTCGGTATTCAAGGAGTTGTTTGTTCCCTTTAGCTGATGAGCAACAATTCTATCTGAGTTAAACCAAGACATGATTAGTGAAAATAGTCTGCATTTTTCCTTTCTGGAATGGACAGTAAGTAGGTGAACTTTCAATGCCCTTGACTGGGTATAAAACATCTGAACGACTGAACTATTTCAGTTGTTTAATTTCATGATCTCTCGGTTTTTTTTTTTTTTTTCAACAACAAAACATTGTATATTTTACACTGTATTTTTTTTTTCTTTTCGGAATAAGAGAATCGAGTTTAAAATACTTTTATTCACTTTTTCCCCTTGGATTTTAATCTATATGAAATAACTTTCATTAAGTGAATAATAGCTCAACAATGCTTCAGATTACCCCCCCCCCCCCCCCGCTTCTAACATAGAACACGTGAAGATTCAATGCAAAAAGAAAAAAAAAAGTAATCCTTAGTTGTGTCGGGGGGGGGGGGATCTGAAGCATTGTTGAGCTATTCACTTAATGAAAGTTATTTCATATAGATTAAAATCCAAGGGCAAAAAGTGAATAAAAGTATTTTAAACTCGATTCTCTTATTCCGAAAAGAAAAAAAAAATACAGTGTAAAATATAAAATGTTTTGTTGTTGGAAAAAAAACGAGAAATCATGAAATCAAAGAACTGAAATAGTTCAGTCGTTCAATACCCAGTCAAGGGCATTGAAAGTTCACCTACTTACTGTCCATTCCAGAAAGGAAAAATGCAGACTATTTTCACTAATCATGTCTTGGTTTAACTCAGATAGAATTGTTGCTCATCAGCTAAAGGGACAACTTCTTGAATACCGAATTAATCACAACAAAATTTTTTCGTGAACCATGGTTATTTTTTTATTTTTTGCAAAAAAGCATAAAGAGGATGAAAAGAGATTTAATGAAAAACCTGTTTAGCAGTACAGTAATGTAAAATTTCATTTTTAAAAAGCGCAGCAATAATGTTTGTCGTTTTGTCTTAATGGATAGTATTTTTTGATAGCTTTTTGCTTCTAAGCACACCACTAAATAAATAGAATTTCTGGTCTATCTAACGAATTTGAAGCAATAATTTTGCCAATTTAGTACAGAGTTCAAATCAAAAGTGACAGTTACATTACTTTAAAAATCTTTTGCTGTTTTCAGAGCCAAAAGTATGCAATTTTGGGTCAAAGAATATCTACTCCCGGTAGTGATTCGAATGCAGCCCCTTAAGTATGGTGCAAGAAAATAAACTTATTGATAAATTCTTTTGTATAAAATAATGCATATTCCCTTTAAATTTAAACATCACTAAATTAACGAAATTATAGTAAAAATAATTAGCTTCGTGGTCAAAAGCTCGTGTATCAATTACCAATTTTTAGTTCTCACAGGATTCTCCACTGGCATTTCGCCAACATAGGCATATTTTATAACTACACCACTGCTGATGATTTATCAGTAGATAAATATTTTTATTTTAATTTCTCTTATTGCTGTATAGTAAATGATATTAACATACGCAACTTATACGACTACAGTTCTGACTTTACTTATTAGTCATTCTAATTTGAAAATTTTACTTTAAAAAAAAAAGTGCTCGAATCTCTTTCGGTGCTATTTTATCCTCGGTAATTTGTACCCGTTTTTTCGGGCCTGATTAGAAATAACCACCAAATAGTCGAAATTAAAAAAAGAAAATCATGGATTCAGCATATTTTTTTTTTCCTTATATATTTTTTCTTGTATTTAATCGTAACAAAGCCATCATCAGACGACTGATTTATGATTTTAGCTTTTGTTGAAAAAGTTAATAACTTCGTAAATACATAGTAACGTTATAAAAATCACCCAATCTATATATTTAAAACGCTAAGCGTTTTCTTTTGACAATTCCTAAGAACAAACTACTGCATCAAATTACATCATTCTTCTTTTAAATGAAGGATATTTGGACACAGATTTGTTATCGTACATTCGTTTGTTCGAAAATTTTATTAATTAGCCGTAATTTTAAGTTAAACTTTTACATCTGCTTATGACGTCATAAAGTCAGCGATCAGATAACGCCCACTGTTGCGAGGCACAAAGTAACGAGGAGCTCTATGGTTGCGAGGATAAAAGAGAAATATTAAATATTAAAAGCACGTGGCTTTTAGGCCGAATTTTTTAATTTGCAAGTTAAATTTCCGTAAAAATATTTACCGCGTGTTTTATAAGAGAATAAAAATTCATATTTATTGTGACGTCACGGGAATATTGTCCATTGGGTTTATTTTATCATTGTGCATTATAACTTTGTTGATGCCATTTTTTAATTACAATTAAAATACAACATATATTTTTATTTGCATACATGGTGTTTAAGCATAAAAGTACCGTATACAAAGTACGTGTGAAAAGTTTGCGCCTGCGAAAATCACGTTATGCTTAGCTTGATTTTAATAGCTTGATAATTTGTAAGGATGATTCCATCGCGCTTACATCACTTCTAAATACTACAAATTTAAATTTTTTACTACGTTTCACTACATTTTACAATTTTAATTCTTACATCATCAATTGGAATAATAGCCCCTGTAAAATAGCTTGAAATGCATTTTAACATTGATAAAACTAAAAAGAAAAATTTGTATGATTGTGTCAACATAATGTAATTTTAACCGATTTTTCAATTTTTAATTTTAAAGATTAGAACTGGAGCCTTTATTGGTTGCTTCATCTTGATTGCATACCTTGATTAAATGTTACCCATTACTTTTTTTAAATTGTAGGTTAAAATATTTCAATAAAAAAAAATCACAAAAATAAAGGATTTCAGGAAAATTAAAATTATTAAACATAGTGTTATGGTAAAAAAAAGCTTGAAATAATGATTGTATTTTTAGCTAGAATAAACAATGTAAGGATAATATTTTATAGGAATTATTTTGGTAGGTTTGTTATAAGTTCATTTAACAGTTCCTTATTACCGACAAAGTCCTATTTCTTTCACTGTGAATTTCGCTTTCGATGTCAAAAAATGGTAGTCTACTTTTGGACGCCAGCCTAAACACAGTGGCATCACTTCTAAATACTACAAATTTCAATTTTTTACTACGTTTCACTACATTTTATAATTTTAATTCTTACATCATCAATTGGAAAAAAAATAGCTTTCAATTGAAATTTATTTGAAAAATGCGGCTTAATTTAACGACTTTTTAAATAATTTTCACGCATAAATATTTTTCAATTCTATCTCAACAATGACCATCAGTTTGCTTTAATAATGTAAAATAGCCCCTGGAAAAGTTGCCACAATTGAAAATATATTTTCCTAACCATCATAAAAAGTGGAAAAAAAGAAAAGAAAAAAAACGATAAATCATAAGATCTGATTATCCATAAGATAGAGCATTTTGGCGCTAAACTAAAATTTGTCAAAAAGAAACCCATTTTTAGTTTATGATTAACAATATATTGATATGTTGAATTCGTTGATGTATAGGTTGCATCAGAATATGCTAGGAACTGTATTTTATTATTATTTTAAAGATCCATTGGATACTTAACTGCGTAAGAGGGAAAATATCCCCGACTGTGATGTAAACGGAATAATCATCTTGATTATGTAAAGGGACCGAAGAAGTCATACAAATAAATTACACTTGAAAACATTAAAAATATCCCTTATCTGCAGATTGATTTATTATTAAAAAAAAAATTCTCCATCTTTACATAAAAATTGATTAGCTAAAAACAATGGATGCGTTTTAGAATATATGGATTTGAAACGAACAATGATTAAAGAGGACATTTTAAAACTTTTAATTTAAACATTTTAAAACTTTTCTTTTAACGTTGAATTTCGACGGTGCCTTTGGGCAGGTGCAATGCACATGCGCATAGGAGCTCATTCGGTTGCATTATCACAGGGGAGGGGGATGTGTGCTTTATTTACTATGTTCTTTTATTTACTGAATATGAGATGAAAGTAGGGATATACTATTTGTATGATACTTTATAGGTCCATGAAATTTTCTTTCTTGCCATGGGGAATACGGCGGTAATGTCAAACTGATTAGCATTACACAGTTGTTTACGTATTGTTTGTTTGGAGTTTGCATCGGAAATAGTACTGTATTTTACTGAAGGAAAAAACTTTTAAAATAAAATATTTGAAAGACTTTCATATGCACTCCTTCTTATGTAATAAAGAAGCTTATTTTACTAATATTGTTATAATAATTTTTTTTCGTCAAGTTTTGACGGGTTTCATCTAGTTTCTTTTAAAACGCTACTAGTTTAAAAAGAAAAGCACTATGCTGATTATATTTTTGAGTAAAAATTAATGTAGACCATAATTTAGAATTTATTTTAATAATAATAATAAAAAAAAACTTTTCAACCGGACGATCTTTTAGAAAAATATGAATTAAAATTCAACATCCTTAAAATAATGCATAAATTGTGTACTTTTTGCGACTGACTGAATACGAATAATTAAAATAAAGACCCAAAAGCGGATATTACAATTAAAGAAAAATATTTTCATTATTACGATATTATTTAGACCACCCATTATGCCAAAAAAAAAAAAAATCATATTCGGAAAGAAACCATTATTCTAAGTTTAATGACACATTTGATGTGGTTTTATTGTAATTGATTCGCGAATAAAGAGGATGTGTCTTTTTCGGCTTTTTTCTTTTCTTTTTTGAACGAGACCGTTACCTATTGTTTGAAGAATCGAAATTACAGGAACAGCTCTCACTTATGCTTCATTCTCGTTTAAGCGCGGTTTTTGATCAGTTTCTCCAGTTACGGATAAGATCACAATGTTTTTCAAATGTTCGATAACGGATACAATATGGTTTTCTATTTTCGTATTACAAGCAGTACTGCCTTTTTGGGTGGCCAGCAGGGTTCAGTCCAAATTGTATGACGATACCATTTATCTTCAAGGATGTTTCAATTCTAAGTGCCTTATTTAACAATGTAGCTTGGAAAAACACATTTCACTTTAAATATGGATATTAAATTTATAGACCTTAGATAGGATAAATGCTCCAATAGTCGGCCACTCCCCAGTAGTCATCCTTAATGAAATAAAATGTTTTATAAATAGTTTATTTTTGGTTCCAAATGAAATGTTAGAATTTCCCTATGTGCAGTCATCTTTTATAAGCCATCAGATTTTTTTTTTTTTTTTCATTAGTAATCAGCAGGGTACGGTGATGTATATGAATGATATATTATATATATCATGATATATATTCGATATTTATTTTGAAAATATCATGATGTTTGATATTTTTATATATTTGATATTTATTTTAAAAATAATGTGCATGATATTTTCAGTCAAAACAAGTGTAAATCAATTTTTCAACTGTTATTGACTGTGTCGTTCTATAGACAAAGAACATTTGCTGATGACAGCGACTTTTTTTAGCCAAAAGAGGAGATTTTTTTTTTTCCAAGCTTTACGTTTGAAGCTTAATGTTTAAATGTAAAACCTATAATTATGTGGGCCAATCTAAACTTAGAACAGCCATTGAAAGAGAAACTGTCTAATTTAGATAACCAGTTATTTACAGCTTCATTAGAAAGAATCTTTTCTGATTTTGGTTTAGTTCAGTTTAAACTGCACAACAGATTAATGGATAAAAAGGCAGAAAAGTTTATATTTAAATTCATATGTATTTTTTTTTTTTTTTTTTTTTTTGTATAAAATAAAAATTTCTTGATATACTGAATCCTATAGTTTGTTTTTTGATGGGTGAAATATGCAGTTTTTTTTTTTTTTTTTTTTTTTTTTTTTACTTTCCAGAAAATTGTTTCTGTTTTCAATTAGTTGATCTTAAGTTTTGTTGTATTTAAAAAAGCAAGAAAGACATTTAGAATATTGTTTTGTGAAGTTTTCATGTCAAGTACAATATGTTTTAGTTTTTAATTTATATTAAGTCTGAAAATATTTATAATCAGCAGTAAGTTGAGACTATTTTGAAATTATCGGATATATATATAAAATATCGGATACATATCAAAATATTATGGTATTTATGAACCCTGGTAATCAGTCATTGTTTTTTGGTAACATTACCATACTTTTACTAAAATTGAGTGGCCGACTACTCTTGCTTTTATCCTGTAACCCGTAACTGGGGAAGTAAAAGAGCAAAACATAACAGGTGAAGTTTGGTCTCAGAGACCACACTTATTTATGGATCCAATAAAGCCAATTTATTTAAATATTTGTATGAAATTTTACAGATGTGTATTTTGAACATTCAACCTACGACAAGAAAAAAAAAAAAAATCGGTTTTCAAGGAAATTTTCGCAGAGAAGACAGGGATTTGTTTTGGAAGAAATTGGTTCCTTTAACCCTTTAACGGATAAAGCATTTCAATTGCTAAAATGTTGAAATAAATGATTGACACCGGAAATTATGACAAATTTATTTTTATATATAAAAAAAGCGATATTTCACTTACATAATAAATGGAAAACATTTCTATTAAAATTCTGCTGTCATTGTGGAATTTCGTAATTAAAGTTTTGTGGTTTCCTAGGGAAACCAATGAACGTTAAAGGGTTAAAAGACCCTTCACATTTTTTTTCATTTCAAAACATAACCAACTTTTCTCCTTAAAACAAGACGTTTCACAATTTTTTTTGTTTTAAAAATAGACCTTTCGAAAAACTTTTCCATCTCCAAACTAAACATTTCACAAATGTAATCATTTAAAAGTAAAATCTGACTGTCACTTTTACATATATAAAAAATATATATGTATTTTTTATACATATATCTTTTTTAAAATGTATAAACAAGAACCTGAATGTAACGATAATTTCAAATCGCAAATTTATGTCTAGAGTTTTCCACAAATGCAATAAGCTGTTCACAATTTCTCAGAAACCAGTACCATGGAAGAAAACTAAAACATGGTGTTTTCTGCATCAAAAATTCGCTGTAGGCTTAGATGACACAGTGCGGTCTCATAGACCCACCCTAGTTACGGGTTAAGGACGTGTATTTCACTTCTATTCTAATGTGGACCCATAAGTGTTTTCGCAATTTTTAATAAATTTTAAAATAATTGTTATTATTATTATTTTTTAATTCTCAAGACCATTGTGCTAGTTTTAACAATTTCCTTTTTATTATGAACATAGTTTTAACTCAGCAAGTAGTTCTACATCTGGTGTTCCATTTATTGCGTTCTCTTAATAATTAAAATGCTAATAAAGAAAGAAATGTTTAATTTCTTAAATTTCATTTCATCTCTTTATTTTAGAGGAAAAACATGTTTACGCTTCAAAGAGGTAGATTTTTCTTCTTTCATCCATGTTTCAGATTGCATACGGAATCACAAGATATTCATATTTTATTACACTATTTCAACATCGAATAACTGATTTCAAAAACAGTGCGAATATTATTTATAAAATTTTTCCTTAGTAGCAATTGTTTGTTCATGCGTAGTATGGTATTGCGTTGCATCTCCTCTCGTCATTTCCCGTTGCCCAACTAGGAGACTTATTTTAACGAAGCAAAAGCCACTTATACTCTTAACCGTTTAGGAATTCCTTGGTCCAAATCTGAGTGTCATTTTCGAGCTTTATAAAATTTACTTAGAATCGCTTAACAAACAAAACACACGAGCAAGCATTTTAAAACATTAAAAATTCGCCTTTTTAAAATCGCTCAGAATTCAATGCTTAATTTCCAGATTATATTGAAGTTTCTTTGTTTGTAAAAACTAATTTCACTGTATAAAATGTGTATAATACAGAAAACAAACAATAATTGATTATTTTAAATCCCAAGCTACAATTCTCTGTCTCGCTCTCGGTGTATGTATATGTTTACACACAAGGTGTTTGGAATCTAATTACTGCACACCTATTCTAGTTATGCAACCAAATTTAGTGGACGTAAAAAGAAAATTAAGAACGGAAAATCATGCATTCGGCATAGATTATGAAACGCTTTTCAACACTAACAGAATATTGTTAAGAAATTTATTTTTTTCATATAATGAAATGAGGTATCTAAATAAATTTAAATCACACATAACGCAATAAAAATGCATTTTCTGTAATTGCTGTCTATATCCGGTAATGTGTTCGAATTCGTTCGTCTAGCCCTGTATGTGATCTGTATAATTTATACACACCACATAATATACTAAAAATTAATTAAGTTTAAAAATACGTACCACAGCGGAAAACGCACTCCCAGCAATTATCGATTATATATCGTCTTCTACCGAATATTTGTGAGTGTCTCTGTAAATGAACCATAAATGCTATCTACTCTATAATCTATAGAAAACGTGTTGTTGTACACCTCAGTGTTCCGTATCAATTTCATTACGTTTGAAGTATGTAACACAACAAGCGCATTTTCTCCATAGATTATAATATAAAGGAATTTTCTTGTGTATCCCTGTAAATAAACCACAAAGGCTACATTTTCTATACTATACAGAAAGCATATTGTAGTCCATCTAAGTGATGCATATCAATGTCATCATGTTTGAATGATTAAAATGATATGATTAAAATGCACCGCAAACTATTTTTCACCATAGAGAATAATGTAACGAGATTCTTTTGTGTGTCTCTGTAAACGAACTATAAATGCTACACACTTAATTCTCAATAGTGCAACATTCTATAGTAAACCTCAATAACATATAAAAATTACACGACAATCCGAGTATATTTAAGAGAGTTAGAGCACGACCAGACAAACCAATTTCATAAATACGCTTCAACTATGTTGGAAAGTGTTAAAAAAATGAGTTCGGAAAAACCCACCTGGGGAAGAACTATTGCTGCAGGTGCACCGATAATTAGTTAATAATGAAAACAGATTATTGCAGTTGGGTAAAGCTTTATTCACACTCAAATACAACTAGGATTTGATATGATATGTTCTATGATATATATTCTTTCAAATCCTTCTTTATTTCGTCTCTGCGCGTGCGAATATGCTGATTGACAAGACGTGCAGCGCCAGTTTTTCCCGGGTGAGCACTTTCGAATTTTGGTGTTCCATTCAATGTGGTACAAAATTGCCGTAATGTTTCCAGTAATAGTTTCGAACTCCGTACACCTCTTTTATTATAACCTCTTTGTGTATACAGGGTGTCCCTTACAGTTGTTCAATAGTTAATTCCTAAACAGTTTGATTTAGAGGTATAGTTCCAGTTGCAAAAATGTTTCAAGTGTTGAAAATCCATTTACGTCAAAATAGTTATTTTTTACAGAGTTACGAAATTTAAATTTTTATACATCCCCAGGTCCTGTAAGTTATATTTTGAAAAACTTTCTCCATGCTCTAATAAATAAAACAGTGAAAATTCTATTATTATATGACCAAAGTTTACCGAGTTATGATAATTTGAAGTTTGTGAATTTTCAGCATTTTCTGGCACTAAAAATGAGCTTTTCCGTTTTTTACAGAAAAGCGTCGAAAACTCAGTAAATTCAAAGTATCATAACCATAGACATTTGATATAAATCCCTCCTCTATGTTTTTAACTCGATAAGTTTTGGTCGTATGATAATGGAATTTTTAGTTTTTCTAAACATAACTTACAAAATCCGGAGACAGTATAAAAATTTGAATTTCGTATCTCTTTAAAAAATAACCATTTTAACGTAAATGAATTTTCATATGATGAACAACATTTGAAATAAACCTTTTGTGTGTGTATGTGATTAGAACTACTTCTAAAATTAACAGTTTAGGAATTAGCTGTCGGTCAACGATAAGAAGCGACACCCTGTAGATATGTATACTCTGACGCATTCTTGAGACTATCATGTGTACATTTTATTAGAGTATAATAATTATTTTTCTGTTTGTCTATCCAAGTTCAGTATCAGGACAAAAGATCAGATTGCCAGGAAATTTGAATGTATGACGATGATAAAGTATATCATTTTTTTAATAGAAATTTCTTTTATAGTTATAGCAATTAAAAAACTAATTTAAGTAAATTACCCCCCCCCCTCTCTCTCTCTCTCTTGTGTGTGTGAGATTCATAAAAAAAAAAATGAAATAAATAATAGTATGTAGGCGGTTATTATTTGAAAGAAAAGAAAAAAAAGCAGTTTTTGAAGTCGATTGTATTTTTGGAAAAAATGCTTATTTGACAGTGTATCTTCGTCACATATTGAAATTCCATTGGACTAATTAGTAACTGAAAAGTTTGTAATATTGCATTTTACTGAGTAATGTTCGTGTAGGCTTGAATTTAATCACTTTAGTTTAGAGTGTTTTAAAATCAAGTTTTAGGTGAAGTGAGATGTGAAAACATTTCAAAATATAATTTAGAAAATTATCACTTCCGAATGATAATCATTTGAAACTTTGAATTTTGTTCCAAATTGAAATTATTTTCTGTACCATATTTATTTTTATTAGGAAACAGTTTAGAATGTGATTAAAAAATAAGGACTCGAAGACGCTAATCATTTGAAACGTTGAATTTTATTCCTATTGAAATGATTTTACTTACTCTTTATTTTTAGCGGGGTAGTTTAGAATGAGATAGTAAAATCGAAGTATTAAAATATTGATTTAGAAACATGTTTAGACGAATCCTCGTCTGACGCTTAAGAAAAGAAAAAATTTTAAATTCTCGCTTTCTGAAAGTTATTTTATTGAGGATTTTTATTTTTGAAAGGTAATATTCTAAAATTTACTGAAAATATCTAGTCACAATTTGTTGGACTTACTGTATTTAACAGTTAAGTTGTTATGTCTATTTTATTTAATTCTGTTGTAATACAGCATTTTTCAAATGTCTTCAAAAATTATTCCATAGCCTATTGTCGTTTTAATCGTATGCTAAATAATTATTGACAAATTCGTTAGATTTCAGTAAATTTTAAATACCATTTGGATAGCTACATTTAATGTTTTAACTAAAAAGAATGCCCCCCCCCCCCCCCCAAAGAAAAAAAAAAATCCTCAAAATTAAACAAGAACGATAAATCATGCGCCCAGCATAGATTATGAAACATTTTCCAACACATCCAGAAAACTGTAATGAATATTCACCGTTAAATAAAGTAAAAGAAGATATGTAAGTAAACATGTTAGAAAACATATACCACATTGAAAAATACAGTTTTCGAAATTAACTTCCATGCAAAAAAAAGTAGTAGAATTATTTTGTGAAGCCCTGTATATGATCTGTAGATTTGGATATATAATACATAGCATGATAAAATTTAGTTCAGTTTGAAAATTCACATTTAGCAATTTCCGCCAATCGATGGAAATGCACTCGAAATCTTTTGTACAGCCCTGTATATTATCTAAACACTTTTGTTCACATCACATATTAATCTAAAATTTAATTCCGGCCAAAAACGCATAAGGCAACTTAAGACACATTTCCAGCAATTATCAACCATAAACGACAATGTATTTTGTTCTTTGCGTAGCCCTGTATGAATTTATTTATATTCCACAAACTTCTATTAGTCTACTAAATATAGGTCAGCAAGAAATTGCGTAATATAATTAAAAACTACCCTTAAGCAATTCACTCCCATAGTGCGTAATACTTATGAATTCCCTTGTGTAGCCCTGTATATGATCAACCGAATTTATACACACCACGTAATATGATTAAAAAAAAGTTAAACTTAAAAACGCAAACCAAGCTTGAAAACGCACTTATCACACATAGACTGTAATTATCACACGTACACTGTAACCGAATTCTTTTGTGTCCCTGTAAATGAACGATAAACGCAATGCACACCATTCTTTTAAGCGAGCAATTTATAGTGCACCTCAGTAATGCGTATAATTTTCATTATGTTTGAAATAGTGAAACATCATTAACTTACACTGCAGACGATTTTCCCCCGTCGAACAATGTGTTACAAAAATTGTTTGTTTGACCCTGTAAATGAATAATAAATGTTTTGTACCCCATATTCTACAAAAAGCATGTTTTAACGCGCTTCGTAAATATATATCAATTCCATCATGTTTCAAATGGCGTAGCATTATCAAAATGTACTTGAAACAATTATTTCCCATTGACTGTAATGTAACGGAATACTTTTGACTGTCCCTGTAAAAAAAAACTAAGTGCTACACCCTTCATTTGAAATAGAGAACACGCTGTAGCAGACGACAATAACATATAAAAATTTCAGGGCAATCCAAGCATATTTACGCGAGTTAAAGCACGGACAGACGGCAGACGGCCAGACAAACCGAAGTCATAAACACTTTTCAACTAGGTTGGAAAGTGTTAAAATCCGACCCGAAAGGGTTAATGTAATGGCTAATGTGCTTGTATGGATATTGGTTTGGTTGGGTGCATAGCTGGATGCCCACTGAAACACTATTAAAAAGCATAAATGTTGTCAGGAATTCTGTATTCAAACTATTAATCCTGCATTCTCATTTTTTAATTTGTATCTTCAAGATTTTTTATACTTTTTACTGAAAGAAAGAAAAGAAACGCATGACGACTAAAAATATCTTAGAAGAAGTTCCATTTTCAAAAAATCGATTTGCATTCTACTTTATTTGCGCAAAAGTGAGATTTTTCTTTTCTAAAATGTTATTCATAAATAAATATAAATAAAATATGAATGTCTCCCGATATCGTTATCCAGTATCAATTTTTCATCTGTTAGCCACTGCGATATACTTAACTTACAAAAATGTTTCGAATGCGATAAAGATAAAGTTTTATTTTAGAAACCGCTTGGGTCAATAAATGTATTTTAAATAGATCGAAAGGTGCCCTCAAAGGTGCTGTTACAAAACTTGAAAAATTTGTACAAGACAACACGGAAGAAAGTACTTACTCGAGTACTTAGCTCGAAATAAAGCTTCGAAAATTGCCAGAGCTACAAACAAAAATATCCGAAATACGGGATAAATATTATGATATCCCGGATATTAAGGACTTACTCGATATCGACAATGAACTGGATGAACTCGAAAGTCGTGTCGAGAGTTAAGTCTCAATATATTTCTTTAAAATCTCAAAGTATCTGAAATAAATTTGCATGCTGTGATACTATAAGTTCTGAATCTAGAAGTTTTAATAACATTAAATTGCCGGAAATCCCATTGCCCATATTTAATGGTAAATATGAAGAGTGGTTCATTTTTAAAGTACGATTTACCAATTTAATTATAAACAATGAACAACTTAATGACGCACAGAAACTCTCTTATTTGCGAGCATCGCTGAAAAACGAAGCAAAACAGTGAAAAAGTGCTGATGATTCATTTGATTCATTATTTACAGCACTAACTGAAAGATTTGAAAATCATAGTTTACTTATAGACACTCATTTGTCATATGATATCCCGGAAAACTCACTTTCCCAACTATGAAAAAATCTATCGCGAATCCTCAAGAGAACTAATACATTTTATTGATTGTGTAAATAAAAAATTAAGGTCTTTAAAGGTATTTGAATATGAACAAAATAATCTTTCAAATGCAATCCTTATCAATATCATATTGCAAAAAGTAGATAAGGAGGAAACACGAAAATTATTCGAATATTCTACCAAGAAAACAGAATACCCTCAATTCACAGAGTTAGTGCAATTTCTAGAAAACAGAAGTTCTGGACTAGAAAGTGTAAATAGACACTCCGCTTCAAAACGCTTAAATAAAATCATTTCTCCTTTCAATAAAACAAAAAACTGCATGCTTAGTTCTAGTGAGAAATCAAAAGTGAAAACGTGTAGTCTATGCAAACTGTCTTTTCATAATTTGAACAAATGTTCCCAGTTTCTGAAAATGAATACATCGGAACGATATGAAATTTGTGAAAAGAAACCGATTATGTATTAATTGCTTAAAAAGAAATCATATTATTAACTCGTGTTTATTAATATAATGTTATGTTTGTGTGCTGTGATTAAAATATATGAAAAGGAAACTATAGTTCGTAATCTATAGAAAACTAACACACAGTATTCACGAAGACATACAGGGGGAACAAATAAAAAAAAATTAAACTTTTATTCTTTTAATTATTTTATATATTAGTTTTACAAATAAATAAATTTTCAAGTACTAAAATACAAAATAAACAGAAAGCAACAGCCAAAAATTCATACTTTGAACGGTCAAATGTGAGAATATAACTAGAATGGCCATAATCGGTCATTGACCATTACCAAATGAATATAATCTGAATCGAACCAGAAAATTCTTTAAAAAATATATTAAATATATACCTCACAGATATATGTTAAATGAATAAGTTAAAAAGTTTTAAATAATAATTCTGCTGTGAAATAGTTTTATAAAACGAGTAAAATTTCCGGCCGTTCTAGTGTTAACAGTTTCTGGCGCATAATTTTATTGTGTCTTTTCTTGCGGGAAACAATGAATCGAGTCCTCACTGTAATTCCAAAAAATAAGTATACTTGAAATTAGACTTGTATCGTTCTGCACTTTGTCGAATACAGACTATTCGTGTGAAAAGTAGTCTGATTAAGTAAAGCGTTATACGCGAAGCAACCTTTGCTTCTGTTCTGATAGTAGTACCTTGGCGTGTGCTTTAGGTAAGATAGATGATTTATTTCTTCGAATTGGAGCTGAAAGTTTTATTTTGATTTAAAGAATATATTATACAAGTTATAATAAAATGTTATAAGGCACACACACTTGTGGTACTTTTATGAAAGAAATGGCAAAACGTAAGTATAAGTGTTAAAGTAAAGTGGCAAGTTAGCTTGGCTAAATCTCGGTTGATTGGGTGAACTGGCCGTGACTCACAAGAAAGATAATAATTATATATTTCAATTTTAAACTTTTTGAATTATTTCTGGAGAAATACTCAATGAATTATTCTTCAACTTCGGCCATGTATAATAGAACATGCGCAAACTCGCACTTTCTACACTGTTAAAAATTTGCAGCAAACTGTCCAGTCATTCGACCGTTTTTATAGAAAACGGTTACATAATTGTAATTTAACTCTATTTTGACTATATTATTGTCCAAATTATGGTCAGAATAGAGTTAAATTATGGTTACGTAACCATTTTTACAAAAAACGGTTGAATGACTCGACAGTTTGCTGCAAATTTTTAACAGTGTAGTAAAAAATCGATCGAGTGCGTTTAAAAGTCCAATAAAAATTTGAATAAGAGAAAAAAATATATCTTTCTGATCAACTTGTATCATAAAAAGCCGAAAAGAATCTAACATTCGCAATGATTTTGCTTACTATATTTGCAATATTTGTGGGCATTTTCGTAAAAATAGCAATATATTCACAAAAATATAAAGGTTTATTTAAAATTTTCCAATTTTTTAGCCTATTTTTTGCTTATAAGCATGCCAAGTTGTGAAGATTTCACGAAACTTATAGAAAGCTTAGAAACACACAAAAGAAACTATACATTGAAATTTGATGTGAATACATTGAATATTTGGTTAGCATTTATAAAAAAATATTTTTTAAACGCGAGACACATCGTTTATTTTTTTCATAATTTTGTAGCCAATTATATAAGACATATTCTAGTTGAATATCATGAAATTTCAAAAGGTCATCGGCGACAATTCTGAGCAGAATTTGAATTTGTTTCTAAAAGTAGCTTATTGATAGAAGATTTTTTACAAATTGACATTTTTCACTGTAAATTACAGAATTACATAAAAATTACAAATATATATATATAATAAATTAGAGATTCGGTCATTATTGTTATACGAACTTGTCCGATATATTTTTTTTTTTCAAAAAGGTATTTTACACATACATACTTAAAATTTAAATAAATTACACCATGTAAATTCCATTAAATTGCATTACATAAATTACAGTAATTTATATTACACAAATATAACTTTAAATGAAATGAATTTTTATATAATAAGGAAATAAGGTGACCTATATGATTGGCTATCGAATTTTGAAAGAAAGTGTTATGTTTTACACATGCGTATTGAAATATATCTGTGTGTGTGTGCGCGTGCGTGCTTATAGCTAATGGAATATTCAGTGCTATTCATTTCAAATTTCAGTATAATAATAATGTTTCTTATCTACGTTTACCATGTTTTTGTAAACTCCGTAGAATTTGGTGTAAAACTCTCTATGTAATAAGCAAACACCTTCGAAATAAATTCAAAGTTTAAAAAGAAATATTATATTTTCGTTCATATACGTGCTCTTCTTACGAAAATCTATAAAAACATTACACATAGCAAATAAAATCATTTCTAAAAGTTGGAAATCATTTCCAACTTTTTATAATACAGGCTGACAAAATGTTTTTTTTTTCTTATTCAATTTGTTATTTTTCCCCTGAATACACTCGTGAGGGAATTTCCACTGAAAATAATGCTCTTTACGCCTTCGCAGTCTCGCAGTAGAAGAACAATTAGTCTTTAGTCCTCCCACGATAACATGACCGATACCTTAAAAGAGTTCGAAATGCTACGGGAAAAGAAAGTTGCTGATAGACACAAATGGTGCAAGAAATGTCTTATTTAATTAAAAACTAGATACTGCTAATAGTGATTGTCGCCTTAATTAACGAATAAAATCAACTGAATTGGCTTTTAATCGTCGGCCAAGTTATCGTGGGGGGGGGGGGGTGGACTATATAGTATTTATCTAGGAAAAAAAAGTCTAAAATCGAAAATGTCTAGTGACTTTTGGTAGTATAGAGTATTTAGGCAAGGTACTTTATTACTATACAGAATCTTTCTTGGCATAGACGTAATCAAAGTAGCAGAAATACGCATAGTTTAATGCAATATTGTCTATCTATTATTTTTTTAAGCGCTCTTAAACAGTTTTAGCTCAATGTAAGAAGAGCTTGTCATTTAAAATAAATAAATAAATAAAGTCTGATATTACGTTGTCGGAATGAGCTGCTATGTGTTCTTAAAGGAAATGGAAGTATTGTATTTTGCGTAAGAAAATCTTCCTGTCTAAGAAAATATCCTCAACTCAATTTGTTCAAAGAAGTATTTTTACCTTGAACCAATCTTGCAATTCATTTAGCCGTTTCAGTGAATTGATCAATTAAAGGAAAACACAGAATTCATTTCACTTTGTTTTACGGTAAGCATTTCCATAGTAAAAAAAAAAAAAAAAGATCAATTCTACTTTAGGGAAAATTAAAGTAAAAAAAAAAATCTCCATCAAATTGGCAATATTTACCCAATGTTGTTCGAGATCTTTGCAAAAAAAAAAAAAAAAAGAGAGAGAGAGAAAGAGATTTCATTTCCTTGGAGCATTCGGTTGCTATTAGCCACGTTTGTCGTTAAAATTTATTTTTATGATCAGTATTACGGATGAAAGATTTTATTACGAATGAAACTTAACGTTTCTGCTTCTTTCAATATCATTTCTTAAATTCCTTGATTATTCCAATTAATAACAATTACAAATTAATCGTTTTACTAAATAAAAAGAAAATCTAGTAACATTGGAGTAGTTTATCTTGTTGGTGCTGTTTTAGAATAATGTTTCGGTGGTATTCCTGTTCTATTTATCTTTTACATTCCAGTTAAATACTAGTTTGTACATACGTATATTTTATACTTTATTTCAGCAGTGAAATGTAACAAGAGTTCGGTACTAAGATGACATTTTGTTTTGGTTCTCTTGTACTCATTTTATAAATTTGATCGGGGAAGATTTTTATTCTCATGTATGTTTGAAATACCTAATATTTAAGATTATAAGATATTTTAAAAACCACTTTATTCAGCAGTAGCGCCGTTTGATATCACCATGGTAACCAAAATAAACAGGGTTCAGGAAAAGATAAACAGGAGCTCTGCAGATTGAATTTTGGGAAAATCTCAAACTAAATTTGAAATTTATATAGGATTGGGGATTCTGAAACATTTTACCTCATTTATTCCGTGCCCTAAATGAATACAGCGCTCTGTATTCATTTTACATGTCATGTTTATGTCTTTTTTTGATTAAAAAAAAAAAAGGGCACATTTGAAGTTTTTAATTTTTTCTCTTTATGTAAATTTGTAATGATATTTTTCTTATTCTCATTCTTATTATTATTTGTGATAGGCAAACAATCCCCAATTAGATCAAAAATTTCTATTTAAAAAAACATTAGTATTTCTTGAGAAATGATTAAAAATATGAAATAAAAGAGTCATTACCCAGTATTTCTATATACTGAAAGTTATTTTCATAGTTTTTAATAATAATGTGAAATTTAGAGCGATACTTTTCAGTCTGCAATTAAAATGTTTAAACAGTTCCTTCGATTTATTTTGCGATTCAGTCGAATTACAAATGCGAGAAATATATCATTAAATTCATTGAAATATATATATATATATATATATATCATCATTATTTTTTCTACAAAATAACATTAGAATTGTGTAGAGAAAATTGGTTCATTATGTATGGAGGATTAAAGTTACAAGTTTCAGGATTAAAGCTTTATTAAAGCACTCTCTTTTGTTTGTTTGCTTGCATCGATAGCCGTTACGCGTTATATCGACTAGTTTAGCTTCTGTTTCAAAAGAGTTTCTTTTTATATCTTATTAAGAAAAGGTATTCCAAATCTTTTCTCGCATTAACGCGTTTTTCATCGTCAGATGAGAAGAAATTTGACGGGGTGTCATTACAGATGTTTTTTAAGAGAGGAGAGTTTTTTTTCCTCTCTTCCCCCCGCTATTTCGGTACGTTCTCTTCTGCTATTTCTTTCTGTTTGTTTGTTTAAATCATTAAGAATATTTTTGGATTCGTTTATATGATATGTAAGTAGAGAAGAGTTGAATTAGGCAAGGAATAAACTCATAACGGAAAAACGAAAATGGCATATGCTGCCTTACTTTTTTAATATGTGGTAAAAATTCTGGTAAAAGCTTTTGCTGTGTTTGTGACAGCAATTTAATCATTTAAGAATTATTTTTTCGTTTAAAAATCAAACTTACTATCTTTACGTGTTATTGCCGTTGAAGATTAAACCACAAAAAAATCTAGATGATTGCAATTTAACTAATTCTATCATTTTTAATAATATGTTTCTGCATAACTTTGGAGTGGATGCGCTGGATTTTATACATAGTATTTTTTATACAAGTTGTTCGGAAAAGGATGCACCATTTTTGGAATAATTATTAAACGATTTGAAATTCTTTTTAAACGATCAGACAGAAGACATTAATTCAGAGTGAATACTAATGTAAAGTCAATGACAATACTAATGTAAGTAAGGTGTTTATTGATAATTTTACTTATTTAATGGCGCTGGCGACCTTGCAGGTTGTCACTAAAATTCTATGTGTTAAATTTTAATCTCATTTATGTGCTGTAGGGAATGACCATTTCAGAGAGAAAAAAAATTAAGTTTCTTCAGTAGTTTAGGATTTTTGTAATAGACCTCTTCTTCCACAGGAAAAAGTTGTATGGATTTAAATCCGAGCAATATACATAGTGTCTAATCCGTTTTATTCCCATTTGCTTTGGTCCTGGTAGGAAATCGCACAAAAGTCGAATGTTATTCGGATAATTCAACCACGTAGACCAATGCGTTCGTACACCATTTTTTTTTTTTTAATTATGAACCATACCGTGAGTTGGATATGTATATATGTGTATAATTCATTTTGTATAGCCGAAAATTCCTGAAATTCCTGATGCCTTTTTCCTTACAGCGCAAATTCATTTAACTTAATAGGTCCGTGATAGATCTGCTAGAAATCGCGACATTTTTAATACCTAACCTATGAATAAGACACGTGTGTCTGTTCATTCTCTCAGTTGTGATAATTCTTCTTATTTACAAGTTCATAGTCATAACTTACCTATATTTGAGTAGCACTTTCCGAATAGAAATATTCGCTTTATTAAATGACAGAAATTTGTGATTAAATCGGAAGATTTTGCAGTTATGCAAGCCCATTAATCTGGAAGCGTGCTTCACCTTAAACAGATGCAATGGTCATCAATATGCCAACTTCATCCATTTGGCAAAAAGCCTTAGCAACATCGTGCCGTTCTTGAACTGTGCCGAACTAGTGAACATCTGTTCAGTTTGAATTTTGTATGGAAGCAAAGCAGCGGTGGTGACTTTCTCAATATTTTGTAAATTTGGGCTATTTTCAAATTATTCTTAGCTGAAAATTTTCCCGTTGAACTATTAAATACTTTATTTCACAATTTTTTGAATAATCTCAATATTTTCAACTGTTGTGTTTTTTTCTCTTCGAAATTTATAAACCCGTTTGGTTATTAGCTTTAGATTGTGTACCTTGAAATTTACGTTAGAAACTGTGTTGCACTTTGAAAAACTCTCTTGTAAACTGCAATGAAATAAGCCATGGTAATTTGTTCACATGCAGCACTTGAATCAAGTTGATGGCGTTTTCTTATTCTATATGTCTTTTTATGAAAACTTTTATTTGGCAATAAAAATATTTTCACTGAAACTATTTCAGTTTGATCTTGGTTTCAAAATAAGAAAGGACCTCCACTTCACCACATCACGCTTCTGTGTTAACTATGATATTCTAACTCGATGTTCACTGTTCCAAGAAATGCAGCATTTTATCTATTACTTCTGCTGTCGACAAAAACTGCAGAAAAATTGCATGCTAATACTGTAACATTGCAGGGCTGTCTCGGTAAATTTTACAGTTCATTGCAAGAATCATATTTCTTACCCATTTGTACATTAATATTCGGCTGGAATTTCCCCCCCTCTCCTTTTGATTATGTAATTTTAAAAATTGGGGCGGTTCTTCCTGAATACAGTGTTTTTTGTATTTGATTCGTCGGGCGCGTTTCCCGGGATAATAACTTTAAATATACCTAAAACCAGTGTTGAATTCAGAGATTTTTTTTTTTTTTCCGGAAGGGATGCTGGGGAGGCCCACTGCATTCGGCACCATACACTCTCGAATTTGTGTTATTTTATATTTTTAAACGAAAATCTATCCAAACGAACCTGAGTTGGGCGCCTCAATGCTTTCGTCAGCGTACACCCTCGAATTTGTATGATTTAATATTTTTAAACGAAAATCTATCCATACGAACGTAGAATTGGGACCCCAGTGCCTTCGGCAGCGTACAACCGGACATGTTACGCACGTACCGATCTGTTTTTATAAACAAACCAAACGAACTAAAGGGTCCCTGTTGTAGTGATTGCTATCCCCCCCTCTTTAAATAAAGAAAATTGGTAAAACAAAAACATCAAAATCTGTCATTTACATGGGGTTTTATTAAATTATGTTCTTTTGTCGCACGACGGTAAGGAAAGGGGATCCCTGACATGTTTATCACCTCCTCTGGGGAGAATTTATGTTGTTGATTTTGTGCTCTTTGCTTTCAAAATTTTGAAGAGAAGTAAAAGAGATCACAGTTGACCACAAGTCCTTTGGAAAAGAAAGCCAGTCGTAGAGTTTGATCTGTACGGAGCCTTGAAACGTGAAATGATATCAATGGTGATGATTGAAATGGTGATGATTTCCGGACATGCGAAGACGCGATCGCTGACACAATAGTAAGCTGCACGTTCATTAGCATTCAATGAGGGGTTTTTTTATGTGATGATGACCTTCGGAAAATATTTTTAAATAGTAAATAGGGTAGTCCGACCAGTAAGTGAACAGCCCCCAGTGAATGAACAATTAGTAAATAGTTTAATAGAATAAGGTTTGAAAAACTCCCCACTAGTTAATTATCATGCTGTGTTTAAAAAACCCGCAATTGAATAAAAACGTGTTTTAAGTAATATGTACAAGTTGTAAAATAAATAACATAGTATGAAACTTAAGTGTTTTTAAATTGCTGTCTGATCATTCACTAGTTAATTTTGTGTTTATTCACTGGTAATAACTGTCCATTTACTTGGTTTTTGTATAGCTTTTTGTTAAAATACCCTAACATCCCAAGCAAATGAAATATAAACTTTCTTTTATTATTTTTAATCATTTGTATACCAACATATGTATTTGCACTGTCAGACACCAAAAGGTACTGTTTATTAAAATATTATCAATCTTTTTTTAAAAAATATGTATTCATTTACTGGTCGTACTACCCTAGAATGATTTAAATATATATATATATATATATATATATATATATATATATATATATATATATATATATATATATAGGTACCCTGAATAAGTGGTTTTTTCCCCTTTTTGCATTTCTATCCAATGGCAAAATAATTATTGAATCAGTAGGTGAAAAATCATGTAGTATATATGAATGCGTTTTGTGCACACCAATGTTAGATAATGACAATCGTATACAATTTATCATTGTTATGCCGCGGTTAATAGAAAAGTATTAGATTAGAGCTGGGGTGTCAAACTGTGGCCCGCCGGATACCACTAAATTTTAAAAGAAATACTTCTTGAATAGCAGAAATTCGATGATTAGATAAGGCAACGATTATTATAAAATTTTAGTGGTATCCGGCGGGCCGCAGTTTGGCACCCCTGGATTAGAGAAATGACAGAAATCCCGTGATTGTAACTCTGCTAATTGCGGGTTCTCAGACTGGATATAATCGGTAGATTTCGTAAGAAATACTACCTATTACATTCTCACCTAAGTTGGAAATTTTGAAAAAATTTTGCAGATCTACGCCGATTATGACTCCCAGAACCCAAAACCACCCCCAGTTCAAAAGTTTATCTATCAGTCCGCAGGATTATGTATCTATGTCACTTTTTTATGAACACGATAACTGGAAAAATTCTGCATAAATCTCTTCCAAACTGATACATAAAATCAAGGGGCATAAAATCTCGGTCAAGTTCGTTAATGGGCAAAATCGAACCAAGGGGGGGGGGCTTTTTGTGAAAACAGAACCCCCCCCCCCATAATTTCTTAATTATTATACATATCGAATCCGTTTAAAGTTAAAATTTATGTATGACAGATTTTGATATAATTAAAAATGGCCCCAAGGGGGGGGGAGGGGGGTTTTAGAAGAAAAAAATCATAGCTTCGTCAATTCACAAGATATCAAATCCGCGTAAATTTATTATTAATCCTCTTAATATTATCTAAAACTTTTATATTGACAAGTTTTTTATAGGACCAACCGTTATAGCAAAAAAAAAAAAAAATTAAAAACAAAAACTCCCTGCCGTCTCCGCCTGCAAACAAGTTATTTTTCGAAGTAGGCGGTTCCAACTCCCGCATCTTTTCGAAACTGATACATAAAATCAAGGGGCAAAAAATCTGGGTCAAGTTCGTTAATGGGCAAAATCGAACTAGGGGCTGGGCGGGGGGTGCGGGGGGGGGGGGGGCTTTTTGTGAAAACAGAAAAAAAACCATAATTTCTTAATTATGATACGTATCGAATCCGTTTGAAGTTATTATTACTTCTAGGAGAAGGGCCGAAAATGTATGTATGACAGATTTTTGATATAATTAAAAATTGCCTTAAAGGGGGAGGGGGGTTTTAGAAGAAAAAAATTCATAACTTCGTCAATTCCCAAGATTTCAAATCCGCTTAAATTTATTATAAATCCTCTTAATATTATCTAAAACTTTTATACTGACAAGTTTTTTATAGGGCCAACTCTTATAGCAATATATATATATATAAATCCCTGCTGGCTCCGCCTGCAAACAAGTTAGGTTTCGAAGTAGGTGGTTCCAACTGCCGCATCATCGTAAAACGGTCATTTCTTCCTCAATTCCGGACAAACAGGCGCCCCACGGTCTGCGTCTTTGAAATCTACCTGTGCCTGTAGGCCGAGCCGTCAGGGTTTTTATTATATATTTGGATTATTTCTAAGTCTGTAAAAGAATTATTCTGTAAAAAAAAATAAATAATAATAACATTCTAAATCAGTTAGGAACTTTTTTTCTGTGGTACCTTAAGTTGTTTGCCATCAAGTTTTGACGGGTTTCGTCTAGTCTTAATTTAACGGGTGTTACACCGGCATCCCCCCCTCCCTCCCTAAAAGAGGTATCAAAATACACAGCGCTGCCCTTGTATGCCTTGTATCCATAGACCTTACAATATATATGTAGATTATTCCTCTGAGCTTGTATCGCACAAACCGGAAGTCAATGAGTAACTTTTCGCCTTTAAAAAATCGTTCAAAAGCTTCTTTCTAGGATTTGTGAATAAAAAAATTTGCCGCTGCACTTAGCTGCAAAATTTCTTAGACTAACGATGAAGTTAGAAAACTAAAAAGTAGGTGTACTTATAGCAGATATGTTTTCCACCTTTGTGGTGATCATACGTATGATCAGTTTAATATACATAGTTATAATTTTTTTATCTATCGAAACCAGTCTCTTATTCCAAGTACTGTTGGAATATTAAAACTTCCAGTCCACTTGTTTTTGCTTTGAAAAGCTTCATGTTAAATAATATAGTAATTGAAGCAATTTAATCGTAATGTTTCTACTCTTCTATTGAAATTTTGAAAATCGAGAAATTCATTTTATCTAAACAAAATATAAAAATAAATTTTATATATTTGTTTTTTAATATTTGAAAATTGGCCAAAATATAGATAAGCATTTTGCAAACTTACTGATGCAAGTGCAATTTCAATTTGTTTGACGTCTTCCAGTTGGTATTTTTCTGAGTAAAGAACGTAGTCTCGTTTTCTTCCACCCACATTAATAATGTTTAATTCATTGTCTAGTCTGTAGCTTGCAGTCAATGTGGAAAGATTAAAGACGTTCTGTGCGATTCCTGAAAACCACTTCACAACGATCGATATGTCCCCTATGAAGAGATATGTAAGTGGGTTTTGAGATTTAAGAGTTCATGGGGTTAAAGATTCTGCTTCTGTAAAATGTATATATCTTGAGATGGAAAAAAAAAAGTGAACTTATCTGATTTTCACTATCAACGGCCCAAATACTTTGCTAAAATCGCTTTAATAAAATCACCTACCTAGATAAATTACTTGCTTGAATATCAAACTGAAAATCCTATCCTGTTTTGCTCTCTTCATAAATGCCCGGAACATGTATGGGAGTCAAGTTGTCTGATAAAATATTCCTCATAAATAAGATGAATAAATAAGTCATATCTCGATCAATCGATATCATGTAAATCAAAGGCGTGTACAGGAAAAAGGTAAAATATGCTGAACGATTTTTATTTCTTTTCATGTGAAAAAACCGTATTGAGACCTTGGCTTATTTGCATAGACCAGTTGCATAAAAAATATATCACACTAGTGTAAATGCCCGTCCTAGGACGGTGGGTAGAAATTAGGGTTTTCAGTTAAAATTTTAAATAATTGATAAAAATATTCATATACTGTTTATCGACAATAAGGAAAACTGACCTGAACCGTTAAGTTCAGGGTTAATGGTAAATATTACTGTTAATGGTAGTTATGTTAATGGTAAATTTTACGAAACGTAATATTTTTATTTATCTTTGTTTTTCAACTCAAAATTTCCAAATATTTTTCTGAATAATTAAAATCTTAATCCTAATAACGAACTCAATAATTAATTAAGGTCTCAATAATTAACTATGGCAAGTAAATTATAGGTATTAATTTTCGCTCTCAATAATACGAAAACGATCTTTTAGTTTCTTCATAATCTAAAAGAATGCATTAATTTTTACACAAAGTCAAATATTTCCCTTTCAAAATTAATAATAAAAATAATTTAAATCATTAAAAAAAGTTGATCTTGTAATAATTCAATACATCCTGAATGTACATACCTTATGTTAATGGTAAATTTTACGAAACGTAATCTTTTCCTTTATTTTTGATTTACAACTCAAAATTTCCAAATATTTTTCTGAATAAATAAAAGCTTAATCCTAATAACGATCTCAATAATTAATTAAGGTCTCAATAATTAATTATGGTAAGTAAATTATAGGTATTAATTTTCGCTCTCAATAATACGAAAATGATCTTTTAGTTTATTCATAATCTAAAAGAATGCATTAATTTTTACACAAAGTCAAATATTTCCCTTTCAAAATTAATAATAAAAATAATTTAAATCATTAAAAAAAGTTGATCTTGTAATAATTCAATACATCCTGAATGTACATACCTTATGTTAATGGTAAATTTTACGAAACATAATCTTTTCCTTTATTTTTGATTTACAACTCAAAATTTCCAAATATTTTTCTGAATAAATAAAAGCTTAATCCTAATAACGATCTCAATAATTAATTAAGGTCTCAATAATTAATTATGGTAAGTAAATTATAGGTATTAATTTTCGCTCTCAATAATACGAAAATGATCTTTTAGTTTATTCATAATCTAAAAGAATGCATTAATTTTTACACAAAGTCAAATATTTCCCTTTCAAAATTAATAATAAAAATAATTTAAATCATTAAAAAAAGTTGATCTTGTAATAATTCAATACATCCTGAATGTACATACCTTATGTTAATGGTAAATTTTACGAAACGTAATCTTTTCCTTTATTTTTGATTTACAACTCAAAATTTCCAAATATTTTTCTGAATAAATAAAAGCTTAATCCTAATAACGATCTCAATAATTAATTAAGGTCTCAATAATTAATTATGGTAAGTAAATTATAGGTATTAATTTTCGCTCTCAATAATACGAAAATGATCTTTTAGTTTATTCATAATCTAAAAGAATGCATTAATTTTTACACAAAGTCAAATATTTCCCTTTCAAAATTAATAATAAAAATAATTTAAATCATTAAAAAAAGTTGATCTTGTAATAATTCAATACATCCTGAATGTACATACCTTATGTTAATGGTAAATTTTACGAAACGTAATCTTTTCCTTTATTTTTGATTTACTACTCAAAATTTCCAAATATTTTTCTGAATAAATAAAAGCTTAATCCTAATAACGATCTCAAGAATTAATTACGGTCTCAATAATTAATTATGGTAAGTAAATTATAGGTATTAATTTTCGCTCTCAATAATACGAAAATGATCTTTTAGTTTATTCATAATCTAAAAGAATGCATTAATTTTTACACAAAGTCAAATATTTCCCTTTCAAAATTAATAATAAAAATAATTTAAATCATTAAAAAAAGTTGATCTTGTAATAATTCAATACATCCTGAATGTACATACCTTATGTTAATGGTAAATTTTACGAAACGTAATCTTTTCCTTTATTTTTGATTTACAACTCAAAATTTCCAAATATTTTTCTGAATAAATAAAAGCTTAATCCTAATAACGATCTCAATAATTAATTAAGGTCTCAATAATTAATTATGGTAAGTAAATTATAGGTATTAATTTTCGCTCTCAATAATACAAAAACGATCTTTTAGTTTCTTCATAATCTAAAAGAATGCATTAATTTTTACACAAAGTCAAATATTTCACTTTCAAAATTAATAATAAAAATAATTTAAATCATTAAAAAAAAGTTGATCTTGTAATAAATCAATACATCCTGAATTTTTTTATTTTAAAAATATGCTTATGTACATTTTATATTATTTTACAACTTTATTATTATGTAAATTATAATAAAGTTGTATTATTATTTTTTTTTTTTTTTTTCCAAAGGTATAATTTGTATTTATTGTCAATAGGTGGCGCCAGAACAGTATTTAAGAAATATATCTAAAATACCGGTAGATCATCGCAAAGCCTCGAAAGGTATCATCGCTATTTCTGAAAAAGTACTTAGAGGAATAAAATGCTTACAGAAATAAATTTAAAAAATCCTTTAAATTATTTAAAGACTTTAATATGCTTTTACGAATATTTTAAGAGCATAATCGGATTTTTTAATGAAACGTTCAAAGAGTCATTCATGGAATAGATATGGAATTTGTGTTTTTGAATGGCAACGGTATTTGTTTGTTTACATCAGGTAATCGGATGTTTAATCGGTTATTTTTAATTTAAAACTTAAAACATTATAACTGGATATGATATACATGTTTTATACGAAAATATGCTGAACAGACATTATTTCAAGTAGAAGAAATTATCATTTAATGGTTATGTGAAAGCATATCTTTTTCAGTAAGCCTAACATGGCGTTTAACTACGGTCGACTCGCAGACCAGAGTGGTACATCCCGGTACCGTTACAGACAGATTCTCGCCTTTGGATTTTATTATAAGTAAGATAGCATCTGTTATCAGTTGCAAAAAAAAAATAAAGTGGTAGCAGTGTTCACGCTTAAAGCGCGGGATCGGACGAATATTTTTCAAAAATCCCATTTAAAATAGCTCCATTTTTTGAACATCCCAATTAAAATTTTGGTTAGGATCAGAAAATATCATCTTATATATATATATATATATATATATATATATGTCATATGTGTGTGTGTGTGAGTTAGTTAGTTATTCTAGCTCGAATCCTGCGGGTAGGTGAAATGCGTTCACTCTAATAGCTGTATTAACTATTTCATAGTATATTCTTAGAGGTCTGCACAGGCCCGGGCTTGGCCTGAGACCCGTACCCGTCTCGGCCCGGCAACACGAAGGCAAACAGAATAAAGGCGATTCTTTTAACGGGGCGGGCCGATATTAAAGAAAATGAAACGTGTTAGCCGAGCCGATAAAAATAATTAAGATGACCGAATGGCCCGATCTAACAAATTTAAATAGTCTGATAAAGCCGACAAAATATGAACAATTTTCAATGGACCTTTCTGGGTCGAGAATAATAAAGTTAAAATGTGCTGCACAAGCCGATCCTAGTTTGACAGCATCAATACAGAAATTTAATATTTACAGCGTAGAGATCTGCATCGGACACTTGCATCGTGACTCAACCCGGGCTCAATTTTTTCAGGAGACTCTGAGAGTGCTGAGATTTACATTTTTTTTTTTTTTTTTTTTTTTATACTCTGGCCGAGAGGGGACTTAATTGTTCCCAGAACGTGTCGGACAGGTAATTTCTTTCTTTTTCTTGAAAAATAATACGATAATTAACTTTTGTTAACGGAATCTTTGGCCATATACTTTAATAAACTATAGATATTTTTAAAAATATTTCTATATACAGCTTCAGAAATTATAATGTTTTTAACCATAATTTTTCTTCTATTCTGAAGTTCGTTAATTTTTTTTTAATGAGTCTATATTTGAATGTAATTGTCTAAGAATCTGCGTGATCCTTGATGTTGCTATTCTGCGTTCTATGGCATGTGGTGATATAGTTTGAAAAATACGTTAAAAATTTCGCATAAATATGTATGCAGTATTCTTTAAAATGATATTAATTGTATGTTAAGAAAAACCGGAATTTTTTTAGGAATTGAACCGGGCCGGGCCTGGTTCCATTGATTTTTGCACGGGCTGGGCCTGATTTCATTGTTTTTTTGCACTTGCCGGGCGCGCCCGGGGCAAACTGTTAGTTTTTACGCCGGGCCGGGCCAGGCCTGAAAATTTCGGCCCGTGCAGACTTCTAATGATCATTCATGTACATATTCTCATTTGGGCAATATTTTGTTTACTTCTAATTTAAAGAGATGTCTTTTAAACAGTACCACCCAAATTCTTCTAGATTTCAAATTTGGAGAGCAGGATTACTTTGACCTCTTTCGGTAGCATCCGGGAAATAAGTGCTCATGGAGTTATTTCTTTTCTGTCTTTTTGTTAAGATGAGCCTATTTGGCATTGGCACAATTTTTCAAACTAGATGCGGCACTTTTTAACACCAGAAGAATCGGTTATTATTTATTTATATTTTTTTCCGTGGGAAGACGTTAGATATTTTTCAGAATCTAAATTTTTACTAACACTTCATTAGCATGCTATGAAAGTTCAGTCAAATTGCATCAAAACGACTTCACGTTACTATTTACTGCAGCAAACCACTGTGTTAAGGTTTGAAATCAATTTTTGATATCATATTTTTAAGCTTGTTCTCAAATCCAAACTGACAATTTTAAATCCCAAACTGACGCATTCATGAAGTCATTTTTATTTGTAAATACATAAAAATTGCAGATATTTCCATTCATATACCAAGAAATCGAACTGCGTTTCTCATTTTTCTATAAAGGATTCTTCAGAAAATGCCGAAAAATTCGGCGGTTTAAGGCGATTTTCGAGACACGGCATTTACGGAAAGGTTGTCATAGGGTAGCAATTGAGTAGGGGAGACTGGTACGCAGTGGACCACTTTTTAAGTTTAATGTTTTTTTTTTCTCTTTAACGGACAGACCGATCTGCTTGAAAATATTTTTGAATATTCCTTAAACCTTTGAACATTCATCATAATTTTCTCAAACCTTAGTTTTTAATACATTATTTTTAATATATATATATTTATATACCCCCATAAAGTGGAAAATTCGTTTGCAGTGTATTTTTAATAATGTTGCACTATTTCAAACATATTGAAATTTATATACACCACTGAGGTGCACTACAATATGCTTACTATAGGATAGGGTGTGCGTAGCATTTATCGTTCATTTACAGGGACATACAAAAGAACTCTTACAATACTGTCTATGAGCAATAATTACCCTAGGTGCGTTTTCAGTTGCGGTATGCGTTTTAAAATGTAACTAATTTTTTGCATAGTACTGTCTGTGTATAAATTCTATAGATCATGTACAGGGTTGCACAAAAGAATTCACCTCTGCCTTCGGTTTACTGACGGAAATTGCTTAAGGGGAATGTTTAAGAGGCTACTTCACTGACGCGAAAACACCCACTCGCTAATGTTAATCCTATGGGAGAGAATTTTTTTTAATGTCTCGTTTGTATTTCAAATTTAAAAAAAAAAATTTTGCATTGGATAGCTGAGATTGATCTCTATGCTGGCCGTTTTTTTTTTTTTTTACTTTTTCAAATTTGTTTAAAGGTTTTTAATGAGGATACTTTCACTTTCGGAACCGGTTCCGAAAGTGACAGTATCTTAATAAAAAAATCTACAAACAAATTTCGGGCAAAAAAGGTTGTGCAGCCCTAATTTAAAGCATATTCCCTATCGTCTGTATTTATAAAATTATAACATATTTTACATGGCTCCCGTAAAATATTTCCAGTACCGGTGTACAGATTCCCAAGAAGCAAATTGATATGGAATTTGCAATTTCTGAAATCGAGATATCTTTTAGTATTTGGTGAAAATCTCCAACTATGGCATGTCTGCGTAAGAGACTGGCAGATTTTTTAAGTTAAGAAATTCGAGATTGCGACCAAAAGTGAAGATGTAACTGGATAATGGCAGCGCTCCTGAATTTGTACGAGATAAACGGAACGCGATATCTGTGTCACTGTAAGACTGTTAAGAGCCTACGCAAGTATCACAAAGACACTCGCAAGCTAATGTTCAATCAGTGGCAGTATTCTTTTCAAACTTCTCGTTTGCATGTGAATAGTTATAAATGTTCTTTTAAATAGGTTATCTGAGATTTATGTCTAACCGAGGGTATCTTCGTACTTTATCGGTTCAAACATTAATAATTGTTAAATGTGTAGTTTTGTAAAGTTTTAGCATCAAAATTGATTGTGCTCTTATTTCTCTTCAACTGGTCAAAATTCACCTGTCACTTTTGGGTTGGATTTCAAGGCTGAGGTCCCCTTCCTTAAAACCTTTTGGATTTATTTTGAACTGTCCGAAATGGTGCTACTCTTGTACTGGCCTCCAACTGTACGAGTTTTGAGGACAGCTTTATTGGTTTTAAGGCCTAGTTTAAAATCATGCCTTAAGGTGCATAAAATCTCAACATTTGTATCACTCTTTGTGTGACCTAAAAATGAAAGAAAGAAGCCTGCATGATTATAGAATATAAAGGGACATGTATCCTTTTAAACAACATTCGATATTCAACAATAGGGGTGAGAAAGTGCGCTACATGCTTTGCTATAAAATCATTCAAAAAACGAAAATACTTTTGATACAGTCTAATATTTCTTTCTTTGTATTTTTAGTAGTTACAAAGCAGCTTTCCCTCTCTTTCACTTGAAGCTTTACATTTACAACTACCAATATCTGTGTATGTAGATCTTTATGCATTGTGCACTTAACACACACTTATAAGTAAATGTGTGTGTGTGTAAGTATATGTATGTGCGTGTGTGTAGTGGGCGCGATAATGGTAAAGAAATTCAAATATACCTACTATAGTAAAAAGGTTGATGACCCCTAAGTTACACGTTTCATAATGTAGTCCAGATATAGATTGGAGAGATAGAGAGACATATAATTTCTGATCACCATTTCAAAATATGTGAATTGTAATCTTTTTTTTTGCTCAAAATATGTGAATTGTAATCTTTTTTTTTGCTCAAAATATGTGAATTGTAATCTTTTTTTTTGCTGTTGTTCTTTTGGATTTGCCCGAAGAGGGGAATATTGATATCAAGGAATATAAAAGTTGGTTAACTTCTGTGCAAAAATGTACTGGCACTTTGCCATGCTTTAGACAGAGAATTCGATCTCTATCGCATGGGGGAATAACTCTGACACTACTTCAGTTTTTGTTATAAGTAAACTGTTTTAAAGTATTTTTCTCAGAATGTTTGAAACTAAAATTGAAATAACGCAGATCAGTTTCTAGACTTTGTTATGTTAAGCTATTCTTTTTCTCTGAAAAAGTACAAAATCATTTTGATGTCTGAAACTATATTTCTGATTTTTAAGCATTAATTTGGTAAACTTATAATAATAATAATAATAATAATAATAATATCTCAAAGAAATTTACTTTTTAATTCTAGTTGGGGTTTTCTAATGTGTCTAATTTTCTTAATTTTTAGTTGGGAAAATGCTTATTTAAAGCAGGGTTGTAAAAAACCCGGGTTAAAAAAACAGCCCGGGCAGGTAACTGGGCGGATACCCGGGTTTAAAAAAAAAACAGCCTGGGCTACCCACTACAACTCTGATTTAATGCACAATAATTATTAAATGCTTTGTTAAAGAAAACGCGAAGTTCATTCCAAATACTAACTAGTTTCAAATAAGGATATTATAAAAAAAAAATGATGATGATTTTATTAGTCTTTGACAATGTTTCTCAACATAGCGTATCTATTGAACAACACATGGTTAAGATTAAGCGGCACACTAAACTTTTGATGATGGAAAACAGATGCAAATAATAGATGCCTCTTTGCTTATTTAATAAAACACAAACAAAAAACTATTATCATAGCCAAAAAAGTAAAATGTTTTGTTATAATTTACAATAAAAAGATTTTTTTAGATTAACTTTGCAATGTAGAATTTTTAGGTCGTCATTCTTAATGCGAAAACCCGAGATGAATTTTTATTTTTAACATTATTCGCTGCAGAAAAGCTCATTTCTCATAAATGTAACGTTGTAAGTGAAAGTTTTTTGTAAATTGACAATGGAGAAAAAACCAATAGATTGTAAAATCCGGTTTTTATTCCTTTCATTTCAATTCTCTGACATTTCTTATTTTTGATAACTTCTGCAATATTTAAATTTCTCGACGCGCATCCACAAGATATTTAAAACAAAGGCATTGCTCTTCTAATCTAGAGAAACTGTGTCTAGCCTTTGTGTGTGTGTTCTTCAAAATCTGTATGCCGTAATTAAAGTTTGTAAAATTTGTTGAATAAGTTTATATCTAGTTTAAATTTTATCACTAGTTCGAAAATTTTGACTACATTTTCCATTGCAACCCTTTATTTTTCGAATGATTATTTTTTTCTCTGAAGGCCTTGCAACTTTATTTGAAAATGTAAGCCCATTTTTATGATTTCTCCACATACTCTTATTAAGAGATTCAAACATTGGAACAAATTCGCAAGAAATACAATTTTATGACACCAAACCTCATTTATAAAATTAATTGCTGAAAAAAAGTAATGTTTCTTCTGTACTTGGTAGAACATTACTGACAATTCTCGTAGCACACCTGAGGTCCTCTCACGGCACACTGGTTGAGAACCACAGTCTTTAATATTATTATTTTCTGTACTCCCTTTCTGCATTTTTTTTTCTAATTCTGAGAATTATTTGTTACGATTTGTATGCTACATTCAGAAAATACAGTGCCATAGGAACAAAATAAATCAAGAATTTATTTTACCTTTTTAGAAAGGGAGTAGATTCGTAATATAATGTGTGTACTTACACGTATGTATGTACAAAATTTTGCGATTGTGTTTTGATTTAAGGATGATCGGAAAATAACTGGAAAATTTTTAAAGGGTGGTAGAGGGAACCTAAACAGGCATTTTTCGTCATAGAATGTGTGTCCAGAAATGCTGCGTTTAAGAGCTGGTGAAGAAAAAAAATGTCAAAGCGCCAATAGATAGCGCTTATACGCTTTATTTTCAGACACACATACTATGACCCCACAAAATGCAGTTTTTGCTCCTTTCTACCGCTCTTCACACTTTTGCTACATAGTTTCCGATCACCCTGTATATTAACCCGTCGTACTATCTTACTTAAATGCTTCACTGAGATTGACATTCCGTGTTGTAACATAAATACTGCTACTTCCACTAAGACTGTCGTGGACTAGCAACTGCCTATCATAAAGGCATTCTATTGTTTTAATTGTGGACGTGATGTCACAAGCTAACATTTGTGTGCGCACCAGAGACATCTATACTTTTACTCTAATTTTCGATGAATGTATGTAGCCTTCGAAATTTCTGTGTTTCGCAGTGGTTTTGTACAAATTTTGGCTTTTGGTCAGTCAGCAATCGTATATAAGCAGGAATGAAAGTGTGTTTCTTCGGATTTGGTCGGATTTCGCCTCATTGGATGTTTAGACATGCTTTAGCCACAAAGCCAGCGCTAATATTCAGAAGTGGAGATTGAGTAAAGTAAAGGATAACCGTTTGTAAGACAGTTTAAATACATTAGTTTCAATAAAGTTGTTCAGCAGTCACGGGCTGCTACCATTTTTGGAAGTTTAGCTTGTATTTGTTTGCTAGTGATTCTATATTTGAGTGAAGGGCATCCAGTGTGTATTGGGTTTAATATTGGAGTATCTCATCAGTAATCTCTGCGTAAGTGAATCTTTGATTAATTAAACTTCTCAAGTAATTTTAAATAGTTATTCAAAGGGAAGTCCATTTTTTATAGTTGATTTCTTTGGGAGAGACTGTTCAGTTTAGTCCAAATCGATAGAGACTCTACCACTAACCCAGTCCATTTATTTTAAATAAACATTGTTTAAACCTTACATCTGTGTATTGACTGAGCTAGACCAGTACGGCATGAAACAGCATGCTACAAGACTAAAGCTACCACCTTGTGAAATTTGTCATTGTAATGTCGCATAAGCAATTGTAAATCTAAAAAGTCACTCTCAAGTTGTAGGAGTAATGCTGTACTGTTGGGGCCATCGTTTGGTCACCAGGCGCGCCTACTTTTCTAGAACAGATATACTCATAATGTGATGACTAATTAGTTTGTATATACTCAAACAGCACACACAGGTCGTCTTAATTTAGATCATTACTCGATTCATTATTGAAGATTATATATCTTCAATCTGTCTTTTTCCACACTGCTTATTTTGTGGCATTTATTTCAATTGTTACTAACTGAGATCCGAATATAAAACTTATAATCATCAACTCATAAATGAAATGGCCATTTGAATTTGATCTTCACCTGCCTGTCGGATGATTGTCATTAATATTATTTGGTATTATAATGCCCACAATACTGACCGCTTTCTCTTTGCTTGCTTTTCTCGTTCTTTGATTTCTAATGTTTCCCTAACAGCAAGGCCTGATTACCGTACAGACCGCGGCCTTGGACCCACCGCCGACGGGGGGCCGCAAAATGAATAAAATGATTTCGAAAGAAATCTTTAAAATACAGTTTTCTGCACTGTTTATCTCAAAAATTCGGATTTTTATTAATTGGTAACCGGCACGACTGTAAACGGTCTCACATTTTACCTACTGCATGCTAAGATTGATCAATAAGTTCATCGTAGGCATGTAGATTGACCACGTTCTGTCTACAATGAATGACGTTACATTTACATTATCAATACAAAACCGATTCCCCTCGCTAATGTTAAACTTATGGGCGTAGGATGCATTCGTATATTTAAAATATCTCCTCAGGAAATCGATATTTTTAACTTCTGTCTTCTGTGTACACTTCTTAAAAGATCTTTTTTTTTTCTTAGTTGTCTAATTTTAAAAATATATATATATACTTAATTTTATGTGAAGTTTTAAAATCTTATTCAGTTTCGCTAATATTTCAACACATAAAATTCTAAATTAAGCATATATTCTAGAAATATTTTGATAACTAAGAAAAAAAAAGAGACATCCTTTAAGAACTGTACAAATAAAACAGAAGTTAAAAATATTAATTTCCCGAGGAGATATTTTAAATATACGAGTGCATCCTACCCCATAGGTTTAACATTAGCGAGGAGTCTCGACAAGTTCACTGACGAATAGCCTTCAGTTTCCGTTCGCTAGATGGCGTTTAGAGATACATTGCAACCTAATCAGACCCTGGATGATCAGTTAGTATCAGGATGAATGCAAGGCAAGTACTGGCGAAGTGTTCTCGAAAGAGTTGTGGCAACGATACAACATTTGACAGAGAGAGGACAACCACTATTAGGTGAATCTGTAAGAAATGGAAACTTTCTAGGAAGCCTGGAATTAATAACAAAATTTGATTATTTTTTCTGCTGACCACTTAGCCACGAAAGACTGATAGGGACGTACAAATTACCTCTCTTCTACTACTGTAGTCAACTTTTACGACTGATGTCGGAAAAGTATTGCAGCCTATTTTATATGAAGTAAAAAAAAAAAAAAATACTTTGGATTAATCGTAGACTCATTTCTTGATATAATATAACTCATATAGATCAACTTTTAATTGTGTTAAGATATGCGAATGAAGATAGGGAACTGAAGGAGAACAATTCATTAAATTTTTGCCCTTGAATAACCACAAATCACTTTTATTGTCAACTTGTGTGCTTGAAAACTGCAATTTAGACATTCTAAATTGCAGAGGGCAATCATATGATAATCCCAGCAATATGGCTGGGCATTATTCTGGATTACAAGCCAGAAATAAAGAAGTATCGCCCTTAACAGATTTTGTGCCATGTTCTTCAGATTAGATGAATCTTGTTGGACCTAATTCCGTTCACTGTTGTCAACAAGCAGTAGATTCTTTGCAGTTATTCAGAATATGCATTAAAAAAAAATGTCTGCATCTAATCGCAGATGGTAAATTTTGCAAGAACTCTTGGAATCTTGTGGCAGTAATGCATTAAATATTGATTCTTTATGTGGTACCAGATGGTCTGTACAGATGCTATGAAAACCTTGCAAAAAGGTTAGCCTTGCAAGAATTTTTTTAATTTGGCAAGATTTGCATAATATTAGTTCAAATGATGAGGAAACTGCAGCAACTCGACATGAGGCTAAAAGTTTATACTTAAAGATGTGCACGTTTAAAACTGCATCACTGAGTATTATATGGGGCACTATTTTGCAACGTATTAATAAGACAAGCAAAACACTTCAAAGCAGTTCTATTGATATTTCTTCTCTAGTGCCTTTATATGATTCTCTGATTCAGTTTATTAATACAGTTAGAGGAAACTTGAATGAGTATGAAGTGAAAGCGGAAACATTATTTAATGGAGAAACATACAGATACAGTGTTCAAAGAAAAAGAAAATATATCAAGGCGATTAAATTCAAATTGTGAAACTGAATGTCATCTCTCCCCAAAAGAGGCAATTAGAATCAATTGTCATAATGTGATTTGTGATTCGTAGTGGTGTACTGTGTAGTACTTTGACCGAGTACTCGGCCATTTACTACTTGGCCAAGTACTGGGTACCGAGGCCTAATAGTTGTGTATAAGAAAGAACCACTGATGCCGGTAGCTTAAGGGTAACATGTATATATAAACATGCATCTTGAGCATACAATCATATTTTTAAAACATTCATCAATCATATTATTCAAAACATATTTTGCAATTTTTGAGAAATTAAATATAAAAATTTTCTAATTTAAAATCCTAATCAATTATTTTTACTGCCCTCATTAAATTTCTAAAACCATAAATATTTATCTTAACAATCTTTTCTAAACAAATTGGTTTAGTGATTTAAAAAACACGTCTTTAATAGCAACTGGTTTAATTTAAAGTGTTAATTAAAAGTTCAGTTGCTCTTTTGTTGTTGTTTTTTACAAGCTGTTCTTTTTAAAATCTTTTTAATTAACCGATTAAATTCAAAATGTAACTGTGCACCTTTTAAGACAATTTAAAAAAATTCAAATATTTTGAAACTGTAGCATTATTTTAAATATTCGGTAAGAATAGTAAGGTTTATTCTGTATTGGCCGAGTAGTTATCTCCTGAAATGTAGAACAATTGATGTATTTGCACTATAATTTGTAATACAACAAATTTTATTATTAAAATATTTTTTTATTTCATTTTTTGTATTTTCTGTTTCTACAAACTGTTTCTTTATCCAAAATCATCCTAGTCTTTTCTTAGTTTTAAAAATGACCTATTTTTATTTGCATTGGTATTATTTGTAAAACTAAATTTTGATCTGCATTAATTTTACATTTTTCCCCCTTAACTTCTCTATATTTTGTAGACATTTTCGTATAGCAGGTAAATAGTTTTTATGAATAACTGCATATATTACTCATTTATATTAGAATAACTTTTTACAGATCAGTTGTAAATTCCTTTGTCTTTAATAATGCTTAAAAAATGAAATTCTTACAAGTACTCCGTATTGGCCGAGTATCGAATATACTCGGCAAATTGGCGGAGTACTGGGTATGTACTCGGTACGGCTATAGTGATTCTCTTATTGTGGAACTTCATAAAATAATAGAAGCATATTCCAAGTTGGAACAAAAATTTGGTTACCTTTCTAATACTGATTTGTCAATTTCGGATAAAACAGCGGCTGCTAAAAAATTTCAAGACTGTTATTCCGCAGACATAAGACAATTTCTCTCGTGAATTTTTGCATTTTTCACCTTTTTTGAGACAATATAATTCCCCATTAGATTGTTTAAAAAAAAATTGAATATTTCTCATACATTTCTCAATACTGAAATTGGTTTTAGAATTTTGTTTACACTTCCTGTAAGCAACAATTCGTGTGCGAGATCTTTTTCAGTTTTAAAAAAGAATAAAAAATCCAATTAGAAATTCACTAAGCCGAACAAATTTGCAGGCATTTTCTATATTATCAATTGAAAATGACATCGCATCGCAATGTATTTTTATGATATTGCTACTAATTTTTCTTTTAAAAAAATCAAGAAAAAAAGCACTGATTTAAAGTTTTAGATTCAGGTAATATATTTGTAATTTTCAATGTCAATTAAATTAAAACTTCGTTTAATATAACTTTTAAAATGCTTTGATTTTTTTAATATAACTTTTAAAATAACTTTGATTTTTTTTTTTTTTTTTATGTTTGTATTGTGCTCAGTGTTTTGTGCATTTTTTAAGGTTCCTGTAAGTGTTTTCTTTTACTTTTTGAAACTATTTATTTTACCGTATTCTGAAACATTTTAAAAACTATAAAAAGAGAAAAAGAATGAATACAATTTCTCGCACTTAGCCCCCCCCCCCAAAAAAAAACAAAAAAAAAACAAAAAAAAACCCCTAAGATTTCATTTTTATGTTGTAATAAAACAACGAATCTTAATCTGATAGTTAAAAAGGTATTTATATTAATTAATATTTATTTTTCTGGCAATAATGCATAAAAATATTTAGTGATTTTCTGTTTCCTGGGTTCAGATGATAAATTTACAAATATTGAAATTGAGGATATGCTATCATTGGATTAACAACTAAGCCTAGTCATCATTGGATTTGTATCGATATGTTTACTTATTTTATTATGATTATTTTATAGCTATTTTAATTTTTTAACAGATTTTATCTTTTTATTTAGTATAATAAAATGTATAAAGTTTTATAAAATAGGTGTTACATGTTTTTGTGATAACTATTAAGAATTTTATGATAAACTAAAAAATAAATAAATAAATAAAATACTTTTAACTGTATTAATGAATATTATATTTAATGGTAGGTATCGTTCCAGATTGAAATTATTTTATTAAATAATATATATTAGTAATGATTCTTTGATAACAATTTTTGTCACTTTGTTTTAAAAATAAATATTTAGGGAGTTATATCTGTTATTATTAAAAGATTTTGGTCCCCAATTAGAGTTAGAAAAACAGTAGTTTTGAATTTCTGCGTGTGTAAGTATGTAAATTAGAAGCGGTGCTTTGATGTTTAAATAAAATGTTTTTGGATTATGACAATATTTTCTTATTGAAACATTTTTTTTAATGTAATGGTTGACAGTAATTTTTGTTTTATTTTTTTAATGTTCGTATATTTTTTGTGTTGATGTAGGAGTTGCAGTTCTTTTATCTCGGGTAGGATCGTGTGCTGTCGTCAAAACGAAAAAAATCTGTTATTGGCGAGATTTGTACTTCTAACAGAAATGTATCAAATATTTTACTTAAATAGGGTACAACAATAAATGGTATACATTTATTATTATTATTTTGTATTGCTTCTGTTACATTTAATAGCAAGTCTGGTTCTTGATAGACAAACTATTTTTGGAGATTCTTAGAATTGCTTAATTAAACATTGAAGGGCAATTGTTAAGGGCATATAATATTTGGTTAAAATTGAAAACATATTTGTATATAAAGTTTGATTTGTTTTTCTTTATTAAAATAGACATTTAACATTTCTATTCTGTATTGACAAATTCTTTCAATGGTATTTTGTCACATGTCAGTATTTATGGTTAATAATAAGTTAAACGATCTGTTAAAATAAATGCAAGATTACAGATAAAATCTCCTAGATTTTTTTCTTTTTTTAAATTTCGAACATCGATATCTAAGTAATAGATATTTGTATATACACCTTGCCATTCATCCCATTCTCTAATAAAAACCTTAAATTAGGTATGCTCTAGACAAAATTGCTTTATTAAAGAAATATTTAATAGCATCAAACAGTAAAATAAAATTTAAGTTAACCTGAGTTCTCCATGAGCATTTTTATTAAATGCAGGAAAATCTCCGAGTACTCCCGAAAATATTTTCTAGCTACTATTTTGGTTTGAGGGGGAGGGGAGAAGAAATGTGCTGGGCCTTGGGCCCTAGATAACCGTAATCGGGTCTGCCTAACAGCGATCCTCCATGCAGGATGATTTTTCCTTAACAATTTCTTAGAATTACATTCTCTGACCCATATATGTGATGGGTTATATCTTTACATCCAACTGGCTTCAAGGACTTATCTATCTTTTCTTGCTTTTATATGCGCATTTTATTAACGAATTCCTCTCCCTGATACCCATATTATTTTTTCAACTTCACACACTTTCTAAAATTGTGGATAGCTTCCCATTACTTTGGGTTACGTACAATTCTCCGACGTTGTAATCTTTTTGATCGTGCATTTGTATGTCTAATCGTGGGGATATTTATACATATGGTTTCGGTGACCATCGGGAAGGAAAGAGCAATGTTTCAAGGTGGTATACAGTTTTGGTGCTACTGTTTCAGGCAAGCGTATGCATTTCATTTAGGACCTTGAAAGAGAAATTAGTTCTTCCGCAATAAGCAAGGAACGTTTTGAAATTTTTATCTAGTAATATATGATATGCTAGTTGTCTTTTTTGATGCGCCAGTTTGTTTTCTATAGTGTGTATTCAAGTACAGAGTAAGATAAGATTTCATCATTCATCTATCACAAGTTTTAGTTTTTAAAATTATTTTTATTGTAAACTAAACTTTTTTTATGCCGAAAATAGATTACACTCTAAAAAAATTATTACTTTTTTTTTTTAAATTTCCCGTGTATCTGTAGAGCTATGTGACGATCATTTGTCTCGAACCGGGCTGTATTTTAACGAAATATGTTGCAATATTTTACAGCCATAAAAGTATATTTCTTTATTTTAATTTTGGCTGTTGTTGCTTAAACCCCTTTAAAAGCAGCGGTTCTCAAACTTTACTGTTACGCAACCCACCTTAAAGTTTCAAATATTTTCTTAACTCATCTTAAAGTTTAAAACTTTTTCGTGACCCACCTAATATGTAGGTATATATAGAACATTTTGTGTAATCTATCCTAAGGACAAGATGAACTTTTGTGCAAAGCATACATACGAGAACATTAATAATTTATACTAATATGAATATTAGAATTATCAAAACTTTTTACTGCGTAAAAATACGTTTATTAATGAATGTATTAGGAAAAAATTATAGTTTAAAAGTCAGCGTTATTTATAGCATTGTTGTGTACCAACGACAGAGTCTGTGTCTGGATAAACGTTTTTAAATTTAGCCTTAAGCCACTTTCTATACGAAGTTTATTAAAGCACTGTCATTTCACAAAGTTATTTATCTATATCCTTTTTATCATATTTTACTTTAAAGTCGTAACATATTGTTTTTATTATTATTGAAACAGATAAAATTAATTATACATTTTTGAAGTCCTAACCGATCGTATCTCGACCCACCAAAGCATCACCTGCAAAATCCACCTCTGGGTCGCGACCCATAATTTGGAAACCGCTGCTTTAAAGATAATAACTGCCATATTTTACTGCATACGATATAGCAATATAATGCTCATTGAAATAACGCTTTGTATCTCGTATATGCAGTGTTGAATTCAGGGGGTGGCCCGGGGGGACATTCCACCCCGGAGCATTGAAATGACCCCCCCCCCCCCCCGGAAGATTCGAGGTTTTATGCTTTTATTGGTCAAAAAGTGCAATCCCCCCTCTCCCCGGAGCCACAAAAATCCCTCCCAGAGAAAATGTCTTAGTTCAACACTGCGTATAATGGAGCTAAAATTCATCAACTGGAGAAGCTCTCCAGAGGTCTGCACGGGCCGAAATTTCCAGGCCCGGGCCCGGCCCGACCCATACAAAAAATAATTTGGCCCGGCCCGGCCCGATACAAAAATTAAAAGTTCGGCCCGAACCCGGCCCGGCCCGAACAAAAAAAATATTGGCCCGGCCCGGCCCGATTTGAAAGTTAAAAGTTCGGCCCGAGCCCGGCCCGGCCCGGAAAAAAGTTAAAATCTCGGCCCGAGCCCGGCCCGAGTGAATTTCTACAAAACATAATTTTTACTTCGATTTGGTTAAAAATTTGCCTCGTAGGAGGAGATCTAACCAAAAATTCCTATCTTAGCTTTTTTTATTCATGTTTATAATCTTCATTTTTATAGAGGTGCCGCAAGCTGGAATATTTATTTTTTTAATAAATCTCTATTTGTTGTATGTATGTGTTTAAGTTATCATCAATATTGTTAATCCATATTCCATTTATTGAAGTGTTAAAAATCAGAAAAATGCTATACAGTAAAATCTTCTAAGATGGAATTGCATAGGGAAGAAAAAAAAATGAGTTATAGACAATTTGCCTTCTTAGCAGGTGTAAATGTATTATATATTCTTTTCTTACATATTAGTATATTCATTTTTAATGGATCAACACATTTTTTAATTTAAGACATGGATTCCATCATAAGCAGCACACGTTTTACTATATTTTAATTTAGCCATATTTTAATAAGTGTATAAATCTACTATTCTTTAAAAAGAATAAATTTTAATGTTTAATTATAAAATAATGGCGATTTAAAAATCTATGCATGTTTTGAAAATATTTTTATGCCAGATCGTATTTTACTGACCTTCGAACGGACCAGGCACGCCGAGACATTGATTTTCATACGTGTCAAAACCAGGACTAACAATTTTGAGGCGTGAAGTCTAGGAAGAATGAAACCAGTCCCGGCACTGTACGGAAAAAATAATTTAAGGCACGGCCTTATCCTTCAGGTAAAAAGTAAGGCCCGGCCCGGCCCGTAAAGAGTAATCACTAGGCCCGGCCCGGCCCGAGCCTTCAGAAAAAAATATGGCCCGGCCCGAGTGCCGTGAAGAAAAATAGGCCCGAGCCCGGCCCGCGGGCCGGGCCGAGTACGGGCTTCGGGCCTTGGCCCGGCCCGTGCAGACCTCTAAGCTCTCGGATGTCTCAGCGTATTTTGTAGACGTTCTATAGGGGAAAAAATTTCAACTGCTCTAAGCTGTTTTTTTTCTGTTGGTAACTAAAGGATTATGCATGCATCCGAAGTACATGTTAAAAAGTATGCGAATAATTGTCCTTGAACGCAATGGCTGAGCAACGGATGTCTGTTTCCGTTAAGACTTGAGACTTCTGTTATAGTTTGTTAAATGTTCAAGAATAAAATAATTTTAAAGTATAAAAATCAGATGGACACTTCTAAAGAATTTACATTTAACACATTGACTGCCATGGCACACGAATATGTATGCCAGAAATATGTCCCGGGGCGCCATATCACACGAATACGTGTGCCATCAATATTTTCATTGAAGACAATTTATTGCTATGAAACGGGACTATGGATAATTTATTACCACGTTTTTAAAAAAAGAACTTTCCCAGGCATTCTCGGCGTTCAACGTGAAAAATTACTAAAATTTGATATTTTTGAATTAAAAATGTGTAAAAATTTCAAACATTGCAGCGATTGGGAATTGTGAACCTACTCGATAAAAACTGAAAACCACTTTGTAATTGTCTGACAAAGGAGCCACTTCGTCACATTCTGTGGCGGTCAACCTGTTAAAATACGTTATCAACTTTTACAACAGGTGGGCTGGGCCTGACAGTACTTTGAAATGTCTCTGACAATTATTTCGTTCAAGTATTAGAAATATTTTCTTTTTTATTTAAGCATTTTGTTTCGCCCGATGCATGAACAGGTTCGGATTAAAGCACAGGCCGACAGGACCAAGACCCTGGGCTTCATGATTTTGGGGATCCCCGAATTTGGTATGCAGTTTTTTAAGCTGAATATTTTAATCAGTTTTTTATCCTAAATCGATTATAAACAATGTTTGGTATTTTTAGAGCAGGATAAGATTAAAAAGAAAAGATATATATATCTAAATATGTATTTATATATTCATATATTATAAAGCATCAAAAATATTTAATTTTTTTGCGACAGTATATAACGGAAGTTCGCGAATGAAACCGTTGCGATTTGTCTGTGCATTTTGGATCGAAAATCATGTTTAGTTCATATGTAGCTCAATAGCAAGGACATAAACCTTAGTTGACACCGGTTAAAATGAATAAAATATGTGGCGCGAAAGCCGAGGCGGAATGTCATTTGCTTTGGATTTCAAAAAATTACGATCCATTGTTCTTTAAGTACTTCGAATTGAGAGTCGACATTTTGAATTTCTTTCTTTCTCTTCGAGAGGCATGTTGAGCTTACTGCTTATTACAACGATTTTCGTTTATTTTTCAATTTATTTTTTTTAAACCAAAAGCTGACGTAATTGAAGCTTGCCTGACTCATAGAATCAATCAGAATCGTTAAGATCTAAACGAACTGTTCGTTATACATATGTTGGGTTCATTTTGGAAATTCCGTCATGCGTATTTAATTATTTATGTATTTTCAAAATTATATAATCGTAACATTTGATCAATTTCCAATTTTCGCATGATCTTTCATAAATTAATAAAAAATAATAATTGAAAGTTATAGATGTTTGTTGCTCATTTTTACTTAAGTTTGTAATTTCAATGTTTGTTTATGTTATGTACTGAAAAAAAGTATGATGTATACATAAGTTTTAGGTGCTACTTATGTCGAACAGATATGATCTCATAATCGACTGAATTGTGGGTACAAACCATTGTCGTCGAGTATCGTCGTGTACTCGCAGTTTACATGCATGAAACTGCGAGCTTTATGTAGGTGAGAGAAAATATCGAGCCGCAAAATTCCCCCTTCGTTTGGTGATAAAAATTGTGAGCGCCGGGAGTGATTATACGAATATTCTGAAAAGGTCTGCATATAGCGCTAAATCATCATTTTTAAAAATGTTTTAGTTAAAAAAGACATCGCTTAATCATATTTAATAAGTGACATTAACTAACTAATAATTAGTTTTATTTACAATAAATGATCCCCGCCTCTCCCTCCCCCTTCACACACTCCATCGGCGGTAATGGGTTAAGGCCAGGGCTTTACAAATTTGATAAAATCTGGTAGTCAGAAAAAAAATACTAGTCGCCAGTAAAAAACATTTAAAAACACAAGAGTTTTTTTTATAAATTAATTGAGAAAAAAATAATAGCAAGCAGCATTGTTTAGAATTATTAGTTACATAGTTTAGAATAGTATATAATTTAGAAAGATAATATAAGCTATATTTTCTAATAAAACTTATAATCACTTATATTATGTTGACAACTTATATAAACACAAAAATCAGATTTAAAACTTACAAAACTCGAGCATTTTTTAGCATTGTATCCAATTTTAGATGCTACAGAAACTGGATTGACACTATTTCTTACTGTTTTATCGAAATATCTTCTCTCTCCCCACATTCTAATCACGTGACATATACTAGCTGGCTATAGCTGAAAATAATGGTGTTTTCTATGCATGAGTGGGAAAATGCCTTTTAAATTTAGTTCTTCCATTAAAAGTACGAGAGAATCGAAAGATCACTGCTTGTCGCGCACCAGTAGGGGTAGGGGAGAGAAAAAAATGCCATTTGTGCTCATTTATTTTGTCAAATTTTTTACAGAAATCACCCCGAATGATCAAATCATTTTGGTCGCCAGATCAAAAAACTTGGTAGCCAGTGGCGACCTGGCGACCTGGCGACCGCATTTGTTAAGCCCTGGTTAAGGCAATTCTTAAATCCGAAGTGGTTACTTTCTGACACATCCCAGAAGTCATTTTTATTCGTAAACGACTCACATTTGCAGGTGGTCTTCAAAGAAATTGATTTGGTTTTCGATTTTTCTATAAAGGCAAATGATCTTTCTCGAAACGGTGCATTTTGAACCTATTTTCGAGACACGGCCGTCAGGGACCGATCGTATTCGGAGAGCAATTCATTATATAATTCAACATGTTATACATTTGTCGAAAAATCAAAAACGTTACTTTCAAATCGCTTCAACAGTCATATCAGCAAATTTCATGCTTTTAAGTGTATAAATGACTCCGTGAATATGTCAGAAAGTTTCGCTGTGTTAAGTAGGGATAGGGAACAACATTTGTTTGCAAACGTACAATTTGTGTACCCCCCCCCCCCCTTTACTGAACGATAGTCATAACTCCAATTCTAAAAGTTACAGGATAAACAAAGGTGTTTGTACCAAAAATTTCTTTTAGCGGCTTGTTTTTAAATATCATGGTAGCCTGCCTGTTCTGTCTCCTTTTCCCGTATAGCGTAGTAAGCTCCTCCAGCTAATTTATCAGAGCCAAGCTATGCAGAGTCGGATATGTGACTGTTATGTTTTCTTCTAACTCACAGTGGCATGCAAAAATTTTCTGTTTTCTCTATTAGTGCTTTTTTTTATTATTATTATTAATTTAATTATTGTGCGTACATTGTAATTAAAAAATGTTTACTGTTTTTATCAAAATGACAATTTTACTACTAATTTGAAAATAAAAATTTAAAAAATAGTTTTTAATCGCCGTGATTGTCACGTTTAAAGGTTTTTATAATGAAATTTATTACCGATAAATATTAAAAAGGATGGCAGAAATTAAGTCATGTTATTATTTTGTGGTATGGGATATTTAAATAATAAATCACTTCTTACAAATTTGTTTAAATATTTTTATTGATTATCTATTTCTTACTCAAATTCTTCGTATTTTAGCCTGTTCTCGTGTTGTCATATATTAATTTTGTGTCTAATTGTAAATCCTCGCTAAAATATCGCTTATAAGAACGAAACCGGTATTTATGCAAATAAAATGTGCTAGAGAAATATGGAAAGTGTGGGTTTGTGCTGATTTCTTCACTTACATTGATGTATGAAGCGTTCAGAACCAAAATGGATAAAGTCCATTTTTCTGTTAAACCGAGTTTGAGATAAATTCTTGCTCTATAGACAATAATTTGTTCGGTACCGTAACAATTGAGTCTATGAAATCTCGTCCTTCGAGTTTTCTCCTCAACGAGAAACTGCCCGATGAAATTAGCTCGCTCCAGAATTTCGCATATCTTAAAATATTGATGCAAGAGAGTCGTAAAGTTTTGTATTTGGGCTAATTTTAACTATCTGGAATTGGTTTATGATGTGAAAAGTGATTAGAGTTGCCAAAAATATCAAAATAATTGCGTTCGATTCGATGTGGAGATGACAGCCTACGCATATTTTGCGCACTGGAATTTGTTTAAGATGTTAATTTCTAGCTGATACTTAATTATAAATTTTCTATGTTGAATAAAGTTTTAATTAAACAGAAATGGAGTTTTATGTCATTGTAGCCACACTGTGATTCAATTTGCTTGATTTACAGAAGTTGTTGCAAGTAATGAATTCCATTAACTTTATTTTATATAATTTGACTGTGATATTGAGAACATAGTTTTTATGACACGGATACATAGGCTTTGGTTTGTGTTATCATACGTGGGTGTGAACAAAATTGGTTAGCGCGTATCTTTACGCAGTATAAAAGCAGTTAATTTTAGATATTACCAAAGCAAACAGGGGATTTTTAACGACGTAATTAGGAGCAGAATACAATTCTCTGCTGTGATGAAAATTTTAAATGTTCTATGTGTTGATCATTGTCAGAAGTAGTTCATTAGTTTTGCGCGCGGGAATTTATTAGATGTTAGTTTATAATTGGTTCATAATTTTAAAATTTTCTACGAGTTGAATAAAGTTTTAATTAAAAAGATACTGGAGTTTTATCTTATCGTAGTCACATAGTAATTACAGTATAACTTTCTGCCCTGTTGCAAGTTAAAAATTTCATTAACTTTATTTTCTGCAATTCGATAAAATTTTGAGAATTATTTTTATGGTACAGGATACATTGGCAGTTATATTTATTTTGGAGTTATCAGACGTGGATGTGTACAAAATTATTTTGTGCTAATCATTGCACATTATAAAAACAGTTAATTTCATATTTATATTTTGTTATTTACTCTACGACAAAAGAAGAAACAGAATACAACATAATTAGAAATTCTAGGCTCTAATGAAAATTTTAAATGTTTTATATGTTGATCATTGTCAGAAGTACATGTAGTTCGTTAGTTTTTGATGAGGTTTCTGCTGTGTAGGAATTGTCGAAATGCTCATACGAAGAAGTCTTAATCGTTTTTTCAAAGCAGTTTTTCTTTTCTTTATTTTTTCCAGTCTTCTTTTTTCTTTAAAAAAATTTGACTCATACAGCCTAGAAAACATGTGCAGTGGATTTAATGGATGTCCCGTATCACCTTACCCCATTCCTTCTGCACCGAAGTAGCCCCAGTTTCTTTTTATTTATTTTTTATTTCGTGTGTGCGTGTAAATTAGTTCCTCCTCATTTCATGCACTTGAAAACGTCAATATATATATATATATATATATATAATTTGATTAATATTTGCTCATCACCACTTGTATATTTCAATTGCAAACGGCAATTTTAGCATTCAATAATATTAGTATCAGTATTATAATCAATATATTGTAAACGTAATTCAATATTTCATGATTCGTAATCTAAAAATTTCTATGTGTGTAATAAAGTTTTAATTAAGGCGAGATGGGAGTTTTATCCATTTTGCTTTACCTTAACCCTTTCCGGCACAGTGGTCCCACTCCGGGCACACCTAATTTTAATTCCAAACTTGCATACGGCACCAAGAATATTTTAATAAAATTTTGTTTCTGTAATGAAAGCTTAAAATAAGGAGTTCGCATTTTCTAAAAAAGTCGTTTGTAAATTTCGGCGTCAGTCAGAAATTTCTCATTTTACGAACAGACTTTGTCTGTGCCGGAAAGGGTTAAATGGAGAAGTAGAGTCTAGCATAGGGTTGGATTGACTCGCTTTCGGATCGTTTCGGTTACAAGTCCAGAGTCTCATTTTAAATGAAAGTAACTAAATCGAACTATTTCTGCCAAATTATCGTAAGCGACAGTTTTTCAGAAAATGTTTTACTTATTTATTTATTTAAATGAGACAGTGCTAGTGTACTTAAATCATATCAATCATTATAAGAAAAGCGACAAGATGATTTCGGTGAAATATGTACTGCGTACTTATAAAAGCCTTAAAAGACTCAAAAAATGCAATTAGCTGTAACTTTTTTGTTTATGAATATCAGCCCAAATTTCATCTGAGATTTCTTATATCTACTTAGAACCTTCTAACCAACAGGGTTTGAAAAATATCGGAGTGTATCACTTAATTGTCCTTGTTAGAAACATACTACCAAATTTTAAAACAGTTATTTTATGTAGTTTGAAAATTATTAAGAAAATTAATTTTAGCGTACGTTTTATTTACCTTTTTTCTGTATTGCATTTTATCGTAATCACCAGTGCAATGTAGCTTGATAAGCTTTATGGAAAGGCAGTGATGAATACAATTTTGGTTTTACTGATAAAATCAGACATGAAAGAGTTCCTTCTAAAGGAAGAATTTCACCTTTTTAACACTTTCCAATATAGTTGAAAAGTATTTATGAATTCGGTTTGTCTGTCTGTGCTGTAACGCGCGTAAATATACTCGGATTTCCATGCGATTGATATGTTATTGAGGTTTACTATGGCATGTTCGGTAGTGAAAATGAAGTATTTAGCACTTATACTTCGTATACAGGGGCATTCAAGATGGCGTTACATTATGGTATATGGGGGAAAATCCTTTGCAGTGTATTTTAATGATGTTACACTATTTGAAATACATTGAAATTGATATACATCGCTGACGTGCACTACAAGATGCTTACTATCGAATACAGCATGTGTAGCACTTATAATTAGTTTACAGGGTAGCTCAAAAGAATTCTGTTATATTATGTTCTATGGGGAAAAATCGTTTGCGGTGCATTTTAATCATGTTACACTATTACAAACATAAATTGAAATTGATATCATTTTTTAAGGTGCACTAAAACATGCTTTCTGTAGAATATGGAGTGTAAAGTATTTTTCACTCATTTACAGGGCCACACAAAAGTATTCGGTTACATAATGGTTTACAGGGAAAAACTGTTTGCAGCATATTTTAATTATGTTACACTATTTGAAATATAATGAAATTGATGTACATTACTGAGGTTTATTACAAGATACTTGTTGTATAATATGATGTGCATAGCATTTATCGTTCATTTACAAGGACACACAAAATATTTCGGATACAGTACTCTATCTGAAGTATTATCAATAAGCGATAATTGCTAGAAGTGCGATTTTAGTTAGGTATGTGTATAACTAAAGTTTTGCATACTACGTGGTATATATAAATGCTATAGATCATATACAGGGCTGCACAAAAGATATCGTTAGCATTACTGTGCATCAGCGTAAATTGCTTAAAGGGTTTTTTTAATCGAGTTATGCATGTTGAATGTGAAATACCATTTAGTATATTAAGAGATATTTGTTGAATATAAGAATATAAAAGAAATAAAAGAATATCTATTGGTAGAAACTGCTGAAAGTGAATTTTCAACTGTGTTATGTGTTTTGAGTACATACAAATCTATAAATTATATTCAGGGCTGCACAAAAGAATGGGAGTACATTCCTGGCTATGGCCTGTAATTGCTGAAATCTGGCTTTCAAATGGGTTTTGCATTTTCTAAAATGTTTACTTAGGTATTTTATTTACCTTATTAAACAGCGAAGGTTTGTTAGTCTGTTAGTGTTGGAAAGTGTTTCATAATCTACGCTTGATGCATGATTTTTGTTTCTTGTTTAAATCAATTTTGGACATTCTCTGAATTGATGCAAAAAAGCAAAAAAAAAAAAAATATATATATATATATATTGGAAACATTGGTTGGGGGAGGGGGAGGTCTGGAAAATCTGATAATCAAACATTTTGTCTACTCAAAACATTGTAGTTTGTTTCTGAATTGCTGTGCAGAAGGCCATCAAATCAAAAGTCAACTTAAATTTTGGAATAAAATATTTTGTCCCATTTATACAACACTTTTTCATAGTGATTGCTTCAATGATGTATTTCAGAAGTAAAGATCACTTTGACATGAATATACTTAGCATGGAGAATTTTTATTTTTTATTTTGAAAGAAGAGGGAGAATCTTAAGCAGCTAAACTATCCAGAATAATATTTGTTTTGAAAACTTAGTCACTGTACTTCACATAAATTCATCAGATATTTAGTTAGGTATGTGTATAACTAAAGTTTTGCATACTACGTGGTATATATAAATGCTATAGATCATATACAGGGCTACACAAAAGATATCGTTAGCATTACTGTGCATCAGCGTAAATTGCTTAAAGGGTTTTTTTTAATCGAGTTATGCATGTTGAATGTGAAATACTATTTAGTATATTAAGAGATATTTGTTGAATATAAGAATATAAAAGAAATAAAAGAATATCTATTGGTAGAAACTGCTGAAAGTGAATTTTCAACTGTGTTATGTCTATGGAGAATTTGAATTTACACCTTTAACTGTCTTCCGTTCTCTTTTGATTTAATGAACCTATGTAATTATTGGTACTTTAAATTTAAACTTTTTAAGTTACAAAAAAAAAAAAATAATAATAATCATATATACAGTTATATTTCTTTTTATTGTGTTAATATATCTTAAAATATTTAAATTATTAAAATTTGTTACCATTGTAAATTGTATAGATGGAAAAAAAAAATTCCACCTTTTTTTTCTATTTTCCGCTTTCATGCTAGTAAAATATGCAGTATAGGGTGATTCATTAATTGCTGTTAACTATTGTTTTTCAGTGTGTTTGGTAAATTACAAGTTTTTTTAAAAAAAAATAGAAAATACTACTATGAGTTTTGCCTTAAGTGAAAGTGGGTACTTTTCTTGTTATACAAAATGCTTAAGAATATAATGTTTAAAAATATATTTTTCCTTTTTAATGTTCTCTGTTTAGAATAATTTTCTAAATAATCTAAAAATATTTTTTGTTTTATAAAATAAAAAAGTGTTTATAACAAAACATTTTTTTATAAAAGTACAAATTTTAAAAAGTATGGAAATTCTGTAGTGAGATGTGAACTGTGATTGACCATTTGATAATCTGGTGATATACACTACTTGACTTTGTAACACCAAAAAAAATGTTATTTCAGTTTCTCTTTTGTTTTCTTAATTATAAGCAAAGTATATCTATTATAATATAATTGGAAGTGTTAAAATGTAGTTATTGTTAAAAATATGTGTATCATTTTCAGATTTAACTGTTGTTTTTCTTCAGTTTTATGTACTTACTATCCTTATTTTAACAAAGGAGGAGTTTTCTGTATTTATAACCTGTTTTCAGTACAAGAGCTTCTAAAGTTTGATATTTAACCTCTTCACGACGAGTGTCCTGTACCGAATTTTTAATCTTTTACCACCAGTACGTTTAAGTAAAAATCTTTAATAAACTAAACTGATTTAATCTCAGAAATTCTGTGATTAAATAAGGTGAAAATTTTTATACAAAATTACTGTTCGGAAAAATCAAGAATTCTGAGCATCCTATGACATGTATACATGACACTAGTCATAAAGAGATGATGTAAAATTGAGTCAAACATTTAGCAGAAATGACTTCAGGGAGTGGCCAAAGGGGGAGGGGACATTCCCCTCCCAAAGAATATAGAAATGTTCTCCACCCAAAAGGTTTGAGATTTTGTGCTTAAATATGGTATAGAAGTACAATTTTACTCCCCAGAACTGCATACCCCTCCCTTGCAGCTGAAAAAAATCCCTGCCAAGAAAAAATCACATTCAACACTGGCATTTAGTCTGATATTTTCTATTTTTTGTTCTATTATATTGTCTGTTTTCCAATATTCATTTCCTGTTTTAATTGTCCCACTACTTCAAAATTTTCAATTAATACTCCAATTTGATCTTTTTGAAATATTGAAAAGTATAATTAGTTTATATAGTTGACACTTAAATATATTTTTTTTTTCTTTCAGAAGCAATATGCATTCAGAAATAAAATGAAAAATGAAATATTCACCAGGTAAGAACTTTTAGTTTTGAAATAGTTGTATTTTTTCAATGATAATTCCAGTTTATGTTAAAAACATAGCAAAATAATCTGAAAGAATGTTATTGATTTTTTTTTTTTTTTTTTTTTTTTTTTTGGGGGGGGGGGGGTCAAATTTTGTTTTTAAGTTTATTTCACAATTTTTAATGCATTTCAAAATATACTTAAGATTTCATGAGCTGCTTTTTTGAAGTATAGTAATGCTCTTGAATTTTCAACATTTTAGTAAAGTTTAAAAAAAGTGGGTTAATTTAATTCTTAGTTATTTCTAAAACAATAAGTTAATAATATGACAGACATTTTACCAGATAGAGAAGGCATGAAGTAACTTGGTGATTTCAGAATGATTATCAACCTGCTGTAGACTTAATAGCAAAATATGCAAGATGGGAAATGTACATCAAAGTCACTTAATTCTAAACCATTATGCAGATTTTTTCAGAGAAATATTGATGTACTCACTCATTTTATCTTTGGTAAAAAGAAAAATAACCTGATTTAAAAGACTTCCAAAACGAAATAGGTTATACAATTCATGTACATAAATACACTGAGTGGCCAAATTACTATGTCCACTTGGCACTTATACACAGATCGGCCATAACTTAACATTGTTGCCACTAGAGGGTGAGATATCTATCAAAAAGGAATACAGGACAAGTGAAGCAACACAGGACAAGTGTTGCTTGCGAAGAAATGGGCAAGAAACATGATTTAACTGAGTTTGAATGCGGGATGATTGTAGACGCTCAAAGCGTTAAAACCAGTATCTGCACTTATGAAGTGTTCGAGAGCTGCAGTTATTAATGTTTACAAAGAGTAGATTACCAAGCAGAAAACCAGGTCTCAATAGGCTTATGGTCGATACAGGCTACTGAATGCTCGATCTTAAAGGAGACTTGCCAGAGTTGTCCAGTCCAACAGAACATCAAATTGCAGGGAATCTTAATCAAGGAGCAACTATGAAGGTCTCTGAATGAACTGTTTGCCGCACATTACATCGTATAGGCTATAGAAGCTGATGACCTGTTCGAAAGCCTCTATTGTCTGCCTTGAACAAGAGCAGACGTCTTCAGTTTACAAAGGAGCACAAGGATTAGACAGTAGATGACTGGAAAAGGATGTGGTCTGATGAATCACATTTTCCATTACACCATGCAGATAGCAGGGTGCGAATATGGAGAAAACAGCACAAAAGCATGGACCCCAACTGCATTGGCATAACACTTCAAGCTGGTGGAGGCAATATTATGGTTTGGGGATGTTTTTTTTGGCATTGTATGGGTCCTTTGATTCCTGTGGAACAACATCTGAATGCCCAAGGGTATTTAAGTGTTATCGCAGATCAAGTACATCCTGTTATGTTATGGAGTATCTTGCCGGGGATAGATACTGCCAGCAGGGCAATGATCCCTGTCATAAAGCTTGCATTGTCCGCAGATGGTTCGAAGATCATGACAGAGATTTTACCTTGCTTAGTTGGCCTACATAGTCGCCAGATCTCAATCCAATTGAGAATCTGTGAGAAGATATTGTTTTATTTAAATGTTCTTTTAAACAAAGGAAATAATTTATGTGCATAGAAAAAAATAAATAAGGATAAATTTCTGTGAATTTTTGTAAACCATGCTGAATGTAAATAACTTTAAAACAGAACTAAAATATTAAAAGCAAAAATCAATGAAAACCAAAAAGTTGTGTGCTAGTCAGTGTAGAAAAAAAAAAGTATTTTTGTTGGTCTCTATTAACATTAAATATATAATCCATTAAATTACGCTTCCCATCCCACTGAAACTTATGCTTCCCCCTTTTCCCCCCCCCCTCCCCTCCATTAATGTATAAATTGTAAAATCTTTAAATACAATTTATTAAAAAATATGCTTATTTTTTAATCTAGTAACATTAAATACATAATCAATCATCAAAATACCACCCCCACCAAAATTTCTACTTCCATTTTGATCCCCTCAGCACAGAGTTTATAATCTTTAAACTTTGATTTAAAAAAAATGCTTCATGTATTACTTTTTTTAAAGATAAGTGTCGGTTTTCATCACCTTTTTTAAAATTGATTTATTTTTTTTTCTTCTTTCTTTTTGTGATTTCAAAAGTACTTTGGAAAAACTCCTGCATTTTTATATCCAAAATTGAGACAATTAACATAAAACAAAGTATTGTTTTAACACAGCAGTTCCCAACCTTTAAGTAAAAAAAAAATTCACCACCCACCTAATATGAGGGTGTATCAGTATGGAAATTGTTGTATGACGTCTATAAGCTATCGGCTATCCTATCCAACAAAAAAAGGGCAAATTTTCATATGAAGGATGCACTACCAACAAGAACAAGATTTGGTATAATCCCAATGTGTGTAAGCAGAAGTCGATGCAGGTTTTTTTCCTTGGGGCCCATTTTGTGAAAAGTAATGGTTATTTTTGTAAAATTTATTATATTTTTGTGAAAAATAACATTTTGTAACGAAAGTTGAAATCCAGTTACTCAAATTCGAACTAATCATTTATTAACAAAAGCTTTTTAAAATCCTTTCGCTGCAGTTTTTCTCTCTGATGAACTTGTTTGTTTACAAATTACACATTTTATAACATCACAAAATAATAAACAATCAATAAATAGTAAGTTTTTATGGAATAGAATTTTGTGAAAGGGCATATTTTATTAAAAGTAATTTTGTGAAAGGACCTGTTTTATTATAAAGAAATTTGTGAAGTTATCCATTTTATCAAATTGATTTTTGTGAAGGGTCCCATTTTATTAAATTAATTTTTGTGAAGGGGCCTGTTTTATTAAATTGATTTTTGTGAAAGGGCCTTAAATAGGCTCCAAATTTTGCCTGGATAGACCCTTGGTAAGTCTAAGTGGAATAATAATTAAAACAACGCACATGTATAAAGATAATAAAAAATACATTTCATTATTATCAAAACACAACTTTACAATCAGTGAGATTTTTGACACTGTGCTTACTGATGAGGGCATCTGTATCAGGGTTAAAACTGGTTAATTTTAACCTTAAGTCACTTTGTACACACAGTTTGTTTCTGTACTTGTTTTTCAAAAACAGCAAAGTAGAAAAAGCATGTCCACACAAGTATGTTGTGTTAACCTCATCAAGGACCTCAAAGCTGATTTAGATGTTTCTGGATATTCTGCTTGTATATTTATCAGGAAGAAAATTAAGGATTTTTCCTTGAAACTTGTCTTTAAAGAGGAATTGTAAGATAGCTCAATTAACGAGTCTTCTTCAGGTATTGAGAGTTTTGGGTCTTTCAAATGTTCTTCTTCAAAAGGATTTCTAATCCACAAGTAACCCTCACCAATAGGAAAATAGCTCCTAAAACAATTTTATTTTATTAGTAAACAAACAGAAAATATTACACTAAAATGTACAAAAAATTTAAAATCCTTATGGGTACTTTGAAATAAAAAAGAAATACAGTAGAACCTCATTATCACAAGATTTTGTTTAACATGAAATAATACTGAGGTCCCATTAGATAAGTTTAAACATCAATTTTAATTAATTTGTTTAACATGAAATAGAATTTTGCAAAATCCCGCTTTAGGCGAAAAATTCTTTTTGCTCCAAACTTAAAACATGATTCCTTTCACATAGTTTCTGTTATTTCAAACTTACATGTGACATCCTCTTATTAAAGATAGGATTTTTCTCTCAGTTTGAAAATGACCTAAAGTGGAAAAGAGTTTCAAAAGTGGTGAAATACTGGATCCTTGATTAATCACTGCTAGATTTATAATGAATTATGCTCCCTATGCTATTTTTAACACTGATGAAACAGAACTGTTTTTCAGAGACATCCTTTGTGAACACTTTCTTTAAAAGGAGAAAAATGTACTGAAGGAAAATTCAGCAAAGATAGAATTACGATTATGATCGGCTGCAACATGGACGGAAGTGAAAAATTACCACTGCTTGTGATCAGTAAGTCAGCCAAACCCACGTTGTTTCAAAAATGTTAAAACCCTCTTTGCTACACATCCAGCAAAAATGCATGGATGAACAATGCTATTTTCACGAAATGGGTACTTGATCTGGACTTAAAATTCTACCGAGAAAAAGGAAAAATCTGTTTAATGCTGGACAATTGCAGTGCTTATAAAGATGTTCCAGTATTAAAAGCAAAATGTGTCTTTCTTCCTCCAAACATTACTGCAAAACTTCAGCCTTGTTACAAAGGAATTATTCAATGCTTAAAAGTGCAATGAAGAAAAGAAATTGTTCACAAAATGATTCAATGTTTTGACAATAAAACGGAATTTTTTGTGAATTTACTAGAAGTGACAACTTACCTAAGAAGTACCTAAAAAAGTATCACTACTAGAACTGTGGAAAATACTTTTAGATATGCAGTGTTTATGCATGAAATAAATGAAGAAACCTAATGACCAATTTAAATGAAAAGGCCAAAAAATGGGGAATTCTTTCACAGATATTGTTTGCTGAGTACATGTGCATAGATGAAGAAATAACAACAAATGACAGATGAATAAATAATTGCTGCATTAGTTGAAAAAAAAAAGATGACACCATCGAAGTGGATGAAGAAATCGACATAGAAAGGAAAAGTTTAACGTTATTAAATGAAGCTACTGCAGCATTGAAAACTGTTCAATGTTTCCTTATGAAACAGAATCTGAAATGTTGACTAATTTAAATGAAGAGGCCAAAAAATGGGGAATTCTTTCACAGATATTGTTTGCTGAGTAAATTTGCATAGATGAAGAAATAACAACGAATGACAGATGAATAAATAATTGCTGCATTGGTTGAAAAAAAAAAAGATGACACCATCGAAGTGTCAGACGAGGATGAAGAAATCCACATAGAAAAGAAAAGTTTAATGTTATTAAATGAAGCTACTGCAGCATTGAAAACTGTTCAATGTTTCCTTATGGAACAAGAAGATGTTTTCTGAGCTTTGGACAAATTAGATGATGTCTGTACATTCCTAAAAAGAAGTAATCTGCAAAAATTGAAGCAAAAGTCAATAACAGATTTTTTTTTTTTTAATGATTAGTAGGTAAATAAATTTATGACTGCTTAAAATAATAACCAAAGTGCTTTATTTCTTAATTAAATTTTGTATTTCTTAGTAATTTATGATTTTAAGAGGAGGGATAAATTTGTAGGTTAATTTATTTTGTTTTTATATCTAAGATAGATGCCACCACTATTTTGATGGTTAACACGAAATCCCAGATAACACAAAAGAAATTCGCAGTCCCTTCAATTTTGTGTTAATGAAGTTCGACTGCATTTTAAAATAAATGAGGCCTATGCTACATCTAAAAAAATTTTTAATTATCTTAGGCCAGATGCCAATGATTCAAGGTGCTCTTTCATGGTTTTTGCTGTTTCCTTGTTGATTTTTATTTTGTATGATTTCAGGAAGTCGTGCAAGACACGAAATGCATCAAAACTATTTTCTTCTTCCTTGCAGACCCATCATTTGAGTTTTTTAACCATTGCATCGATTTTATCCTGGACATAAAACTTGTGGACATCCTTTCTTTGCGGTGTCAAGTTCTTTAGATTGAGTGCACTGAAAATTTCTGTCAAATATGCAAAGCGTTTTAGCCAGTTGTCATTACAAACACATTCAATAAAGTAGCTTATGGATTTATTATCACTACCATGCTCCAATAAAAACACTCTTAGTTTGTCTTAAAGTTCAAATAATCTTGACAGTTCTTTACTTCTCGACAGCCTTCAAACTTCACAATGAAGGAGAAGTTGTTTGTGTTCACTGCCCATTTCATCACTCGACACATCAAACAATCTTGAGTTTTTAGGCCATGGTTTAATAATGTTATCAATTTTCACAGCATTGCCCAGAGTTTTCTTTAGGCACTTATCTAAACCTTTTACTGCTAGAACCTCTCAATGAAGGCTGTAATGACTCCATTGCACTAAAGAGGCCACTGACTTAACTTTGGCAACTAAACCTGAATAAATGCTGGGCCATTGCACAGGCACCATCAGTTTTCAAACCTACACATTTGACCTGACCAATCAATCTCATGTTCTTTAAAAAAAAGTGTCAACGCATTTTTAAATTTCCTCTCCCATAGTTCTTGAAGGCAAGGACTTGCAAAACTTTTCTTCTTCCACAGAATCATTGACCTCAAAACGAACAAATCCTAATAAATTTGCCTGGCCAGCAACATCTGTGCTTTCACCAAGCCGTAGTGAAATATAATCACTTTGCTTCAGAGTTGAAATCATTGCTTCCTTGACCCAATCAGACATTTCGTCAATTCTTCTTTTTATAGCAGTGGGGTTTTATAAGGATATTTCCCTTTTGTTTTTTCATCAAACAAAGTATTAGATATTATTTTTACTGCAGATAAAATAAGTTCCTTGCCCACTGTGTGCACGGCTGCCTGCTTTGCTGTTAACAAGGTTAACTGGTAAAACGCTATGGTAGTTTGTTTTGTTGACCTGACACTAACTTTTCCATTGTAGATTTGGTCAAAAGATAATATTGTTTTTTATTTTGAAAGAATTCAAGAGGCTTACTGGTGTACTCAGGATGCTTGGTTGACAAGTGTCTTTCAAGTTTTGATGGCTTCATGCTTGCATTGGACATGCTTTCACAGCAAATGATGCACTGAGGTATTGGCTCCTCTTCAGTGTCCAAAAACACAAACCCGTATTTCAAATAATCTGAATTATACTTCCACAGACACGTCTTTTACTTTTTTGCGTTGCCAGCATTGTAATTACAAATACTTGACTGTGGCTCAGTAACACTTTCACGCTTACTATTAGTAGTAGTGGAGGTTGAAGGTTTCGGATTCTCCCTTTTTAGGGCATGATCTAGTCCTGAACCACCGTACCATAATAACACTAAATCTAAATTCAAACAAAACGAAATATAAACAATCACTCACTCTCACAAGCAAAGGAATACTGTTCTGATTCAAGGACAAACAAGAAAATGATTGAAAGTAAAAAGCGCAAGCAGCCCCCACTCGAGAGCGGGGTCCAGGGTTGCTATAACGACTGTGCAACTGCTGCCATATCTCACAACAAGGTCATAACATGATACCAACTAACTGTTTAAGAAAACAATGTCTTCTCATGAAGTTTTAGTTTAAGCTAATAGCTTTCGTGATTATTGCAGTTGTAAAATATTGTATTTGTTATACTTTTTAAACAGATGAAATAAAACATATATTTTTATGGCAAACCTTGATTGTTCCACGACCTTCCAAAACACCCGTCAGGACCCACCAGTGGGTTGCAACCCATAGGTTGTGAGAACCACTGTTTTAACAGATGTGCTAACAAGTCCTCAACTCATTCAGGAGGCCACAGAATAGCTGGGTCTACATTATAAAAAGCTAAATATAAGTTTTGGATTAACTGGATGTACATAAATGTATTTAATATTATTTCAAATTCTTTCTTTTTTTTTTATTGGCTATTTAATTGTTTTCTTTATAGAAGTGCATGCTGTTTCTGCAAAGCTTAAAGTAAAGCTCCTGTGTCATCTATCTTCATGAGCTTTATCATGCATGGAGATGTGTCGATATTGCTTGTATTCAAGTTTTCCAGGACATTTATGAAAGCAGGTGTATTGTATTTGAGCCGCTGACTTGAAAAAAGCATTGCATTGGAGATGGGGTAGAACCATTATTTTCTTCAATGTGTGCTTAGCGATAGGAGATTAAGGTTTGTTTATATTATTATTTTCTTTAACTTTAATTAATGGATTTTTAAGCTTTACTTTAATTTATATTTAATAACGTTATCAAATAAAAGATTTTAAGAGCCATTTTAAATTATTTTTAAATAAGCAAAGATTTAATTTAAAATTTCTATTTAAGAAACATTTGTGATGCATTTGTAAAAATATATTTCAGACTGTGGGTAGATCTCTTAAGAAGTGTTGAATTTAATTAATATTTGCAGATTGTTTCGCTAAATTGATTTGAGTACCGTAATTTTCGGCGTATAAGCCGCAGCTCAAAGAGTCGTTTTTCGACCCAGAAATATTATTTTATAAAATGTAACTTAAAAGATCGCTGTAAATATTTAACTACAATTATTGAATAAAATTTCTGGATCGAAAAACGACTCTTTGAGCTGCGGCTTATACGCCGGAAATTACGGTATTAGTTTTCATATGTTGCATAAAGGTTGTTATTAGCAGAATACTAAAATAAAATTATAATGAATAGGGAGAGGTTTTTTCCCCCTCGTTATTTAATGTTTAAAAAAAAAATCTTATAAGTTTAAACATTATGCCATTGACGAGCTGGTGAAAAACAATATTTAAATACAAAATTATATATGTTTGTGTGGAGAGGGGGGGGGGGATAAAAAAACCCAGAAAATTCTATTTTTGTGATCATCCAAGGGAGGCAATCATTTCTCTGTAAAATCTCTTGCTTTCAAATAATATTAATTCATGCTCTAATGTGTGTTGGTGATTGAGATTGCACTTTTAATAATTTTTTTGATAAAGATTTGAAATAGTTACTTGATTTAATTTTTGGTCAATTTGTTAGTCATGTCTGTTTTTAAAATTTTTGGTTAGATAGTTAATCTTTGAAATGTAATACAGTAAAAGATCGTTATAGCACAATTTTATATATGCAATCATTTACATAATGCACAACTTCTCAGATGTAAACAATGAATTTTGCAATTAAGAAGGGTCTGCAATCCACATTGTAGAAATATTTCTGTCCTCTAGAGGACTATGTTTCAGATGTTGTTTTATCTTTATCTCCTTAATTCAGAGTTTTTTAATGAAAAATTGCTATTATTAAATTTAAAAAATTGGAAATGAGTAATATAATGATTTGGTCCAGGCATATTCAGATCATGTTTATAAGGTAATTTAACAATGTGTGAAATGACCTATTATGCAAAAAATTATAATCTGCCCAGCTTCTGGTCCCAAGGAATGCAATATAAAAATCTACTGAAGATTGATGTGTTCCAGGCATATTTGGCCATGTTTACAAATGAAAATATAATATGATAAATCATTTGATTTGTCAAAAAAAAAATGGTGTTTCATTATTTAATTACAATTTTGGGAAGCATAGCTATTACTTAAATGATAAAAGAAAAATAAATTAGAATTCTTATAAGATATCTATATTGAATCACAATCCGTTTTAGTAGAATATCTGTTTAAAATAATTCTGAAAATATTTTTATGTATACAGTAGACAATACTATTAGTAAATGGACATATGTTCAAATTTCCTTAGTTTGGGTTTTCTTTTTTGTAGTTTGTATTTTTTTTTTCATAATTTGGCATATTAAAACATATTTTACCACATGTAGAAAAAATTAATAATTTTACAAAAATTTGCCATTACAGATGAATGAGACAACAAATATAAATTATAAATATTAAATTGAAAAATTACCAAAATTTCATTGGTTTCCTTTTTATAAATTGTCATATATGTAAGACTATGGTGCAATAAACTACTATAAATTGTCATATATGTAAGACTATGGTGCAATAAACTACTATAAATTGTACATATATTTTTAAAACACTCACCAATAATATTAACTTGTCATGAGTAAATTTGAAGAGAAATTTTAGCAAATTTTTTCAGACAATCATTTAAATTTTTGTTTTGAAAAAGGGAAAAGAAAGTATGCCAAATAAAATGGTAGAAATTGGCAAACTTTAAAAAAATAATAATAATTAAATTATTAAATTGAGTTTAAAATGATTACAAATGGCACAATCTATCTAGTCCATTCTAGTAGCTGAACAGGAATAAAAAATGTGATATTACTTCTGAAAATTCAATAAATCTGATCTGTCCTATATATAGGATGCTGGTAAACTATGGGTTAAAAAATAATTAAAGATACAAAATGTAGGTTAATATAAAGAACCCTTCTATGACCATTTTATGGATAAATTTTGCCTTGAATTCATGAAACACAATTGGGAACATGAATCAGTGAATCTTGAAAGGAAATATAGAGCAAAGAATTTTACTGATTGGTATGTTCCTTTACTTAATTGATTCTGTTCAATTAATTAACTTGATGTTAAAAAACATGTACTGTTAAACAGCATTGGCAAAAAAACAAATAACTGCTTTTCTTTTGGCTTAAACCGGTTTTATTATAAAATGTTATTTCCTATTACATATACATGTATATTTGTTGACAAAAATAAAATTCTTAAGTGTAATGGGTATTATGTAAGTAATAATTAATACTTCACCTGAAAATAATTTAAATTAAAATATATGATTACAATAAGTTATGTAGAAATTTCAAATCATTTACAATTTAAATATTAGCAACAACTAATATCTTATGTTAAAAAAATAAAGTATACATAGTTGAACCCTGATATCTTGAACCTTTTTATCAAAAACTCTTTGACAACTAAAAAAATAAATATTCCATGTATTTTCATGAACGTACTTTATTTTCTCAGCTATCTCAAAACATTTTTCTTATCCTTGCTATCACAAATTTTTGAGTTTTCTGTCACAGCACTAAATGTGCAATTATGATCCTTTTTGATTAAATTCTAACAGGGTCAGACTAGAGTCCTGCATGGGTCAGGTACAACCCGACCCAAACCCAACAAAAAAAAATTTCTGGACCCGAACCCGCAAAAATAATTTTTGGTGACCTGAACCCACAAAACCTCAACCCGCACCCGCAATGAAAGGACAATAAATCATGTTTTAATGCTATAATGAAAAGTAATGTACAATTATATTTCTAATACCAATTTTATATAGAAAAATGGACAAATCTATATTCTTTAATATTCAAATATAGTGAAACCTCGGAATAGCAGACACCTTGAGCTCGTTGAATAGAGTCCTTAAGCAGGTCAGGTTGCTTTTATTTATTGTTTCGGATCAGGATGACTTATTTTCTTTCTGCAAGTCAGGTTCAACCTTGAATAATTCTTCTGGCTCATATTTAGGTTTTAGCATGTCTGATTGTTGGAATTTTCACAAAAAGTTTGAACAGAACTATGAAAATAAATATGAATTTGAATGTGAATAAGTCAGGGGTCGGAAAAACTACCTTTTTTTAGTAGTGAACTACAACTACTTTATCAAAAATGTAGTTAACTACAACTACTTGTTTAAAAAGTAGTAACTACAAACTACTTTTCAAAAGTAGTCACTATTTCACTACTTTTAGATTTTGTCGAAAGATTCAATCTACACTCAAAATTGAGGACAAGGAATTAGAATTCTGGACGGGTCGGGTTGTGCATCCGACCCAAACTTGAAAATTCTGCTTAAATTCAACTCAAAACCAACCGGAACCCTAAAATATTTATACCTGAAACCGAAGGAACAGAAAATTAATCCATATTTCAATACAATTATGAAAAAGTAGTCCACAAAGAAGATACCCGGTATTAAAACATTAGATATAATAATGCGTTAGTAGATAAAGGGTTAACCGCAAGAAAATTTATTATTTTCATGAGTTAGCAATTTGTTTTATTTTATCAGCAAGAGTCAATGGAAAAATCTATGACACTGCAACTGAGATTCATGTTCAGAACCTTCTAAAACGTATAAATTTGTCGAAAACCAGAAGTCTGAAACTTTCATGAATCCAATACTTTCTTCTTGTCGAAGAAAGTAAAAAGACAACCAATTGTGTTCTCATTTACAAGCTGATGTGAAATTTCTTGGAAAGAACATGTGTAGAATGAGAAAAAATGGCAAGGGAAACTTGAAATTTCTCTGACACATAAGTGAGTGACCCATAAGCGAAAAAAATATAACATTGCATTGCTATATCTTTATCCAGGACTACTAAAAATCGACATATAAATGAGAGAGATGCATAAAAGAGGCGACGTATAAGTGAGAAATTACTATATATTGTAATTACATGACCTATAGAAGAATTTATTGCAATCAATTGTTATATGCTTCTAATACACTTATATAAAATATTAGCTTTTTCTTCCAAGAAGATTTTTTTATTTTTAAAAAGTTATCATTTTACAGACTGAAGGAATAATGTATGAAATATACTCAGTATAAATAACTGATTTCGAATTTAAGAGGACACCTGAAACTGGCTATTTATAAAATAGTTAATAATGCTGAAACTAAATTTTTTATTATGTCAAATTTGAGGGTTACTATAGGAAAATTTTAAGTTTGTCTTTGTTTAATATGTAGATAGCCCCTAAGAAAAATTTACAAATATCAAATAAAAGAAGACATTATTCCAAATCAATTGGTAGCTTTCTGTTTCTTTTATGACAAAAGCTATTGAAAATAGCATAAGGTGGTGTATATTTTTTCTCTGTGACTCTATCTTATTGATTTAGAATTAATAATTTTTTACTTGAAATTTCCTGTTTCTATATAATTTGCTCATTTATATTTCTGAAAAGGAGGTTTTGGTATATTTAAAAGTTTGTTTATTTAATAGGTTAGTTTTATTTTCATGTTATGTTACAGAATTTGAAACTGGAACATCAGTAATTTACTAAAGATCTAATTATTTTGTGTTGGTGACATATTATTCTATTCATTGTTTCAGTATTATATACAAAACTTTTTTGATATATTTTAATCCTTTTTTTTTCTCTCTCCAGAATGTCTCCTCGCAAAGAAGTGAAGTTGAAAGGAAGAAAGCGTTGACTTTCTGCCTAAAAAGATTCAATGTTTTCCTTCTCAAAATCCAGTTAAATAATCATGAGCCAAAGTCTTCTGCACGGTAAAAGATTCTATTGCAGAGAATGGGCATTTGCCAAGATCAGTCATTGCTTAGAGAGTCGGTCTTCATCAAAGACTTGTGGTACTCTTCTAACAGGTGGACCTGGTTCTGGCAAGACAGCCTTATGTTGTGAACTTGTATGGCCAACAAATATCCAGGGAAAACAAAGTTCATTAAGTAAAAGGTTATTAGCATACCACTTTTGTCAAGCCCATGATATTAGTAGTCTTTCTCTTACTTCATTTATCAATAATCTTATCAGCCAGTTTACCGCATCTCCTTTGATTAGTGGATATAGTGACAGAATCAAGAGTCCTGAAGTCGAAGCTGCTCTTCAACTCACAGAATGTGAAAGAAATCCTGATGAAGCATTTAAGAAAGGAGTTTTATTTCCTTTGCTTGAAATTGATCCTCCAAGTCAGCCTTGTTTCATTCTTGTAGATTCTGTTGATCAGTCCATTCTGGGAGCTGTTGGTGAAAAAAATAGTGGAGTCAGTAGGAGTATTGCAGAATTATTATCTAATTATCATCACCTTTTTCCAAGATGGTTACTTTTGCTTTGTTCTTCAAGGAAGCAGAGTAAAAGTGTTACAAGAATGTTTACTGGTTTCAGAAAAATAAGTTTAGATGATCTGAGAAAATCTCATGTAGTTCGTGATGTACAACAATACATTCTTTGCCGATTGGATCAAGAGGAAGCTTTAAGACATCATTTAAGTAGAGAAACAGCTGAAATGCTCAATCAACTTCATATTAAAAGTAATGGTTGTTTTATGTACCTCGAAAAAGTCCTTGATGGAGTATCAGAAAATTTTATAATGCTGAGAGAAATCAGAGAAATTCCTGGTACATTAAATGGTTTGTATCTTTGGCTGTGTCAAAGATTGTTTGTCAGAAAGCAGTTTAGTAAGGTGCAAACAATTTTGAATGTTATTCTTGCATCTAGAAAACCTTTGACTGAAGAAGTTTTATTCCAGTGTGTATGGACTCGAAATACTTCTTTGACTTGGGAGGATTTCCAGAAAAGGCTTGTACTTTTGTCTAAAGTTTTGATAGAAGGAAAAGGTGGGACAAAAATGTTGTTTCATCATAGCTTTGCTGAATGGCTTTTAGATGTAAAGCATTGCACTCAGAAATATTTATGTAATGCCAAAGATGGCCACGGAATGATAGCAATGCGATATACAATTTCTTCACCACATCTTTCATCTGAAGAAATCATAGACTTTGCTTTGCATTTAAGCAAAATTCCATTAACTTCATCATTGCAATCACATCACATAACATTATGGCTCATATATTGTAATTTACCCCTTGAAGATTGTTTAGCAAAAACTTCAATGCTCAAAGATCCCCAAACTGTGAAGCTTCTAGTCAGTGCTGGTGCCAAGCTACCAACTGGAGATATTGTAAAAGATAGTAGCCCTAAAGTGCCTGATGACCCTCTTGAAGCCTTACTTGCTGTGGGTGCTGACATCAATCAGGCAGATAGCAATCAAAGAACTCTACTTCATAGTGCTTGCCATGAAGGTATTGATAACTTAGTATTAAGACTAATTGAAAAAGGAGCAGATCTGGAACTAGTAGACAAAAATGCACAGTCGTCAATAAATCTAGGTGAGTAATATTTATTTAAATTAGGTTTTCTGTTGTTTTTTGCATAAAATAATACACAATACTGTTTATCTTGAAAGCATTTTCTTTAAATATTATTTGTTCAGTACTTTTTTTTATTCTGCATAACAGGTACATACGCCATCATTCACAGCAGAAAATCTACAAGAATGTGGCTATAGAAATTATTTATTACAACTTTTCCTTTTTTTCCTTTCAAATTCATTTTTCACAGTTTATACAAATTCTTCTATTGTATAAAATGTTTCAAAACATTTACTTAATTTAGGTCATTTGTAAATAAACAGTGCTTTTAAAATCAAATATTTGAATCCATTATTTGTAAATGCTATCTTTGTGTTCTAAAGATGAAAGGAGTAAAATCATCAATTTAATTCGATCATTGTAAATAAAATTATCTTAAAGAAATCCTAAAATAACACACAAAAGCACAAAGCCTATTATTTGATAAATGATACCCTAATGGTGAAGAAAAGCAAATCACTATGATATATCCACTGAAGTGTCTCCATGTTCATCCTTCCCTTGTTTAATGACTCGAAAACAACCTAATAATAATATCACCCTCTTAGTTATAACATCATAGATGCCAACCTTTCTGTTTTTTACAAGTCAAATAAACATAATTTGAACCACAAAAAAAATATTCAATAAAATATTACTTGTGGTGACAGAATGATAATTTAACTTCTTTTATTTAATAAATTGCCAGTTTTATTCGATTTGGAAGAAAACAGACTTTTACAGCTAAGTAACATTGAACTAAAGATCAAATTTTGACTAAGTGTTTTCATGCTTGCTCAAGGGAGAGTTAGTGATTGCTGTTGTGGCATGGAAATACATTTTGATTATGAAATTTGTTTGGAAAAATGTGAGCTTTTACCTTAATAGAAAGGAAAATCTTCGACAGCCACTGGAAAAAAAATGTATTTTCTTTCTTTTAAAGTAAGCTTTAGATATATTCAAATCTTCTCTATAATTTTTCTGATGATTAACTGAATGTTCCAGTACTTCTGTTCATAAGATCTTAAATTTGTTTTTAAAAAATTTATTGATAAAAACCTAACACATTTTCTTTTGTCACCCTTTTGCATTAATAAGAACTCAAGTTATAGCCAGGGCTGTAGCGACTGCTCCCCATACCCCTCATTTGGGAGGACCTCGGCAAAGTGAGGGGCACGGTAGTAAATTATTACAGACCTTTGAACTGAAAAATGAAATTTGTTAACTTTTAAAATTATTTTTTAAAGTTATTTTTAAATAATAGTATTTTAATTTATGTTTTATTCAAATTCATTTTTTTATTGTACATCTTGGTCAAATTTTGAAAAAGTGGGGATTGGGAATTATTTTTTTTCTCTCTGGAGTTGCGATACCTTCTACTATTACTTTTTTCTACCAAAACAGGTGGGCATTTTCTTTCTATAGCCACCATCTATAGCATTTTTTAAAAGTGCACAGATAAAAAAAAAATTTCGGAGTCTCTAAATTCTATTTTAAAAATAAAATGGTATTTTTGTGTTTTAGGGGCCACCTAAATGCATAGAAGGAAAGGTGGGGTGCAAGGTTCAAAACTTTTATGGCCCAATTTTTTTTAATTCAAAGGTTTAAATAAAATACTTTCTTTGGGGCCCCAATCAGAGCCTGATTATTACAGGAGCACACAGGGCATCTGTCCTGGGCCCACATTTTCAGGGGCCCCAAAAATGTGTTTTGACTATTCTCTGAAGACACAAATGAATGTAAATTTCTATTTATAGTTCATAGAAAAAAGGAATTTTTTCCATTCATGTAAACTAAACTGTCTCATTGTTTGTCATTAACAACAATGACATAGAAAAATGAATTTTAAACTTCAAAATTTCCAATTCATTCAATCCCTTAAGTTTAGAATTTTACTCACTCTAAATAGGATATAGTGCAGATGATTTTACCTTCTCATAATTTTTTAATGAATTTTTATATTGGTCTATAATATATTCTTTTTTCCTAAAGGTATGGTTTAAATTTTAAACCACACAAAGCTGTTTATCATGTACTTAATGCAATTTTCTTGAGAAGAGGGCCCCATCATGGCCTGTATTCCCCATGTCTGACATAGAGTTGATCAGGCCCTGGCACAAATAAGCGGAGGCTTGTGTGTAATGCACGTACAGCCTACCCCCTTATCTGTTCAACATGTTATGTTTTTTTTTAATCAGTATCTCTTATCTCCATAAATTACTAATGCTAATTACATAAATTATCTTTTGTAATTACTTGATCTACTAGCGGAGCTTTGCTGGTCAGTTTTGTCCAACGAATCTGGATTTGGGGACCCACTGCCTTCAATGAAAATTTCAATATGACAATCTCTAATAATACGGAAAGAAGTTTGTTTGTCTGTTCATTCAGAATTCTCTGAAGTGACTGCAGCGTACAGAGCTACAAAATTTTAGAGGAAGGTGTACCTGTATGTCTGAAGTTACACACCTAAAAGCCAGTTTTAGACAGGGAGGTGTTACTTTATTTGCCTTTTTAGCCCCTCCCCCCCCCCCTTTTTTTTTTTTTACTTTTTTTTCTACATTTGTAAAGGAATCTGGTTTCAATCTTTTACCCTAATATAGTAAATTTTGTCATGGCTGTTTTTTTAATCTTCCTCAAATTTTTCATGTCACTTTTAGTGACTTTACGTTTTGCAGCGATTTTTTAACATGTAAAAGAAATCTTTTTTTCAATCCTTTTGCTCAGTATAATTAAATTTTGTACTCTCTGATTTTTGAATTTTTCGTGAATTTTTCAATGTAATTTTTAGCTTTTTTTGCCTTTTATGGTGACTTTTTGTCATTCGTAAGAAAAATTCAGTTTCAATGTTTTAGCCCAATACAATACAGTACATTTTGTTCTCTGCAATTTTTTAGTGTTTTTTCGATTTTTTATGCGATTTGCAGCAATTTTTTTTTTTAATTAAAAAAATTTCGCTGAATTTTACTAGTACAGTAGAGTGCCGCTAATCCGCAAAGGCCTCTAATCCGCAATCAATTTATGAATGTAAACAAAGAAATTTAATTCTTGAAAAATGCTTCAATGGTGACAAAATTTTGCCGTGAAATCGTGAATTGAAATTTTTTTCCACCAATTTTAACATTTTTCTTATCTTTATATATAGCTATTATATATCATATAACATTCTTCTTTATAGTTTAAAATGAAAGCACATTTAATTAGTATATTATTTTATCTATTCATTTCTTCATACAATACTTGTAAAATACAATTTGAGCTTTTGTTATTTTTTTTTAAATTTTAATGATAAAAAATCCTTACTTGGACAATATATTTTATAATTTATTTATTTTTTTATTAAATCGTAATTATAAAATTGAAAAACACATAAAAAAATACATATTATATTGCTTTTGAACTCTTACTTAAAGATAAAATTCAACACTATGAACCAAATGTCTTAAAACAGACAACAATTGATACCATATTTAAGAAATTAAAAAAATAATAAATTATTTTTTACATAGTTATTACTTTATCTATATATTAAAATGTGTAATTTATTTATTTTTTAGTATTAGCAATCTAAATTTGTCCAAAATATGAATTTAAAAAATGTAAACAAAAATTAAATAGACATGGCCTGTAATCTGCAAAAAGCCTCCAATCCGCACAACACTTGGAACAAAGCTTTGCGGATTAGTGGCTTTCTACTGTACCATGATTAAATTCAAGTTAAAATAATACCAAATCTGTTCTTATAGCAATGTGAACGGGATATTGAAAATTTTAATTTAATCTGGGTCAAAATAAAAAAAACACAATAACTCAAGGTTCGTTTCATCCTAGACAAGAGAGGGTGTAGCCCACATGGAGGTACGTTGCCGAAGGTATTGGAGTCCCCTAATCCCAGGTTCGTGTAGGAAAAACCAACCAGTAAAGCGGGCGAAGCTCCATTAGTATTGTTGTAAATGAAACTCCAGTTCAATGGTTTCAATGTTTTAGCCCAATACAATACAGTACATTTTGTTCTCTGCAATTTTTTAGTGTTTTTTTTATTTTTTTATGCGATTTGCGGCAATTTTTTAAAAAATTAAAAAAATTTCGCTAAATTTTACTAGTACCATGATTAAATTCAATTTAAAATAATACCAAATCTGTTCTTATAGCAATGTGAATGGGATATTGAAAATTTTAATTTAATCTGGGTCAAAAAAAAAAAAAAAACACAATAACTCAAGGTTCGTTTCATCCTAGACAAGAGAGGGTGTAGCCCACATGGAGGTGCATTGCCGAAGGTATTGGAGTCCCCTAATCCCAGGTTCGTGTAGGAAAAATCAACCAGTAAAGCGGGCGAAGCTCCATTAGTATTGTTGTAAATGAAACTCGTATGAAAAATTCAATATAAATATTTCTCCAAAATCTGAGAGACCCCCCCCCCCCCTCAGAAAAAATGTTTGGGGTGGGGGCTCAGAGTACCTTCCTACGGCCCTGATTTTAGCTACTGTTTGGATTTTTTTTGGGGGGGGGAGGCGGGGGTGTTACTGTTCATGGAAAGCCAATATACTGACAGCAGGGTTCAGTGAATTCCTTAGATTTAACAAGTAATTTCTTGATTTTAGTGTAAAATTGGGGGCGTGGAATTTTTCTCTCTTCATGCAACCACAAATCATGTCCCCAGCCCACTATTTTGGGGGGGAGGGAAGAAGATAAAGGTTTTAATATAAGCTTAGTGGAGATGACTTGCCAAAATTCATTCAATGTACAACCTTTAATCAAATAGGTTTAAATTTAAAGATGAATTGGCACATATATTCTCTAACTTAGAAAGAGCATTTTAGTGACTATGGAATAGTTTGAAATTTAATGTGTGTTATAACATTATAAATAATAAAAATGGAATTCTGGTTTGTCAGAATGACCATCAACTAATTAATAGCATAATTAGTATTCAATCTGACCAGTTCCCAAACCCTATCCAGATATGTTTGTTTTATTATGTAAAATTTATGTGTCTTAATTTATACAGATGTAATTTGCTTTATTGCAGTGTACACTTTTAACAAAAATCACTCATGTTTGGCACAGCATGTCGTATTGGAGACTTTGTGCCAATAAAAATTAACCAACCAATCAGTTCTCAAAACATGAAAAGCTGCATGATTACATCTCTGTTTTGCAGCAAAAAATATTATTTTTTTCTTCATTTGATTTGCTGAAAATTTATTATTTAGTCCAATGTGTTTTCAACCTTTTTTGTCTGATGGCTGGTTTGAATGCAAGTTCAATTTCTGCATAAAACTGACATTATGAGGATTTTTTTTTTTTTTTTTTTTTTTAAAGGATGGGGGGTATACTTTTTGATTTACTTATTACCAATAAAAAAATGCACATCATGACTCGAAAATAAACATAAAAGTTTGCAATGGTAAAGATACTTGAAAATTTTTAAACTGATCTGTATTACAATGTAATATTTAATACAATACATGAGCTTGGCATTTAAAAATTTTATAAAGCTAAATTTTAAATTGATATATCCTTCAATCTTCTTCCTATGATCAGGGCCTGATTAAGAGTTTTTGTGCCATGTTCACTAATTTTGTATTTCTATAAATCGGTTGGCTGGTTGGTTCGATCAGGAATGCCATGGTCATGTTTTAAATGCAAGGTATTCAAACTCTGCACTTTTTAGCTGATAGGCAGCACCTACAAAAGAAGATAATGGGCTCAACATGATCATTTTCAAATCAGTATAGTACTGATTATGAAAAGAATGTAAATTATGCAAATCTTATTTCTATTGTAATTTTGAATTTTACTCTCCCACCCCCCACCCCCTTTTTTTTTCTTTTTCTTATAAAATCATAGAAAATTATCTTTTAATAATTCCTAAAAGTAGTGAAATGTTTATTACTGCAACAATTTAACTTTTAGAAATGATTTATATGGAAAACAAGGAGTACTTTTAAAGTTAGCACATTTGTTGAAAATCGGATTGTCTGAAATTCATTAAAAATCGTATAAAAAGAGAGTAGATGAAAGAATGCATTCAGAAATTCTATGATATATATGTTGGACTTAATTTGTTTAAAGTATAAATTCTGGTGTTATTAGAATCTTATAGCAAATTAATTTAATAAAAATAATGTAATTATGGAAAATTTTAGTGCTTTCTAGAAATTTCGTGCCCAGAGTACAGGCTCCATGTAACCGTGCAGTAGTCAGGACCTGCCTGTTATTGGTTTTTGTTTTTGTTGTCATTGCAGTAAAAGCTCATTTTCCACAAGCAAGAGTGACATTAATAGATTGTTTTGGGGGCATGTGCCACCCTAACCCCTTCTCTGCTGGAGTGAAAATAGTTTCGTCCAAGAAAATATTTTTGAATTGGAAATTTTTAGAATTCAGTGACCAAGTTTGCAACAGTACCTTCTAGAAATTGTGATCTGTTATAGTTGATTTGTCACTTCACACCTTCTCAGGATTTTTCCTTTGTAACATAATGTCTCTGTGAACTATGAGGCATTCTCATATCACCACAGACCATGTACCTCATCATAAAGATACACATATGACATATAGTTTCAGTTTGAATCATAGATTACCATGTCATGTTTAGATGGCATCATATGGCACTATCCAATACAAAGTTTTTTAATGTAAGCTTAAAAAAAGTTTATCCTACGTGTATGTATTTATTGAAATTTGGCATTGTGGTTGTAGGTAAAAGCCATGCATCACCAATAGTATTTTATTTTCATTTTCTCTGCAATTATTTGGACATTATAGCAAGTCAGACTCAAATGCTGTAGTTACAAATATTGTGAGTGAACACCCACTTTACATGCCCTATTCAGCAGGCAGTGGATAATTTCAAATTTCACATAACACATCAGTCAAAAAAGTCCAGGGACTAGCTACTAAAAAAGCAATTTTTTTGCAAAATTAGGCTTTATTCATCAACATAATCTCCTTATGAGTGAAACATTCATTCCAACGCTTCTCTAACATTTCAATACCTTTTTTATAAAGCAATTTGTCTTTGCCTTCAAAATAGGCATTTTTTTTCGGCTATGACTTCATCATTTGATGCTAATCTCTTTCCCTTGAGCATCCTTTTGAGGTCTGCAAACAAGTAGTTGCTGGCAGCCAGATCTCGAGAATATGGTGGATTGGAGAAGCAATTCAAACTTCAATTCATACAATTTTGCAATTGTAACCATCGACTTATGACGCAGTGCATTGTCTTGCTGAAAGAGCACTTTTTTTTTAGCATTTGGGGCCACTTTTTCTTTATTTCTTCAGTCAATCCAATAACAATGTGCAATATGCGCTATTGATGGTTTTTGCTTTCTTGAGGTAGTCAATGAATAAAATACCATGTGTGTCCCAAAATACACTAGCCATAAACTTTCTGGCCAACTGTTGTATCTTTGGCTGCTTTGAACTACTTTCATCTGCTGCTCACCACTCAGCTGACGATCTTTTTTATTCAGGATGTGTAGTGATGGATCCATGTTTCATCCATTCATACTGATACAAGAAATCATGCTTATTCTGATTAAACAGCTTCCAACAGTGCCTTGCATCATCAACACATTGTTGCTTTTGTTCCACTGTGAGCAAACATGGCACCCATTTGGAAAACAGTTTTCTGAAGCCCAAATTTTCATGCAAAATGTTGTATACACTGCCTTTTGATATCTTTATGATATCAGCTATCTCCTGCAATTTCACTTTGCAGTTGTCCAAAACAATTTTGAGAATTTTTTTAATGTTTTCTCATATAGTCTCATCTTTTGGACGTCCCGAAAGTTCAGCATCAATACAGCCATGTTTTGAACTCAGAAAAACACTGACAAATTGTTGTTTTTGATGAAGCTGATTCCCTGTAACACTTTTCAAGCCATTGCTAAGCTTGAACGGTATTTTTCCCATCAAAATACAGTGTTTAATCAACACACAAAATTTGTTTGTTTTTTTTACATTGTTTTGAAGATATCAAAAGTAGCATCACTTAAACTTCAATATCTCGATAACTAGTGGTCAAGAAATGTCATGAAATTTTGACATATATCTTTTGAAGGTTAGTACTATCTAACATACATATGAATTTTTTATTTGTGGTGCCATCTGTGGGTTAGTCCTGGGACTGTTTGACCAATGTATTATTGCATCCATGGTTTTGTTTACATGCTTGTTCAACTCTAAAAATTTCATAATGATTATCATCAATAAGTCTGATAGCTTTTCTTCTGTGTAGAAAATTTCCAGGCCATGATTTCATTAATTTAGGATTGAGATAAAATTAATTTTATTAAATTATCAATCATCTGAAATTCCCTTGCCCCGAAATTTCTGTTTCCCTCCCTTCCTTTTCAGTGAACAGTTACAAAAATATCTAAAACTCCAATTTTTGGAAATTTTCTGCCCTACTTGTTACTTTTAACAATAAATAATTAAATCATAACATAGTAAAAAAACAAATGTATAATAATGTATTCACTCATTGTGTCTACCATCGGCAGCAATACTTATGCAGTAGTATGTGTATACATCCACCTGTTGCCCTACCCTCTTCCTTAGTAAACAAAAATCTGGTAAAAAAGAAATATTACAAAAAAAAAAAAAAAACATGCTATGAAATAACAACAACCGAAAACGGATGGTTTCCAAATCTCCTGTACTTCGAAATGTCCTGACCCAGAAGATTTGAGATTTTATGTTTATTGATGTACCAAATGTGCAAATCCCCCCCACCCCCCTTCCTTCTCAGAATCCCACAATATTATAAACTATTTTCATTTTTAAAAATTAAGTATTGTTTTATTTTCACTTATGATTAAAATTCTTATTAACATTATTCTTTCTATAATATCAATCAGCCATGACTTTAGAATTTGTGAGATCATGAGTGAATGCTTTTTCATGAGCTGATAGATGCTCAAGCAGCTCCTTTACTTAGATAATTTTGTATGTCTAACACAGGGCACCATGATGAGTGTATCTCCAGACTCTTTGAGCTGCTACTGATAATTATTATTGAAAAAACTGTTTTCTCCAAAATATTTCCTTATGATAATATAATTATATCATTTTAGCTGCTCGACAAGGACATGCTCGTATTGTTGAAATTTTGTTGAAGGCAGGTGCAAATCCAGATCATGCTGACAATGATGGTTGGACACCTCTACGTTCATCTGCTTGGGCAGGTCACACAGAAGTAAGTTTTTTAAATATTGCATTTTAATAAAATATACAACAATCTAAAAATGTGCTCTTGCAGCCAGTGTGCCTATTTTCAAAGCTGCTTCATAAGCCATAATGACATAGAATAAAAGCCATAAATAAATTGGCTTTTTTGTCACATCTATTGAGCAAAACTAAAATAAAAAAGAAAATCTTGCATAGCAGCTATCAGAATATCTTGTGCTGTGTTAGTAAATTAAACTTTATTGTGTAAAAAAATTTAATGATTTATGGGAGATAATTATAAATGACAATTGATATATAATAATGTTTAGTCATAATAATAATAGATGATTTTAGAATAAGAATAATTTAATCCATTTAATAAGAAGAAATAATTTGAAATAATTATTTTGAAAAAATAATTTTAAATAATTGAATATTAATAGAACAATCATATAGCTTTTTCAAATAAGTACATTGCTGCAATACACACCACATTTTCCTGAGTTCATTATTAATTATGAATGTTGATTTTTTTTTTCAACCATCTAAGCATTTCATTTCTTATATAAATTGATCAGATATCTTCATAAAAACATGCAATAGAAATAAATTAAGTAGTATTTCAATAAATAGTAAAATCAATTAATTCTTGATTAAATGCATTTTATTCATGCAAAAAAAAAAAAAAAAAAAAAAAAAAACACTAGAAAATAATGATTGTACTGATGCATCAGAGTAGTACAGTATAGGATATGTTATCCAGAATGCTTGGGACCTAGGGTATTCTGGATAAGGGGTTTTTTCGTAATTCAGAACACTGTTATAAGAAATGTACAAAATGACTAATTGACATCTAGTGATAAACATGAATAATATATGTAAATACATACTTACAATTTTGTTAATTTAATAACTTATTTACATAGAATAAAAAACATTCTGAATTACAAAATTATAAAAATATTACATTAACAATTATGAATTAGTTTTGGGAGCAGATTTCTTTTGATGAGAATTTTTGGAATATTTTTATTAAAGTTGGTTACTTATAACATGTCTCTTGCACTAATTGTTCTTGTATCCTGTACATTGACATGATTTGCTGTTCATGGAAGTAGCATTCCACAAATCAGTTGTTCAATGAAAAATATCAGTTGCTCATCAGTTTTTAATGCTTTTTATTGTAATATTTTTTGCACCATAATTTTTTATATTTATTTATTGAAGCTGTATATTGATGAATGTAAGCAGTACCATTATATTTATATTATTTCTTTGTGTTGACTATAGAACAAAAAGGCTGCTAAGCGGGGAATTCTAAAAAAGGGCAGTCTTGCACTGTGTTCCAAACACATATTTTGAGCTCAATTGTTTAAAGTCCTTTTCTATCAATAGAATTTCACGACCAATCGATGCATTTCGCAATTTTTCTTGCGACCGATTAATGAATGTTAATTGCAATATCTGATTTACAGACAAATCCTCTCCCCAAATCCCCAATTACCCTCTCGATTTACAGACAAATTTTGAGATATTTTTCCCGTGACCGATCAAAGAATTTCGCGATAATTTTCCGGGACCGACTGAAGAATTTCACAATTTTTTAAAAATCAAATGACGAATTGGAGATTTTTTTTGCTGCAATCAATTCATGAATGTCATAATATTTTTCTACTATCGATTGGCGAATTTTGTGATTTCTCTTGCAATCTGTTGGCGAAAATCTGGATTTTTTTTCCGCAAAAGATTGACTGTTTTTGGGATAGTTTCTTTCTACCAATGGACAAATTTTGTCACATTTTTCCTTGCGACTGACTGTTGAATTTCGAATTTTTTCCACAACCGATTAACTGCCATATTTTTGTGTGAACAATTGGTGATTTTCCAGATTTTCCCTCACCATTTACAGGCGAAACTCGCAGGATTTTTTCATGGATCAATGGACAAATTTCATGATTTTTTCCACGACTGATTGAAGAATTTCGCGATTTTTTTTTACTTTTTTGAAATGAAATAAATTAAACTTTGGTTATCGTTTTGCATTCCGGTTTTCGGAGCGTTCCAGATACAGGGACACCAGATAACAGATTAAAAATTCTTATAAAAATAGTTCATTAAATGGATCCTTGCTTTTGCATGATTGCTTAGATCAGATAATTAGCAATTTATTATTATAGCTATATAATAATAATTTATTAGCTATATAATAATAAATTACATAATAATTGAATGCATTCAGCATCAGATTCCTTTGAGGTAGATTCTCATATAATATTGGTACATTGAATCACTTCTATTCAGTTTTATTTCAATCTTTGAACATCGAGCTCAATTTTCAAAATATTTAGTCTAATTTCTGATCATCATATCATAGATTATTGTATCAACTCAAAATAAACATTTTTTTTAAAGGTTCATGACACAAGGTTTTAAAGGTTCAAATTAAATGTACTCAGCTTCAAAGACCCAATTATTCATAGCATCTGTGATGGAGAGATACTATAAACACATTCTCAAAGATGAAAGAAAATGCCAAATTCATATTTTATTTTATTGATTTAAGTTTTCATTTTAATCTTATTTTTGATTATCATATCATAGATTATTGTATCAATTCAGAATTGGCATTTTTTAATATGTAAACACACAATAAATATACTCGGCTTCAAAGACACAATTATTCGTAGCATGTGATGGAAAGATACTATAAGCACATTCTCGAAAATTATTAAACTGGACCATTATAAAACTGGGAATTAAACCATGGTTTAAACCAAACAACCCTGCTGTTAATCTTGATATTGTCACTAATTCTCATTTAAGATCTTTAATGTGTTTTAAGCACTAAGTATCACATTTACTCACAGTTGCATCCTAAGTCCATCATTCAACAATTCACTTATGATTTGAATTTTTTTATTTACAAAATAGCTATCAACTATAATAAACCCATTGATTTTTTTGCAGAGGGAAAGCATAATGTAATTTTTCTTTTACAACAAAATTTACAGAAATCTCATATTGCTAAAAATTTTGTTTCTTTCCCCAGTCTTAAATTGCATATTCGTAAACTACAAAACAATTTCATCATATTTTTTCTATTTATATATGTTTAATTGATATTATCTTTTCCAGTTATTCAATTTTTGAGTTATTGCGGTATTTGCTTTTTTATTTAAAGCTAGATGGCAGCACTACTATTTTCCTTCTTTTTTTATTCAAAGCTAGATGGCAGCACTACTGATTTTCTTATTTCCTTTTTTTATTTTTTGCCATGACATAGTATTTCTAGTCTAGCATTTTGGAGCTGCACATAGTTCATATATTTGAACCTGTGTTAATCATCTCCTCTCTCTATTTCACTGTTGAGTTATCTTTTTTTATTTAGTTTTGTACATATTACAGCTGGATTTTTCTTTATTTTATGGATCTATTATTATTTTCTTTATTTTATGGGCTTATTATTATTTTCGAATTTTTGTGGGTTTTCGTTATGTTATAAGGAGCTTAATACTGTCATTTTTAGGCCTAATGCTGACAATATTTAATGAAATAACATATCTTATCTATGAATTATTCTTATGATGCTCCTCTGAAGATTCCATCCGATATTCATAGCTTTTCATATTTGCATTTGCATTTTATTATGTGATTTTTATAGTTTCTTTTTATTTGGTTTTTATACTCTCTCTTCTTTTAATTTTCACACATGTGATTTCATTTTAAATATATATATATAAACATGTAATAAAACATATCAAATAAAAAGTATAGAATAATCATGAGTAAAATTGAATAATAGCTTAAAATATATATAAACATTAAACTATACAAAATCAAAATAAATTATTTTAATTTACTAAAAAGGTGCTAAAAGTAGTTACATATAGATTTTAAAAGTTTAAAACCATCGTAGATATGAACACAATATTAAAATTGACTTTAGCTATTAAGATATAGCTATTGCAGAAATCATGAAAAACAGAGCATAGCAGCAACACCTGCTATACACCCAAACCTAATAAGGGTCTATTTATGTGAAAGTCTAACAGAATATGAAGTTTGGTGAAATTCCGTGCATTAATTCTTGATATAGATATCGTAGAAATCGGGACAAACACAGCATAGAAGCAGCCAGTGGTGGCTCGTGGGTCATTTAAATGGGGGTTTACAAACATAATAAAAATTTACGAAAATAAAATATGTAGGTACGAACATACAGGTTAAAATACATTTGTATTGTCACAAGTTTAAAGAATAACAAATATAAGAAATAAACACTCATTGGAGAAAAATTTGTATCATGTTACTTTCTACAAAATAAAGTATAGTACAGAAGGGGGAAGAAAAAGAGATTACCTCATCTATATTATTCGCCAAATTGTTGTACGGAAAACAAAACTACTCATTCGATTGGGGAAAAATGTCTTCTTTCAATTAGGTTTTAAAAGATATACTTAGAGAGCCATCTTCATATTGCAATTGTGACAAACTTTCAAATTTTCAATACGGAAACCTAATTTTTACATATTTGAAATCATCAGAAAATTTTATCTTGGAATACCAAATGGAAAGGGTGTGTCAGTCAAATCTCAAATTCCTCTTGGCAATGTTAAACCTCTGGGCATTCATATTTTTAAAATATCTCCTCAGGAAATTAATATTTGTTACTTATTTTTTCTGTGTATTCTTAAAGGATGTCTCTTATTTTCTTAGTTGACAAAATATTTCTAAAATATATGTTTAATCATATATTCTAATACGAGCAAATCTTGTGTGTGGTTATATATATATATATATATATATATGCAAATTTTATCTTGAAAACAGCTCTAACGATTTTGACGAAATTTTGTATCCTACCATTTTGGGGCACCAGAAAAACATTGGGCTAGGTCACATGTTCGAGAAAATTAGATTAGTGGGTCATTTTGGGTCATGGTCTAGCTAATTGTATCTAAAAAACGGTTCAAACGATTTTGACGAAATTTTGTATCCGACCATTTTCGGGCACGAGAAAACTATTGGGCTGGGTCACATGTTCGAGAACTTTCGATAAGTTGGTCATTTTTGGGTCAACGCGGGTCAAATTAATTTTATCTAAAAAACGGCTCTGACGATTTTGATTAAATTTTGTGTCCTATGAGTTTCGAGCACGATAAAATCATTGGGCTAGGTCACATGTCCGAGAAAATTCGATTAGTGGGTCATTGTGGGTCAAGATCTAAAAAGCGGCTCAATTTACACTAAATTTTGCATCTAATGGTTTTCGGGCACGAGAAGACTATTGGGCTAGGTCACATGTTCGAGAAAATTCAATTAGTGGGTCATTTTGGGTCATGGTCAGGCTAATTGTATCTAAAAAACGGTTCAAATGATTTTGACGAAATTTTGTATCCGACTATTTTCGGGCACGAGAAGACTGTTGGGCTAGGTCACATGTTCTAGAAAATTCAATTAGTGGGTCATTTTAGTCATGGGTCATTATGGGTCAAGCTATTTTATCTTAAAAACGGTTCAGAGGATTTGAAATAAATTTAGCACCCTACAGGTTTAGGGAACAAGAAGACTATTAGGATAGGTCACATGTTCGAGAAATTTCGATTAGTGGGTCATTTTGGTCATGAGTCATTATGGGTCAAGCTATTTTATCTTAAAAACGGCTCAGACTATTTACACTAAATTTTGCATCCTATGGTTTTCGGGCACGAGAAGACTGTTGGGCTAAGTCACATGTTCGAGAAAATTCAATTAGTGGATCATTTTGGTCATGGGTCATGATATTTGAATTTAAATTTAATTTTGACCGAGCATAGCTCGGTTTTCCCTGCTCGTTTAATATTTTATGTGATAAAATTGTACTAGCTGTGAGACATATTTTAACACTTTAGATAAAATTAACCAGGTATTTTAGAAACATTTTTACTACAACAACAAAGAAAAAAAAAGAGACATCCTTCAAGAAGAATACACAGAAAAAGAAGTCAAAAATATTAATTCTCTTATGAGATATTTTAAAAATAACAATGCATTCCACTCCCATAATTTTAACATTAATAAAGGGAATTCTGGCTGAAAAACCCCCTTAAGTAATGTAACTTCAATTTTTCTCTCCAGCTTTCTATGAGTGATTCACTCCCCTCAACATGGCTTTCGACTTCCGTTCACATAAAGTGGTCTTGAAAGGAATTTTTTCACTTGCACATGCGAGCAAACGAAAGACCGGCGCTCTGTGTTGAAATCTTTCAAATTTTGTACTATTACAATGACGTTTTGTATTTGTTATGTCTGAGAGAAAGGGGGGAGGGTTAAAGAAGTTCATCCTGCAATTGTGAAAAAATAGAAATGTGTTTTTTAATTTCTTTATTTATCTTGTTAATATATATTTTATATAATTTTTCCCTCAGGGTTCATGTGCTCATGTGCACCAATATAGGAGCTGCCACTGGAAGCAGCACCTATTGGGCTGTTGACACCGAAACCCAATCAGTGTCTATCTATGTCAAGGTCTAACAGAATATGAAGTTTTATGAAATTTCGTGCATTCGTTCTTGAAATATAGCATTCGTGAAAATCATGAAAAAAGTGGTATAGCAGTGCCACCTGTTGAAATATCTACACCAAAACGTAATCAGCATCTATTTATGTCAAAGTCTAACTGAATCTGAAGTTTGATGAAAATGAGTGCATTAGTTCTTGAAATGGAACTTTTGCGGTAATCACGAAAAATGCAGCATAGCAGCACCACCTGTTGGGTGATTTACACCAAAACCTAATCAGCACCAATTTATGTCAAGGTCTAGCTGAATCTGAAGTTTGACTACATTCTGTGCATTAGCTCTTGAGATAGTTCCCACAAAATTTGTGTCCCATACAAACAGACAGACACATGGACAGACATTTTCAAAAAACAGTCAAATCGTGTTCAGGATCTTCTAAAACTTCAAAAACTGGAAATCAAAAATTTCACGAATCCAATACTTTCTTCTTGTAAAGATAGAAGAAAGTTACTAGCATAAAAATGTTTTAAAAAGTAGTAGATTATTAAAGATTTTAAGTTTTGCACACTGAGAATTGAATTATTTATTTTATTTATTTAGTTAGTTGTGGGGGATAGAAGTAATTTTGATGATTATTTAATTATTGTCATGACAAAATTAAAAATAAAACAAAAAAGGTTTTTTAAGATTTTAAACTTTGTGCGCTGGGAAAAGAGGTAGTTTAAATAATTCTTTAATTATTGCTACATCAACAACACAAATAGAGCAGATTTGTTTCTTATCTTAACAAATTTTAAAGATTTTAAACTTCATGTTATATTTTTATTATAGAGTAACAAATAGGTGAGAAAACAAATTAAATTAAAGAGTTCAGGTTAAACTTTGTGTGTCTAGTGCCAGAGGAGGGCAAAAGGGAAAATGTTTTTTTTTTTAAATTTTTTTTTTTTTTTTTTTTTGGGGGGGGGGGGATTTAGATGATACAATAAAGTAACATAGAGCAGATTTTTTTTTTTTTAAATAGAGATATTTAAAGATTCTTAATTTTGTGTGGGGGGGGGGAGGCACATAAAATTTTAGCAAAGAATAGGATTTAGATGATTTTTTTAAATGGAAATTTAAAAAAAGTGGAAGATTCTCACATTCCTGTATGTTCTCTATATATTTCTAAATTAATGATACATTTTTTTTTTTTTTAATCTTGATTATCATCCCCTCCCCCTAAATTTAACTTGTTTTGCTTTTGGAAAAGGGGGCTTATAATCAAGATTTTACAGTATACTTGCACAAATACAGATAAAATGAGAGCATGGTTTAAACGAGCAATTTGCACTTTAAAAATGATTCATCATTTAAACTATAGTAAAATTTTCATTATTTTTATGAGTTATAAAAAGGGCATCATGATTAATGCAAACAAAAATCAGGATATAAATGTGAAAACAGATTCTTTACTGACCAAATGCAGCAATTCTCTCAGCAATTGTATATCTCTGCCTTACATTTGTCGAAATGAGCCAATTTATAGTGGAGGCAGTAATACAATTGGAGGCAGTAATACAATTAGAGTGTTATGGTTTGCTTCTCATAAACTTCAGTTACCAGACTTTTTAAATATTCTATTGCCCTATTAAAATAAAAGAGATATGTGAAAACTCTGGTGTGTATGTGATTTTTTTTTTCTGCTATAGTCTGAAAAAAAAAAAATAACATTCACAAAAGTAAGACTGAATATTTTGTGTTAAACTGAATATTTAGCCTAGAAATGAAGTTATTGTATAAAAACTGTACATCTTGTAGGAAAGTAAATAGCAAAACAATGATTCAGAGTGTAAAAAAAGATAGAACAAAGATTATAGTATGGCATCCTTGGTTTGGTAATTAAATTTTATCATTTAATTGTTGTAATTATTTTAAGCATATGCATGTATTTTTATGTACTACCTGGGGTGAAAAGTCCCAGACTAACAATGAAAAAACATATTTTTTGTCAAAAATTGATTTTAATCTTCAACATAGTTTCCTTCCAGAGTGATACATTTCTTCCAACGGTCCTCTAACATTTGAATACCTTTCATATAGTAAGATTTTTCAAGGCCTTCAAAATATGCATCAGTTTAGCATATGACATCCTCATTTGATGTAAATATCTTCCCCTGGAGCCATCTTTTCAAATTAGGAAGCAAATAATAGTCACTGGGGGCCAGATCTGGAGAATACAGGGGATGAGGGAGCAATTCATAATTTAATTCATTCAATTTTGCCATCGTTTTCATTGTGTGAGCCGGTGTGTAGTTTTGGTGAAACAGCATTTTTTTTTCGCCATGTGCGGTATTTTTTTTCTTTATTTTGTTGTTCAAATGGTCCAATAATGCTGCATAATACTCTCCTGTGATTGTTTTACCTTTCTTAAGATAGTCAATGAATATTATGCCACGTGCATCCCAAAAAACACTGTCCAAGATCTTTCCAGCCGATTGTTGTGTCTTTGGTCACTTTGGGCGGCTTTCACTGGGTTCCAACCACTCCGCAGACTGCCATTTTGACTCAGGCATGTAGTAATGGATCCATGTTTCATCCATTGTTACAAATCGGTAGAAAAACTCGTTTGGATTATGCTTTAATAGTTCCAAAGCGTACTCCGAGTTATCGAAACGTTGCTGTTTTTGGTCGATTGTCAGAAAACGCAGCACCCACCTTGCACAAAGCTTTTTCATATTTAAATACTCATGTAAAATATGTCTCACCCATTCTGTTGATATCTTTACAATGTCAGCTATCTGCCTTGCTTTAACTTTGTAGTCATCCAAAACAATTCGGTGGACTTTTTTGATGTTTTCTAGAGTTGTTACTTCACCTGGAACGTCCAGAACGTTCAGCATCTTTGGTGTTTGTACGGTCATGTTTAAACTCATTAAACCATCGACAAATGGTTATTTTTGATGGAGCAGATGTGCCATAATGCTTTTTGAGCCATTCTTGGGTTTGGCCAGTATTTTTCTTCATCAAAAAACAATGTTTGATTAAGACACTGAATTCTTTCTGATTATTTTTTACACAAAATCAAAAGTAGTGTCACTTACACGGCCACGACTCGTAAAAAAATGGCCGATGTATCATGAAACTTTGACACCAAGCTTTCGAAGGTTCATACTAACAAAACATAATATGGATATTTGTTTGATGCTGCCATCTAGTGATGAGTCTCGAAACTTTTCACCTCATGTAGTATGTATATTATGTATATTGTTGTCTTGTGGGTTATGAATAACTGCTAGTATGAAGAATTTTATAATCTCCTTGTTTCTTCTATTAACAACCAAGTTTAACTGTATTTGTAAAACTTGCAATATATGTGTGATTTATTTCATCCTGATTCTGAAAAGGAATCAGATTCTAGTTCTTTGGTGCATGGTTTAAATCTAAATCAGTTTATATATATATATATTTTTTTTTTCATTAACAGTATCCAATTCATTAATAGTACTTTTGAAGTCTAGAAGATCTTTATTTTAAAGAATTTTATTGAATTGTAGGTAGTAAATGTACTTCTTGAAAATGGAGCCCAAGTTGACCTAGCTGATTCTGATCACAGAACAGCATTACGTGCAGCTGCTTGGGGAGGCCATGAAGAAATAGTTTCACGTCTTCTTGCCCATGGAGCATGTGTTAATAAAGTTGACAATGAAGGTCGAACAGCATTGATTGCAGCTGCTTATATGGGTCATACTGAAATCGTTCAGCAGCTTTTAGACCATGATGCAGAAATTAACCATGCTGATAATGATGGACGTACTGCACTATCTGTTGCAGCCCTCTGTGTGCCAGCTTCTGAAGGCCATGCACGTGTAGTCAGTTTACTTTTAGAAAGAGGAACTGAAGTTGATCATCGAGATAAGGATGGAATGACTCCTTTGTTAGTTGCTGCTTTTGAAGGTCATAGTGAGGTAATTATATAAATGCATTTCAAGTTCAGTTATATTTATTAGTTAAAAATTTCTTTAGTTAATTTCTTTTGTGATACTTTGAAATCCATTCTAGTTTTAACTAGTTTAAAATTTGCATTTACCCAATTTTGATTATGAATAAAAGCTCTAGATTAGCAGCTGCTTCTCACCAGTGGTATGTAAATCTCTAGTGGCAAGAATCTTAAAATGTGCCACTAGACTTGGAACATAAAAAATAAATAAATAAAATTTCACATCAAATAATGGATTGCAAATACCAGAATTGGGGAATTTTAGTGCATTATGTGCTTTACAACTTCCTTCTCTTGTTTTTCTTTCCTATAAAATGTCACCATACATTGCTTATTGATAAAAAATCTATTAACCCTTTTGCGTATGAATTTTATATTTAGTTAGGAATTTTTTTCTCCCATTTTAAACCTATACTTTCTTTCAAAAGATTTACTTAAAGTTTTATTGAATCTAGACCAACTGTTTTAACATTGATTCTGTAATATTAATAGAACAAGGGGGCTTTTGGGGGAAATTTTGATTTTTCCATTTGATTTCTCCCCTTTTAAACATATGCTTTTTTCAAAAGGTTTAAATCAAGTTTTATTAAATCTAGACCTATAGTTTTGATATTAAATTGTGTATTATTAATAGGACAAAGAGCACTTGGGAGAAATTTGAATTTTCCATGTGTTCTATAAGGAGTCTCCCCCCCCCCCCCCCCCAAAAAAAAAAAAAAAATCACTAGTGAGAATTTAAATAAAATAATTCTTATGTTAGTTAGAAAAGTGCAAGAGAATTTTGAAAACCACCAGGTGTGTAATGTTAGTGATTAAATAGTTGTAGTGAATAATTAGTAGTTCAGAAATGCACATAAGAGTATATGTAACATTTTTATTTTCTAGAAGAATCCTTACATTATCAAAGTTCATTTTTTATTTAGAAATCATAAAAAGAAGTGACTATAGCATGAGATGTCTGGTAAAAAAGTATGTGGTATCAAACTCAACAATCAACAGAATAATGCAGATATTTTGTAATGATCATATAATAACCTGACATGCTGAAACAAGTCTTTGTGAACATGATTGAGCATGCACATGCATGTCTAGAAGTTGGAGGAGGGAAATTAAACATCTAGTGCAGTTTAAAACAAATAAATATATGTTTAGAATTTATTCATAATTTTTTGGGAATTTCACTATCCGTTTTATGGGGGACACCCTGTATTAAGTATGAGCAAAACAGTTCATTTCAGGGATCATATCAGGATTGCTCACTCACAAAAGAGATTAGTTCTTTTTAATAATTCATTAGCTTTTGAAATTTTAAAATTCACCTACACATTCAGCATAGTAAGAACTTATTTTAAAACCATTTTTTAAATGAGAGTTATTTCTCTAACATTCAATCTGTAGGAGAGATTATGGAAAGATGGGACAATTTTAACAAAAATATTTTTTTTACAAATTATGTTTTGCTAGTACGAAATTGAAATTTTAGGTTAATAAATCAATTAAATTAACAAGAAAAATGTCCCATCCCTCCCTCACACGAGGGAGGGATGGGACATGTTTTTAAAATGAAAATTCTTATTTATTTTTCAAAAATGTGGTGAAAAATATGACAAAAACAGTGTGACATTTACATTCTTAAGGTTTATTGTAAATCACAACATTTATTTTATCTTATATTATGCTTTGTAAAATCCAAATCAAATGAAAAATGTTTGTGCCTGACTAGTGCCTCCAATTATTTTTGGTGGATGTAGCTTTGCAATTATGTCTTGTTCATCAATGATGGAACAGTCATAATGTACTTTTACATAGCTTTTTAAATAGTATAATGCCATGTAAAACCAAAAGTTTGCAGTTTGAGTTCAAATATTATTTCAAAACAGTAATATTTTATTTAAAAAAGCTAAGGAAATTGATATTATAGACATAAATATAAATATTTAATACTAATGGTTGACATTGATAAATAATGCATGAGAAGGGAAAAAATGGTATTGTTTTAATTTTTCAATGCATATTTGTTTTGTTTTTTTAAATCATGAAAGTAGTTAAAATTCCTTTTTAACTTGCAGAATAATAAATTTTATTTGTTACACTAATCAATTCCAAAACAAGATAGTCTTATAAACATAAAATACCAAAAAAATTTATGTAATTAAATATAATTATTTGGATAAAGATATCATTTGGGAGGGATGGACATGTCCCATCAGTCCCTTAGAGCAACATTAAAAAAAATAGATTTTTACAACAAGCATGTGGCTTTTAGTCTTGATTTAATTGTTCATTCATAAAAGATATACTGTTGAGTTTACTGTTGGGTGAAATGTTTTAAATAAATATAAAATGATTTCAAAACAAAACTGTAGAATTCACATCTGAGGCCTTGATTTGAAGATGATCAGGGGTCTGTCCAGATTTTTTTCTCACAGCGTTCTGTTTTTTTGAAATTGTAAAAAGTTTTGTTATATTTGTGAAAATTCTAGTCATAATTTTATGAATTTCAAATTATCGTTATATTAAGTCTCCCATATATCTATCTATCCTTAACACAGGAACTTTTTTACATATAAAAAAGTAATATGTTCTTTGACAGGTTCAATTATTTTGTGATAGGTCAGATTTTATTTTTAAATGATTAAATTTGCGAAAAGTTCATTTTGGAAGTGAAAAAGTTTTGGGAAAGGTCTATTTTTATAACAAAGAATTTTGAGAAGGGTCCTGTTTTGGGATGAAATATTTTATGGTCCGTTTTAAGATGAGAATTTTTGTGAAGGGTTCTTTTTTAAGATGAAAAATTTTATGAAGGGTCCTGTTTTAAGATGAAAATTTTTTGTCAAGGATCCTGTTTTAAGCTGAAAAGTTTTGTGAAGGGTCCTTTTAAGGACCCAAAAATTTTTTAAACAGATCCCTGACAAAAAATGCAATTTATATTTGTAGTATTATTTTATATACAGAGCTTAATAATCAAACACTGAAAACAGAAAGTAATAGATTAACAGTTTGTGGGACTTAAAAAATGTTCTTCATTTGAATAAGAAGGGCTTTAACTCCATGAGGACCTTACTTTTCTGTCTTCAATGTTTGATTATTCATATCTGTATATTAAAGAAAACTATAAATATTAATTACATTTATTGTAATAATGAAACTAGCAAATTTTCAGGTCATGAGGTTTCAAATGTCAACTCTGCAATTTCATTTTAAAATCCTTTTAATGTAGTATTTAAAACATTCGAGCCACTGTTTAACTTCTTTCATATTTGTATTATCAATTACTACAAGTAATATATCAAGTATCAGAAAATTCAATTAACGGGAAATAAAATTCCATGCACTAATGTTCCAAGACACTTTTTTCTTTCTTTTTTTTTTTACCCCCCCCCCCCCCTAAAAAGTTGATAAAAAGTTTCACTCCATAGACATTGTTTGTTTTAATTTTGATGGAAATCTGTTTACAAATAAAGGTAAGTGCTATTAATTTATGTATTACAATTAATTAAAGAAAGAATTTTTATATTAAAAAATATATTTTTTATATTAAAAATACCTGTTACTACAGCAATTTAAATTGCATTTATAGAAGAAAAAAAAAAAATAGTAAAATTTTATACATTAATTACAATTTTTTTAAACAAAGGTTTTTTTTTTTTTAAATTTCCACATAAATAAAATATTTTCAATACAGCCTTTGTTTATACTGATAGGTGTTTAAAGATATGTCAGTTGTCACCAATAGATGACACTAGTCTGGGGTAAAATTGACTTCCAATTTTTGTATGGAGAAACAGTGAATGGGAGAGGCATTTATATTACGGAGGTAGCAGTTTATCTAATCAGTTCCAATCATCAGAAAATTTTAATGTCATTACCCTTTCCAGCTTGCCTCTCTGAAACCGTTCATGGATCTGTAATCTCTGAGTTGGAATTTATTACACAGTGGTTCTTTTTACCTGATCTTGAAATCATGTTCACTTATTCATTCCTTAAACAAAACTGGCTTTGGCATCAAAATCAGTTTCATCAGTGAGCGTTTCAACGTGTTCAGTTTCAATGCTCATATGAGATCAAAGAGTGGTTGAATCATCAGAGAGAATTTCCTAAATGGTCATGAAATAGGAGAAAGCTGTGTCAGCTGCGAAAGGAGCAAGAGTTACCGCTCTTTTATTTTGAGTAAATTGTCACCTTTTTCTTTACCAAGAGATTGCCCATGCCTATCCTGTATTATTAGTACAATAGGCCTAAATGAATAAAACTTTATAAAATTTGTTATTTGTATATCTCTTTAGTACACTCTGAAAAGAAAAAAGCCACACTTGGAAATTTTTTGTTTTTATGTTTAAATATGTAAATTTTTTATTCAAGTTCTTGACACAATCTTTAGATAGGCAGTTGGAATATTGCAAAGTCTTCAGTGAGGAAAAACAGATTTTGGACAGTTTAAATTGCAAGTCAATTTTAAATATAGAATAACAAAAGAAATTGATGATTTGTGAAAAACGTTCATTCATGTTTTGAAAAAAGATAGATTTTGATTAGGGCAGTGGTTTAAAAAAATACTTAATGTAAATAAGTCTTTTAAAATTTTAAATTTATAAGGCATTTGACAAGAAATATGTCCCAGGACAGCCCTGTAGTTCATCTGAACTAGAAGATTGTATTATAACAAAGTTTTTATGAAATCGATTTGATATAATTTCACAACATAAAAACTTGAAAAAACTTCCAGAATTGTAATTTCTGCAAAAATAGTGCAGCAGCAGTTAATTAAAATGGATTCAGAACTAAAATAGCTGAAAAAAAAAACCCACTATAGACACAAAAAATATTTTTTTTTAAACTGAAATCGGAAAGAACTTTTTAAAATATACCTTTATAGAATTATTTTATTATACAGCATGAAAATTAAAAATATTTTTCAGTTGTGTGTCAGTGCTAGTGTAATATGCTTATGACAGCCCTATTAGTAAAACGTGACCAATAGTAAGTATTTTTTATTAGCATGAGAAAGAAGACTGTTTGACCTTGAATGCTTTTTTTTTTTTTTTGTAATCCAGTCTACCCTGGTCAAATTTCAGCACACTGGTCTGCAGAATTGATTAGTAGAATGTTGCTAAACACTGAAATGTGGTCTGGGCTGGGGTTAAAATCTTTCTAGGACTGTGGTACAAATATATGTCATTGTCCAAAAATAAGGATAAAGGGTGCTATTTAAATAAGTTGTCATTTCTATGGCCTAACTGTCATTGAACTCAATTCATGCATGTTTTTTTCAAATTTGAGTTGAGACCCAAAAGAAAAAAAAAAAGAAAGAAAGAAAGAAAAGAAAACTATAGAAACATAAACAAATTTCAAAAGAGCTTCTGTTAAAGTTGGTGAATTTTTGCAAATTAATATCGGAAGAATTTATTATAGAAATTTAATTTTTTTATAATGAAACATAATTTTTATTAACGTAATTATAATTTAAATGTAATTTCTGTGATTAATTTTCTTTGGAATGTTCATATCAACCAATCTGTGGCATAGGAACAGTATTTGGCACTTGTATGAAAGTTCTTTTCCCTTTTGCCTTCCTACCAAACACTGGTTCATCAGTAGTGATTGTTAATGGTAATGATGAAGCGTTATGTACCTTAACACTTTGTGCATGGTTGCCACTTTTGTTGCAGCTCTGCAACTGATAATACAGCTACACTTTGCTTCTAAATAACTTAAAACAGATCACCGAATTTCCACAGTCTTGATGTCAGCTTTTTTTTCTAGCACCATGTAACAAGAGATGCTGGCTCTTAATAGTGACCTCATTAGATGTTGCTAACTATAATTTTGTTCTTCTCTATATTTATTAGACCATTTCCTTCATTTAAAATAAAATTATGGTATGACTCTTTTAATATTTAATGACAGCATATTTTTTAGGTAGTCTTTATGATGATTACATTTGAATGATATATCTTTTTTATTGCAGGTATGTGAACTACTACTTGAAAATGAAGCTGATGTGGATCATACAGACCATAATGGACGTACTCCACTAGTAGCAGCTGCTTCTATGGGCCATCCATCTGTTGTTAGTCTTTTGCTATTTTGGGGAGCTGCTGTAGATACGATTGATGCAGAAGGAAGGACAGTTTTGTCTATAGCAGCTGCCCAAGGGGACCCAGACACTGTTCGGCTACTTCTTGATCGAGGTTTAGATGAAATGCACCGTGATAATGGTGGTTGGACTCCTCTTCATTATGCTGCATTTGAGGGACACATTGAGGCTTGTGAACTGCTTTTGGAAGCTGGAGCAAAGATAACTGAGGTTGATAATGATGGGAGAATTCCTTTGATTTTAGCAGCACAGGAAGGTCATTCAGCATTAGTAGGAAAACTCTTGGTCCACACACCTTCGATGATTGATTGTCGAGCTCATGATGGAAAAACAGCTCTAAGGATTGCTTCACTAGAAGGTCATAAGGAAACAGTTGAGTAGATTTTATTTTTTAGAAATTGGGATTAGAGAAAATCACTAATATTTTCAAGCTGTATAAATGAGGTAATAAATGAGGTTGATGACAGTGGCAAATATTAACTTGTATAATTACTCAAAATTCAGGAAAGTGCATTTCTCTCAAGAGTACACTGATTTTTATTTAATTAATTTTTGTAGCTTTTCTATCTTTGGGCATACACATCTGAAACTTACCTAATAAGGCTATAATTTTTGCTATGCAACAATTGAATTCATTCACTTTACGTGCTTTTAGTTCTTTCCAGCTTTACAAATGGAGCACTTTAAATGGAAGAAAAAATTAGATAAAACCGAATTTCTAATTATAAAATGTGCCTTTATTTATTTTGTTGTTGTTTATTTATTTTAGTTTCTTTAACAGTAGAAACAAAAATAATCAATATTTTGCCCATAAATACTGAATAATTTTTTAATCAAAATTGTAAATTATTCTATTTAATCAGTTATGCTTAATTCAAATGTTATACTTTGTAAACTGGCATAAGTAGCAGAAAATCATCCTATTAGGGAATCTAAAGAATCAGACAATGCTGCATAACTGGTTAATTTTTAAGAATTTTTTTATGCAGCTTGCTCAAGTTCAGCATTTTTACCATCCTTATTTTATGTTATAACCAGAACTCTAGTGGAAGGTGTATTGTGATATATGCTGTATGCCTTCTGGATTTTTTTAAGAAGCACATATATGCTCTGTGTCTCAAGTAAAGCTATAGCCATACCTTCTATTTTTATGACTATAGCACTGGTTATTACTCTGTCACATTTGCCGGGTTGGAAGGAAGTAAGAAGAAATAGGGGATATCTGGCTCATCAGGGGAGACAAGAGAGACTTACCCTCCCTCGTAAAATTCATATAAAATAAATTAAAATATTTCTGATTTAAATTAATTTAAAATAATGGTATGGAACATTTAATCATTTAATTTTTTCAAAATTTCTATGAAAAACCATGACAAATAATAAAATCTAATATATTCTAGCGAGAACCAAAAAATCTTAATTTTTCAGTGCAAATTCAACCTTACTGCACATGCTTCAACTTTTTTTGGAAGTGTGAATATAGCAGAAATTGAATTAAGAAGAATCAAGAGTGTTGGGGAAAAATAACTCACTTATTGGCCTTCACTGCTAACAACCCTACCCCTAGGAAGTATTCCTTCTAAATTCTTCATTCTATTTTTATTCCCCTTTCCTGGAGGGAGCATCCATTCTTCCACCTGCTTTGTTTGAGAGAGGGGTGAACAAAAAGGAAAGGGAGGAATGCACTTTCACTTTTTTTTAAGGCTGGAAAGGGTAATGGGAGGGGTGGAGTTCTCCCCTTCTATAGAATTTGAAATAGGGTCGTTTTCAGGGGAAGAAAACATATTTATTTTACAACCAAATAACAACATTTCTGACATAATTTTCACACGAGCTGTAAAACCTTTATATTTATAACCATTAAAAATTTCAACAAAACAATTTCAGCATTTTGGACAACAAAAGACTTTTTTTTTTATATTTTCTTGAGCACTTTTATCACTAATTATCAGTATATTTTATTTGGGGTTCATTTACAGTTTTATCACATGCACAGGCAAAGCCGGCGGGTCAACTAGTTGGTGTATATTTCTTTCTTGATTCAGAAACAGAGGCTAGAAATTGCCACCAGCATCGCTGTTTAAAAGTGAATGGATTTGAGAGGGAGAGGAAGAGGAAAGAATAAGGCATCAATCAGGTCTAGAGGCTTCAAGCTGTCTAGCCTCTAGCATATAGAAGAAACAGTAAGGTTTGATTCCATTGAAATCATAGGCATGACTGTTTTAAAGGTGTCCAACTGCAAGAAAATTGTTGTGGCTCTCAGTTACTTTCAAACATAAAAGGAAAAAAATCTTATAGTCTCATTGGAGAGCCCTATAAGTATAGGTCCTGTAAGCAAAAGGATCAGAGTCCATAAGCCGTGTTTTTGTCCCATTAAATAGACTAAAATTAAATTTTGTTATACTGACTTAATTATTTCACTTTTTAATAGAAGGTTTATACTGTACGATTTCAACAATAGTTTTTGCATTTTGTTCGGATTTATATGACTTACACTAGCTCAAAGTTCGTATTATTTGTAGTTTTTGATGAAAAATACGCAATTTCTCCTAATTTTACCTCAATTATTTATATGAGCACAATCGTACAACACTTTCTTCTTTACATATATTATAAAATAAATTAAAATGTACAATATATGTAAAAATAAAAGTGTTGCAAAGCTGCGCTCATAGTAAAATATTAAAAAATCTATTAAAAATTGAGGTAAAATTAGGAGAAATTGGTAATTTTTCATAAAAATCTAAATTGAGCTGCAGAATCTTAAAAGATAATAAACTATTGAGTTTTTACTACAAAAGCGATTTGGTGAAGAAGACTTGTGAAGGGCAAATGAACATTTCTGAATTTACAATGCTTACTGAAATTAAATTTTTAAACAATGAAATAGTTTAGTACTTTTTTGTATGAAGTTTATACATCTAAGTTGTGTGTATTTCAGTTATTTAATTTCATGATTGAAAACTCTTTTAATATATTTTTATTTGCAAGCTGAAAGTATTTATTTTAATGTGTAGTCCAGTTAATATTTTAAACCTTATTTTTCAATCTGGATTTTCTTTTTAATAACTAAATATTTGAGAATCAATGTGTAGGATATCACGTGGATTTTATTTAAAGAATATGTAGAATAAAATATGGAAATGACAAATGTTACAGAAGAGAAAACTGAATTAAAAAAAAACTACTTTTCCAAAATTAAAAAAATGTATGAATGTGGAAACCATATTAATGTGCCTGAAGAATATGAAGTTTTTGATATTGTATCTCCTTTATCGATTGAAGTTACTGATTTAGAAAACTATTATAAAATACCAATGAAATAGTAAAAGGTCGGGGGAGGGAGTTGTCTCACCTTTTAATGAAGCATTTCTATACAGCAATGTGTGTTGTTTGTATATGTTTTTTGTTTTCCATATTTATGACACACCCCTTACTTACTTAAAATCATATTCATCTTATCTTATTAAAAATCATATTCAGTTTAACAAAGGGAGGTTGATATTGCCAATTTAATGTGATTTTGCAGAAAAGTTAATTTCAATCTTATTTTTAATTTGATTAAAAAATAGCTTTTCTTCAGCACAAAGCCTGTTTTATTTATGATTTCATTGATATTCTATAGTTGTTTAACCCCTCCATTTCAAGTTTTTAATTTCTCAACAGTTTTTAAAATTTGTTCTAACCTGGATAATAAATTCAACAAATCAAAAATACTTATATATTTGATAAAATTTAAATTATAAAAAAAAATATTTATTTAAACTGGTTCAGTGTGTAGAGCAAGAAAGGTTCTAAGCAAGTATTACCTAACAGGCAGAATCAGGGCTGGGTTTTTGCCGGCAGAAAGTGGTTTCTGCCGTGCCAGTGTGCCGGTTTTAACTGGCAACAACTGGCAGAAACACATTTCGTGACAGAATCTGAGACTTAAGTACATTTTATTCAGGATAAATAACAAATAAAGTACTGTGGATAGTTTTAATTTAAAATAAATAAATTTGTATTAGAAAAAATTAGTAATGTATCAGATAAAATTTTTGTTATAATATGGTTGTGTAATTTTATATATAAACAATTATTAGAGTATTTAAAATCTCAGTTTAAAAATCAAAATAGAAAACTATATCCAATACTTATTTTAAATTAAATACTGAAAAGAAAAGAAAAATAATCAATACTTACTCAAAATACTTTTCTGTAATTTAACATAATAATTTAATAATAAATGTAAAAAAATCTTTCTCATACAAATGTTATACAGCTCCAAATAAAAAAATTAGAATAATTAATTCCATTTGTATTTGGAATTCCATTTAGCTTTATTTCACTGTTGTACAATTGAAAAAGAGCAGCAGTGGATGTTTTAATATATTTGCATGTTATTAAAGAAAATTAAAAACTGTAAAATATTAAATTTTGAGTGAATATTTTATTTTTGTAAAATTATTTTCATTATGTAAGAGTGTGTTTTGCATAACATATGGTGAACGTTGTGTTCGTGTATGGCGAATGAAGCAAGAAGCATATCAGAAGAACTGCATGAAACGATCAGTGAAATTTGCAGCCAGTGTAATGGTATGGGCTTGCATGACTGCAGATGGTCCTGGAAGGTTATGTATCATTTAACGAAATGATTAATTCTGAGATATATCAGGAAATCCTTGAGCATTTCATGATACCATCGTCAGAAGATCTGTGTGGTGGCGATTTTATTTTCCAACATGATTTAGCATCTTCACACAGGTTAGTGTCTACTAAGAACTGGCTTAGCCAACATTAAATTAACGTACTTCCCTGGCCAGCCAATTCGCTGGATTTAAATCCAATGGAGAATTTGTAGGGAATAATGAAGAAAAGACTGCAAGATATTGCACCAAAAAACAAACAATGCTACAAAATATTAAAGAATAACTATTTTTCTCCTTTTTTTAAAACTCATATTATTTACAATGCATTATTCTAATATTTTGAACCAGGTAAATGGTTATTCTAATATTTTGATTTTTTCCAAGTGTGAATAATTATTTTAATTTTTGTATTATTTCCTGTAATTTTAATGCTAAAAGATTCTACAAACTATGTAGATTCTTAATATTAAGTTTTATCCTGTATTACTTTTTGTATAAGCGATACATAAATCTTTTTTCACAATTTCTTTTTGTTTACTATTCTAATTTTTTAACTTGGAGCTGTAGTTATATATAGATCTTGTAATTCCGTGGATTTAAAAACATTTCATTTAAATGCAGTATTCAAAGGAACAAATCTGACTTCTTTTTTTAAATTTAAGCCTGTTAGTTGAAAATGTTCCAACCATATATATAACCATATTCCATATAGTAGATAATCTTTAAGTTATTGTATTATATTATTTATTTAAAAATTCTCTGAACAGTAATTTGTTAAAATATCATAGAATTTTTTGTAATTTTTTTTTTTTTACTTTGAAATAGAAATTTAACTGTAAATAATAATATTAATAGTTAAACTTGTATAGTACCAGATTACCATTATGAAAATTTCTGTTTTTCAAGTAAAAGAAAATTAGTATTATATAAACAAAGTACATTTATATGATCATTTTGAAGCTTTTTGCTACTTTGAATAACATTCATAATCTTTAGCTTTAATTTTTAATTTCATTGTTTACATATCAAATACATGTGTGAATTATGAATCATTGCAGTTAAAGTTCTTCTTATTATTATTTCTTAGTTTCTGCCAGTTTTTGCCACCTACTGGTGCCGGTTTTAACTGGTTATAACCACTGGTTTTAACCACCCCGGCAGAAACTTGCCAGCCCTGGGCAGAATGGAAGCTAAATGTTCAGAAAAGAGCATTTTTTCTGTATTTAAGTGTATTTCATTAAAACAAAATCTGTTTATTTCTTTCTTTGCTTCAGTGTACTTAATTGAAGGGTGTATGATATGCTTCCCCTCCCTCCCTCCCCCAACCCACCCCCTCTCTTTTGTTTAGAATTACTTTATTTTACATTTTATATTTTCAATTCTATATACTTTTACAATAGAATGAATTTAAAATATTTTAAATCTGGTTAAATGAGTAAATTTTTTTTGCCACGCAGTTTATTATTTCTGATTTCTCTCATATCATGTCCTTCTTTAACCCTGCTTCATGTTTTTTTGATAGTTCAGTTGCTCCACGATTTAGGGTAAATTTTACGTTTGTTGTAAAAAGTAATTTTGAATTCCAAAAATTTATTTTGTTCTAAATTATATAATAAAATAGTTAAACTTCAATAAATCACAAAAGTTATGTATTTGTCAAAACTAAAGTTTAAAAAATATATTTACTTAAAATGTTTCAGCATATACAGTACAGACATTTCTTGGGTACATTTCACCCAGTGCATAAAATTGAAGGTCACTGATCATAAAATAGTACATTTTTATCTTTCATTGTATCACCAATCAGCGATAAATTGTCAAATAATGAAATTTTTATTTTTTTTTTTTTATGGAGAGAGAGAATTGAGATGCTGTAGATATTGTTTTCATAAGCAGCCACTTGAAAAGAACATTCCTTTTTTTTTTTTTTTCAAAATATTTTGAGTGTGCTTATAGAGATCTTCCTTGTTAGTAAAGATAGATTTGAGTAATTATATTTTTTAGCTATTTCTAATTTAAGCAACAAGCTTTGTTGTAGATTAAAATTATTGTGTTTGAATTAGTAAACTACTACAAGCTTCATAATATGTTTCAAATTGATTATGTGAGCATGTGGAAATTAAAGATATTTATTTTATTGGTTACTTTTGTTAATTACACAATGCTTATCTTTTAAAATTTAGGTACTTTAAATGGCTCTCATAAATCCTGTTTCTCTTTATTATATTATGAAAAGTTTTCTAAAAAAGTTTCTATTTTTTTTTAGGTTGAACTTCTTATTCTCCATGGAGCTGATTTGAACTATAAAGATGCTGATGGTCGATCAACACTGTATTTACTTGCTCTAGAAAATCGTAACGAGATGGCAGATTTTCTTTTGTCGAAAGGTGCTGATGTGGGAGCACGTGATCTTGAAGGCAGAACTGCACTTCATGTTTCAGCTTGGCAAGGACATACAGAAATGGTAGAACTACTTCTAAATCATGGTGCTGATGCGAATGCTGTGGATAATGATTATAGAACAGCTCTGCAGTCAGCTGCATGGCAGGGCCATGTAGCAGTTGTTCGTTTGTTATTGGAAAGAAATGCTGTTGTTGATCATGTTTGTAATCAAGGTGCCACAGCTTTGTGCATAGCAGCTCAAGAAGGCCACCTAGAGGTAGTAAAAGCACTCCTAGAATATGGTGCAGATCCTAGCCATGCTGATCAGTTTGGAAGAAATCCAATCCGTGTAGCTGCTAAGGGAGGCCATAGTAATGTGATACGTCTTTTGGAAGAATATGTAGCTCATCTTAATGATGCTGGAAATAATTTTTCAAACAGTATAAGTACTACCTCTTTAACTTCAGCTTCTACTGCTGAAACTAAGCCATGTAGTGCCATATTATGCCAACCTGGAGGTTTAGCACAATCACCTATTGAGTCGCCTGAATCTACAGTAGATAAAAGACGATCTTTTATTTCTAATCAATCTTCATCCAAATCTTCTAGCAACTTAACAAATTCAACAAACAAATCATCTTCAAAAGCACATTCTCAACCACCCCAACAAGCTCAACTTAATCAAGAACCTAGTTCTAATCTACATACTGCATTAGCAGTTCATAATGAAAAAAGTGTGGGTTCACAAATGACATTCACACAACAATTGCAACAATGTACTCGAAATAGAAATCGCATTAGTAGACTGTTATCACCTTTAAGTGAACCTCATAGTCCAGTTCCAAGTCCTCCACAAAGTCCCCTTAGTGATATACAAGGTCCAATTCAAAGTACTGTTAGTCCCAGTGGTGAAGCAGCCTATAATATTCCTTACATGCCTCATTCTACTCATGTACCTATTGTAATTCCTCCAATCATACATGAATCCAATCGACAGTCACATTTACCCAGAAGAATATCTGAGACAATGAGCCCTATTGATTCCAGTCATCCTATTCCAAGACCCACAGAATCACGCATACGTAGAAATGGTATTGTTACTAATCCAAACTATAAAGGAAACAATATAATTTCAGCTGTACCTGTGAAAAGTAGTCCCAAACAATCTTCAGCTGTGAACAATCATGTTGGACAAGTTAAGTCCAAGCACATTTCTCAGTATGAAGAACCTCTTAAAACGAATGCTATGCCTTTCAAAAAAGAGACTCATTTATGATAATGTGCTCAGCACTGGAAACGACGTAAGATACTCCTTAAAGGATGCTTAGCTTATTTTGTGTCTTATTTATATTTATGCGTTATAAAATCAAAAATATGTGAAACTCTTCTATAGAAGTGTTGAGTATAACTGTGGTATATGCTATGATAATATTGCTTCTAATTTTTAAAAGTATTTTTGAAAATTAAAAGTGATTACTAAAATAATTTATTGTGCATATATAGGTTCAATAGCTATTTATTGTAATTACTTGATAAGTTGCAAGATTTAATCAAAATTCAATGCTCATTTTACTAAATATAACATTTAAGAAATTGCTTTTTCAATTTGACAAATAGTAGTATTGTAAAAAAAAAAATGCTGCTTTGTAACTGGACTAGATAGTTTTAAAGTCCGAGTTCCTAAGGTTATTATACTCAGCTTAGTAACTAAATTGTAAGAAACAGCTTTATGTGTTTCTCTTTATGTAGTGGTAGTCAGTTCTCAGTGTTAAAAATAACTTATCTAGATTTATACAGAGATACTTTCATGACAAAGAATTATTCGTACAGTTGTTTCACTCATTCAGTTACTTTTGTGAATTATTGGAAAATGTATTTCAATATTTTACACTGACAATACAGAAAAATAATTTCTTACTGGGTCAGGGATTGGCAATTATCAAAAAACTGGGTTCAGTTTTTATTTTATTTTAATATAAGCTATAAACACGAAACAGTTTAACTTCCTAGGTATCTGAATTTTTGATATATTTTATAATTCTTCTTTGAAATATTTGAGGCAATAAAGAAGTCATCAATGTTATGTCTGTAACCAAAGAGCTTAAAACAAAACCAAAGATTTGTGTTCATTTAAACATTGTTAAGAAGTGTTGTTTTGTACAAAATATTAAAATAAAACTAGCATTAAGTTGAAATTACAAATTATGGACTGTTTCAAAAAATTTATAACATTTGAAAAATTAATGAGATATTAAATCTTTAAACGGTTAACAGTATTTTGATAGCAAGATTTATTTTTATTATTATTATTGTCAATATTTTATGCTGACATTTCTTATTAGAAACTAGATATAAAAATGTCTTGCCTAATTTGAATAGATTTTCTAAAATATCTAAATTTTTAGGATTTTTTATTATTTTTATTATGTTTAGTCCCTTTAATGGAAACATTGTCAAAAACCAGTATGATTTATGATTTTTCAGTGTTTCAAGACTTCAGAAATTATCTAAATATACACAAATGTATATTCAATCAGCAGATCTATAATTAATATTTACTTCCTGAATCTCTCCAAAATATTGCTGATTCCTGACCTAGGTTGACGAATCTCATGAATTTATCAAGTAGCATGTTATTATGTATACTTGATTTATTTGTCAGTTATATTTATTTATGAGTTTTGGGGAATACCTAGTATATTTAGAAAAATATGCACACAGAAAAAGTTACATACCATATTTATTCTATAGCAGATCTGAAAGTGAATCAAATTCAAAAATTAAATAATGTGCCTTGGCTCATATTGCCCGTTAATGAAATTCACATTTAATTGTGGTCAGTAATTTTTTAAAGCACTTAATCTATTTTCAACCAATAAATTTATTTTATCTCATTATGCATCTAGTGGGTCTTGCATATTAATATCTACTATTTATAGGGTTTTCTTATCTGAATTATAATCCCATTCATATAATAGTCAGTAGATGGAATTGGAAGAAAAAAGGACAGACACAAATTCTGTTTTCACTTCTCTACTTCCTATTTTATTATGCCAATGCACTTTACTTCAGTATCTTGAAGCACTGATGAAAATGCAAAATGTTTCAAATTAAGGAAATCTTAGTTAAAAAAAATTATTAAAATGTGTTTGTTTGGGTTTTTTTTTTTTTCCTTTTCTTTTGCTGATAATTTCAAGATTGCTTTGAGAATGAAAATTCATTATTGCTACAAGTACTGAACATTCATTTTCTTGATATTTGAAGTGTCATATATTATCCTTGGATGCTGGGGTGCTATGTGGACCTAAAACAGGTGTTTAAAATTAATCTTGGACAAACTATGTTGATAGTATTGACATGTTTCACTAATACTCTACAAATAACAGCACAAACCAGCAACAAGGTGCTGATTTAAAACATTTTATATTTGAATCCAAGTAGCCCTCTGCTAGATTCAAGTAACCCCAAACTAAAGTATAGAAATTCAACTATATTAATCTACTAAGAATGTGAAAAAAAATTATCACTGAATAGGAGTTTACTTAATTTTTAGCCTACATGTTCATATTATAAGTTTATTATGGTGTTTACACTCTTTTCATTTTATTTAATGTTTAATTTATAGAAATATCACTGTTCTCAATATCTATGTATGAAAATGAGTTAGAAAAAGTGATTTCTGTTTACACCTAAAATTATTTCATGATGTCCAAAGCATATTCATGTAATGCTAACTTTATATGCAGAACATGTTGACTGACATATATTGAGTTTTAGTATAGTGTTATAAAGACTGCAATCGTGATGAATAGAATGTGCATAATTTACCCCTTCTTGACTGAAAAATAAAGCACGGATTTAAGGTAGATTCGTATTAGTTTTTTTAGATTATACTATGAATCCCACTTCAAGGATTTTAAATCATTTGCTCATAATATACAGACAAAACAAAAACCAAAATATTCCTTTTTTTTTTGTCCTTTTCATTTTAGTTTAGTCCACAACTAAGATTTCTTTCAAAATATCCTGAAACAGTTTTAAAAAAAATTTCTTATATCTTCCTTTTTATAGGAGCTACAAATTCTCAAATAATGTGGAGGTCTACGATTTTTTTAAAGAATCTTTTGTTTTCATATATGTCATTATAACAAAATGGCCATTAAGAAGGCTCACTGGATGCATTATTCAAAAAAGGAAGAAATTATAAATGTCCTGATATTTTAATCTGTTCTCCATATTTTGATGAATTTTCCATACGGAAAAGTTTGAATATCCCAATATTCCAATTCATATTCTACCAAAATTTTGTTAAATTATATTCTTTAAGATCAGAAGATAAATTTAAGCTCAATTTATATGCGAGTTTGTTCAAGGGATGCTTGGCCTTTACTCTTATTGAATCCCCCCCACCCTTTATTTTTTAAGTGTTGCATATGTGCTCAGACAAAAGTTTATATTAGTACAATTTTAAACAAACTATCTTGAAAACTATTTTCTCAAAACCTTTTAGTTTGTTTTATTTATTTTTTTCCTGTTTATCTGCTTACTTAATATGTTTCCATTAGGGTTTTCTGCACTGTAAAAATTAAAAATGCTTAACCTAAATTACAGTCCTAAGGATCGATTTATAGATAAAGCATGTGTCCTTATAAAAATATAATTATATTTTGCATTACAATTATTATTGTAAATAATAAATCTTCACAAAAACCTTGCATAAAAATGTATATAAATTATTTTAGGAAATAAAAAATGCATTAGCATCCTAATTATTCGATGAAATTATATGATGTAACTAATACCAAAATGCTTTTATTGAAAATGAGTTTTACTTTTTGAAATTCTAAATCTCTTCTTTTATAAGATTTGATTTACATGAAAAATTATATACACATTTGTATGGACTTTTTATTGTGGTTAATTAAGAGTAATGAACATATGATGTGCCAGACTGTAGAATGCATGTGATAGTAATCTTTTATAAGGATCTGTTGCATATATTAATTGTTGTCATTTCTTTTAATATTTCAATCATTACATTAGTATTTTTAAGTTTTGTGTTTACTATACTGAGAAAATTTTACTTTCTTATTTAATTTTTTACATTATAAGAAGCATTGTCTATTTATAAATGCCTTTGAAAAATATTTATTCTTTTACAGTTAAAACTTTTTATTTTATTTAAGAAAATGTATTATTTTATGTGATCAAATATATTTATTGTTTATTAAAATTAAAAAATATACTTCATAAGATTTAAAGGTCCTGCGCTACCTTACATACTTATGTAAAATATGTAATCATCCAACAAAGTATTTGAGCATTGTTTTTTTTTTCTTTTCTCCCCCCAAACATAAGTGAAAAACGTACAAATTTTAAAGACATTTTATTATGTATACTGTTTAATATTCTTCAGTAAGATCTGGCTAAAATTGCTGTTGTTGAATGTGCTCGAATATTTTTTGGGAGATCACAAAGAAAGTTTTTTGCAATAACTTTCTGTCATTGGACTATTCTTCTAAACTTTTTTTAAACATACCAAACTGGTATTTTGAAGGATGTTAAGAATAAATATTCAAATTCACAAAATAGTATACAGAACATGTATCTATCATGATTATTTTTTAAATTGAATATATAAATTAAAATAAAATATATATATATAAAGAGTTGACTCCTTATTTCTACTATTTTATCTTGTATTTATATGTAAATTATTGGCTGGTTATAACCTCTAGTACATACAAGGTACAAACTTAAGTCCAGATATACTCAAATAATGTTTGAATGGATAAAGCTAGAATTGTAAACATGTGTTTACCTGTATAAAATGACTATGCACTATCATATGACAGTAACTGCAGTGCCCTTAGTGGTGAAATTTTGACTCTATCTTGAAAACTATGAGAGATAGAGAAAACAACAAAAGTGCATCATCAAGAACACCATTTTTTTAGTATGAACTTATGTCTTACATAAAAAACAAGTTTATTAGAAGACCTGAAAGGCAAATTTTTCAATATCCAATCACCTACTTAAATAAGTCACTTATCACATTCAGAAAGTGTGACATTATGAGGCAAGTACACTTTACTAATAAAACTAATACATGTAAGCAATGACAGTTTATTTAAAGAAAATAAAGTTAATTTATCCACCTCTGCAGCAATGCATGTGTGTCATAGACAAATTGAGCATACTTAACTTGATTTGCTTATCAAAATAAATTGTACCTTTCTTCTTATAATGCTGCATTTCTGCTCGATATTGACATATTCAAGCCAGTGATTAACAAAATTCTTGCATTTTAGGGCTTCTATGTAAAACATGATTTTATACTAAATCAAGGATGCTGTACACTTTTGTAATTAACTTTTTTCTTCCTATATCTCATAGCTTTTGAAATAGTCAATAATTTCCAAATTTCACCACTTGAGGCCCTGAAACCACTATCATATGATAATAGCTTATAGTCGTTTTGCTGTACACTCTTTCCAGAACTCTAGCTTTATCTGTCCTAACATTATTTTGAGGGCATTCAGACTTTGGTCAGTTTGCACCCTGTACTCAAACTAAGTAAAGTTAATAATTAAAAGCAGTAATAATGTCATCTGTAAAAGTGGGATAAAATCATCACAATAAAAAAGTCATACATAGAACTAAATTAGTCTATTAAAGTCTAAAAACATGTTGAAAATGGTACAGCAACTAAAAACCTAGTAATAAAATACTTTCGATAAATTCTTTAATATCAAATATCTCAACAGCAATCAAAAATAAGTCAAGGCAATTTTTGATCTGTTTCGTAGTAAATACTACAGAAGTTAATTGATAAATAGAAAAAAAACTCACTGGTCGAGCAAAATGTCATCAAAACTTTTTAAAATGAAACAAAGTCTTATATCAAATTTTAAAAACTCATATGAGACTATTTATATCAACTTTAATAAAATTCAACATTAGAAAAATTAACATCTTTGCATTCACAGTTATTTATATAGAGATAATGGTGTTCACATATTGAATGTGTCTTATACTTAAATATAATTATCCTTTAAGTAAAGTTTAATAAAACTGTATTTTATTGATTAATATAAATGCAACACCAACAAAGCAAAAACATCTCTAGCTAATAAATTCAAAACTACACTAATCGAACATCTCTAGCTGATAACTTCAAAATATTATACTAATTAACTTGACAGGAATTGCAATATATATAACCACAGAAGATTCAACTAGTGAGAAACACCCTCCTTCCCCCATAGTCTCCAAAAAAAATCTGCATCACATATAAAACTAACTATTTATCTAATAATTTATTTTAAAAAGGTATATGCTGCTAAGTTCTAAAAATTAATCTATGTATGATTTTTAAACATAAAAAATTAATAAAAGTAATTGTAAAAACAACTCAACACTCTATTATCTTTAATTTGCTCATGTAATATAACTTATTATGCTGGAATTGTGAGAATAAAAGTTTCATTTTTTTAGTCTAAATAAACAGCATAGTGGGGAACGTTGAGTTGATACTGGTTTTATTGTCTTTCTGTTGTGAAATGAAGCTACTACCATCAAATATAAATTGAGAAGAACATCCGGCATGTTTTTCCCATTTGTTGTCTCACAGCTTTAAAGACTTTAATGTTTGCATAGGGCTGACATATTTTTTTTCACCCAGGACAAATATGGATTTTGCTACCCCCCTCCCAGTTATGTAAGGAGAAAATTTACTAAGTTTCTAATAGTCAACTTATTTTTAAATTTAAAATATGTAATATAGAAATACATAATCAGCTTTTTCAAATATTTATTCATTAAAACCTGTGAAAACTGAATCGAAAGGAATCGGGGGGAAAAAAATCTTCTTTATACAGGTTTTCGTCTTAGCTGGTATAATTGTTGGTATTCTTTCTGTGTTGGTACCATGTATTTTCAAGACGTGAATCCAATCAGTGGCGGCTCATGAATGACTATATTTGGGACACTAAATGCATGGCTGCAAAATTTGTTTCATACCACTATTTTTAAAAGAAATCTTTAATGTATTTAATGGCAAAAAATTCTGTCATTATACAAGATAAAGATTTCTTTTAAAAAGTACTGGTAAGCAAAGAATAAATTTTTCAGCCATGCATTTAGTGCCTCAAAAAAAGACAGTCACGAGCTGCCACTGATTCCAATATAGAAATATTTCATTTTCCCAGATTTTACTGTAGTTGTAATATTACAAATTATTAAAATTGAGGCATTTGAAGTCATAGTGATATGAGTCACATTGTCTTAAGAACTCGAAAACCAGTATTTACTGTATGCACAACAATGAATTCCAATACAATAAAATATCTTTGTGTACTATCTACAGCAGTTTCGTGGTACTGTCATTTATACCACTCTTCCTATTTATAGACTGATATGTCTAGATACTTTCCTGAACCTAATGCTAATTTTCAAAATTATGTGTGACTCAAAACAAAAAAAAACTATTAAGTTTTGACTTTTTATTTTGTGAATTTTCTACCCCTTAGTTTTTTGTGTCCCAGGCAGTCACCCGACCTCTCAGTTTTTACGGCCGAATCTGAATGTAAAAAATAAAGTTGGGTGACATTTTTCAGTTGCCACTTAGAGCGGGAAAACACCTAGAAATGGCAAAAAGATGAGAAAAAATAATTTTGAGGTGAGGGGGGGGGGGGATAAAGGCAGGGATGGCTTTACTAGCCATTGCACCCTGAGCCAGCTTTTTTATCTGCACCTCTACAAATAATATATTCTTAAAAAAGCAAAATACTCAATTTAATAAATATTTTATTTTGTGAATTTTCCACTTGTTAGCTTTCATTAACCACTTGGCATTTAGCCTTGTTGAATAGTGACATGAGTGGACTGTGACCTTGAAAAATGTTAGTTAGCCATTCTTCTTACATAGGAAGTGATTTCCATGATAAGAGGCAGAGGCGTGGTATGTCTGGATTACGAGAATAGAAATAGTCTAAGAGAGCAGCTTCATTTTTCTTCTTCATTTTACCCCTTCCCCTCTTGTACCAAACTCGCATAGTTTTTAACCTTAAATTCTGTATAGGGGGGGGGGGGAAGCAGATATTTTTGGGGTAGTGCGATAATTTAGGTGGCAGATTATCTATTTATATTTACTACTTACTATTTTGATAACAAATACGACAGAAGACTTCTTCAATAACAGTTTTAAACTTTGTATTCTGGGGGGAATGAAAAGAAACATGAATTTCGAAGGAAGGGGATTTGTAATTTAGATCATTTATTATTTATTTATTTTGTGTTACTAGAGAGCAACAAATAGGACAGAAAAAAAAATTAAAGTTTTAAGATTTTTTTTTGGGGGGGCTGAGGTTGGTAAAGGGGGAAAGCAGACATCTTCGGGATAGCGAGATAATTTAAATGGATGATTATTTACTTATTGTTACTAGAGAGCAACAAATAGAGCATATCTTTTTTTATTTTAATAAAAAGTTTCAAAGATTTTAAACTTTGTTTAATGGAAGGCAGGGGTGATTCTTTTCCGAAAATCTTTAAAAAGCGGTCATCAGTCCGAAAGTTTGGACATTAAAATAAAAATAAGTGCAAGAAAAAAAATCTGTGATGGAAAACATAAAACCCTCTAAACAGATATTAACCAAGAGCAGAGCCTGGCAGTATCGAAAATACATGTATTTGAAATACATTTTCAAAATACATTTTTATTTTGTATTTTAATCAGATAAAACTAAAGTATTTTAGTAATGTATTTTGAAATGATTTTTCCATGTATTTTGTATTTTCAAAATACATTTCTCAATTTTTACAGTTCGTACAAGACTTGAAGCTCGTTTAAACAACTTGTGTTTAAACTGCAAATTACTGATTCGCAACAGGAAAATACATGCTTGTCTGTTTTGTCTAGTCTTTGAATTCGTTTCTAGAGGTTAATATAAACATTTTTTTTTTTTTTCAAATCTGGTACAATAAAGATTTTTATCTTTGGCCGAAATATTTTTGCTGAATGGTTATAACAAATGCTTTTATAATTCTTAATGTTGCTTTGTGAATTATAAAATTTTGTGTTGTGTTACACAAGTATAGGATAGTCCAGAGTTTTCCTGAGTATTGCATTTTTAAATTATGTTAGCAGTGTAAGACTGGATCAGGTTTGAGCATTACTTTTTCCTGCAGACTCGGTCCGGGCAGGGTCAGATTTATTTTTTTATGGACCGTGCCATTCTTCCTAGAGGTCAGGACGGGAAGAAATTTTCAGGTCCGATCTCGACCCAGATCGAATAAAAATGATTGGTCTAGCCTGGCCCGTATAAAAAGCAGTAAAATTTGACCTGGTTTAACAATTTTTGCAAAAAATGTATATATTTTTAAATCGCCATTATTCTATAGTTAAAAATTTAAATTTATACTTTTTGAAGAATAGTACATATATTTCTAGGCAATAAAATTAAAGTACACGAAAACCTGTGAAAATAAACCTGTCTAAAGAGGAAAAATGTGTTGATTCATGCAAAATGAATGTAATAATACGTGTGAAAAGAATATAATGCATTTACAGCAGGTGATGTACCATCTAAGATGAGACCTTGTCTATAACGATTTTTTTTCGCTCCTACACTATTACGTCCTAGCAGATTTTTCTGTATACTGTTTTTCAGATTTGTAAATCTCTAAGCCATGGATTAATGATATTAATGATAACTCAAACATTTGCATACAAATAGAAATTCATAAAAAAGATAAACATAGTTTATATGGGCACAGACATAAACTTAGGAAGGGCAGTATTTTTAAACAGGTGTGCTTCTACTTCTCAGATCAGGGTGCTTTTTTAAAAATGAAGAATATAAGCATGAAAACTAGCTAATATATATATATATATATTTGTCAGAATGGGGGGATTAAGAAGAAAAAATATTCATAATTTTGTTAATTCACAAAATACCAAATCCGCTTAAATTTATTATAAATTCTCCTTATATTATCTACAACTTTTATATTGACAAGTTTTTTATAGGGCCAACCCTTATAGCCAAAAAAAAAAAAAAAAAAAATCCCTGCCGGCGCCGTCTAGAGACACGGGAAGATTTCAAAGTGGGTGGCCCCAACTGCCGCATCATAACAAAAAGGTGATTTCTTCTGCAATTCTCAATAAACAGGCGCCCCACGGTCTGCGTCTTCGAAATCTATCTGTGCCTGTAGGCCAAGCCGTCAGGGATTTTTTGGGGGGTTACGAACCTGTCCATACTAAGACTCCTATAATAGGAGCTGACGCATATCCACTTTGTTTCGCATTAATGGTACCTAGAGCTCCTATAATACAGGCTGACGCATCCTCGCTGATTTGGGTCTCAAATTGAAGTTCAGTCGAAAAACCAAGCTAATCAGAATCGAGTCTTAGGCAACCCCAACTCCGGCTGCGGTAGATTGATGCTGAACTGAGCACGAATAATCCGAAACAAAATGGATATGCGTCAGCTCCTATTATAGGAGTCTTAATGGTACCCAGTTCAGCATCAATCTACCGCAGCTGGAGTTGGGGTGGCCTAAGACTCGGTTCTGATTGGCTCAACCGGTTCTGATTAGCTTGGTTTTTCGACTGGGCTGCAGTTCGATTGCCAAATCTGGGAGGATGCATCAGCCTCTATTATAGGAGTTCTAGTCCATACAATAGATAAAAATTTATAACATGACATTGGAATTAAAACATTTGTGTGTAAGATAGTGCACAAAAATTAATGTATTTTGAAATTTGAAAAGTATTTTGTATTTTAGACTCTAAAACCAATGTATTTTGTATCGAAAATGGTTTTTCGATGTATTTTGCCCAGCTCTGACCAAGAGTGAATCGCGTTTCTGCGAATATTTACATCATGAATTCCCTTTCTCAGAAGCAGGGTCTCCATTTTAAGAGTTTTTGGGTTTGGGTAAAGTTTTCTTTGAGTTGCAGGATTTGAAATTGCATGTGAATCGTGCGCAAAATAGGAAAATCCCGCATAATAGAAAAGGCTATGCGGTACTTTACCTTCCTTAAATTCTTTTACAGGCATGTGATTCTTCCCCGAATATTTTTTAATGTTCATGTAAGTCAGGGTTTTTTTTCTTTTGAGGAATTTCACAAAATTAATTCCTGAATCGATTGCGAAAAAATCGCAATTTTTTTTCAAACGATGGTGGAAAAATATCGTCAAAGATATCAGAAACAAATAGCGATTTTCTTCAATCGGTCTCTAAAAAAAAATTTTTAAAAACGCAAATTTCAACAATCAGTCGTGGAAAAAATCAAATTCGTCCAACGGTCAAGGAAAAGAAACGCAAATTTCGTCAAAAGATTGCATAAAAATTCGCGAATTTTGATAAACGATCTAGGAAAAATTTGCCGAATGTCGTCAAAAAGATCGCGCAAACAAAAAGCGAATTTAGTCGATCGGTTGCGGAACAAAATCGCATTTTTTTTTCAAATGATGATGATGAAATTTCGTGAATGTCGTCAAAGATATCAGAAACATATAGCGATTTTCTTCAATTGATCTCTGAAAAAAATCGCAATTTCAACAATCGGTCGTAGAAAAAAATCAAATTCGTCCATCGGTCACGAAGAGAAAACGCAAATTTCATCAAAAAATTGCATACAAATTGCGAATTTCGATAAGCGATCGAGGAAAATATCGCAAATTTCGTCAAAAAGACCGCGCAAACAAAAAGCTAATTTTGTGGTTCGGCCGCGGGGAAAATATTTCTAATTTTGTCAATTAGTCACGGAAAAATATCGCGAATTTTGGCAAATGGTCACGGAAAAAAAACAATTTCGTCAATCGGTCGAACAAAAAATCGTCAATTGATCGCAGAAAAAAACCCACTAATTTCGTCAAAGGATCCCAGGAAAAAACTTGATTTTCGTCAAATTTTCGCTGAAAAGAAAAGTGACTTTTGTCAAAAGATCAGGAAAGAATCCGTGAATTCCGCTAAACTATTGCGGTGAAAATCGTGATTTTCGCAAACTATCGTGAAAAAAAAAATCCTTAATTTTGCAAAATGACCGTGGAAAAAATTGCAAGTTTCGCGAAATGATCGTGGAAAAAATCGTAAGTTTCGCGAAACGATCGCAAAAAAAAAAAAAAAAAAAAGTAAAATTCAATAGGTTACAAAATTTGAATTTTTTTTTTTTCTCCATAGGGATTAGAAATTTTTCATTAATGGTTTTGTGTCAGTAAAATGTTTCAATAATGATTTCCTGCCTTCCTCTTCAATCTTCAGACTATGATTTAAAATCCATATTAATTCAGAAATCTAGAAAGCCACCGGTCTCAGATAGGTCGATCGAGTCACTTGACGCTGCTTTTTTTCATAGCTGGTTGGGTTGACTTTAAATGTTTCCAGTTCGGGTTGGGTTTTCGCTATTGCGAGTGGGTTCCTGTTGACCCGCCTTTTCAAAGAAATACTGAATATTTTTCAGATGGGAAAAAATTACCGGAGAATTCTTTGCACTTCAGAGAAAAATTGTCAAAATCGCCTTGAAACACTAAAAATCACAAAGAATTCAAAAACGCAAAGAAAAAAATTTACTGCATTGGGTTAAATGATTGAAACTGGGTTCCTTTTACGACTCTCATAAAATCGCTGCAAAATACGAAAAAACGTTAAAAATCACATAAAAAATCAGAAAAATTCATAAATAGCTGTAGAAATTCCGAAAAAGAACTTTATATAAAAAATGACAAAATTTACTATGTTGGGCTAAAAGATGCAAATCGGATTCCTTTTACTAATGTAGAAAATTCACTGCGAAACATGAAAAAACGCATAAAAAAATTAAGAAAATCTAATCACGAAATTTAAAATTTGTGAATTACATAACTTCAGACCTACAGGTACCATCCTGCCAAACTTTGTAGCCACGCAGCGGTCTCTAAAAAACAGCACACACACGCAGACAGACATCTATGTTTATTATTATAGATATTGTTTTTAACTGAAACAATATACTGAATTATTTTTTTTTTAAATTGGTTAATTCAACCTGCATGAATTTAAACTCGGTCTAAAAGTGACCCAAACCGAAAACAATTAGTTAACCGGACCTGCAAAAAAAAAAAAAAAAATTAGTACCGGGAGAGGAATCCCTCTCCCCCTTCCGCTGTAACCTTTCAGAAAATATGCTGTGAATTTCAGAAAATGTTTTTTTTACTCAGAATCACCCCTGAGGGAAGCAGAAGTGTGCATTTCGGTGGAAGTGGGGGGGGGGGGGGGGTAAGTTAGATGATTAATAAATTACTTACTGTTACTTGAGAGCAACAAATAAGACAGAAGAATAATTTAAAATAGAGTTTTAAAGATTTTTTTTTTTTTTTGCTGGAAGGCATAGGGGGAAGTTGATATTTTGGGGTATAGAGATAATTTAAATTGCTGGTTGTTTATTTATATTATCTAGAGAGAAACAAATAGAGCATTTTTTTTTATATATATAAAAAATGTAACGATTTTAAACTTTGTATGCTGAATGGGAGGGAGGGGGAAACGTAAGTTTTGGATGGAGGGGGAGGTTGGAGTTTAGATGATTGATTTTTTTACCAGTTGTTACTAGCGAGCAACAAATAGGGCAGAAGAATTAAAGATTCTCAAGATTTTCATTTTTTTTTTTGTGATTGGGAGGTAGAGAAGGAAAGCGAGCACTTCATGCAGTGTGTGTGGGAGGGGGGGTATTTCATTGAAATTATATAAAAACATAAGTGGAAATCTTCCAAAAAAGTCAAAAGATAGAAATTTCTCGCCCTTGGATTTTTTAATTAATATTTTGTGCAAAATTTTGTGTGTCTCTGTGTGCGGAGGGGGTTACAATCGGGATTTTGCGGTATATATTTATTTATTTTTATCTTTATTATTATTATTATTTGCTTATCGTTACAAAATTATATCGCTTTTTTTTATATATAATAAAGTTTCTTATGTTTTATATCATATTCAGGTGTCGGATTCCACTTCTCCGTCCACACAACTTCGAAATAAATCCGGTCTTTTGATATGCTGCCACCACCGATATGAATACGTGATATCGGGCACGATACTTGGGCTGGGATTGCGGTCCCTCGCTTAAGATCAATCTTGATCGTAAGTCTAACTTACGATATAAACAAAGCGTAATCCGTATTGCAGTGCCTCGCAAACTTACGTTAACCTGAAAGCTATCTTACGACGAAGCACAAGTGTATGCGCGCGCAACCACAACAAATCGATCTACGGCCTCTGATTGGCTGACTGCAGGAGGACTTACGCTTAAGCAGGAGGACTTAGGATGAGGCACCGCAATAAGGAAAGGGCACCTGACGTCACTGTTGGTTAAACTACTGTTGGTTTGGGAGAAAAACCTGTTCATTCTTTACGGCTCCTACAGTACACATGAGATGGAGGGATTTGATTGGTCTATGTTAAACCGGTCTATGATATGATTGGTCTACGTCGCCATGACGTTTCCTGTAATGATAGCTGCGACAAAAATGCAGTGGTAGATTGGTTGATGGAATTGTTTGTTTGTAAACATGCCCTTTCCTTATACCAAGTTAAGATAGATCGCAGGAACGCCCATCCTACGATCGAACGTAAGATTTAAGATAGCGAGGCACCGCAATCCCAGCCTTGATGTATATTCAAGAAAAACCTAACTCTTTCAATTAAAGTTAAAGTAACAATTTATTAACAATATTTACACTTAAACTCGGATGTAAATTATCCGGTTTAACACTAAATCAAAACAATTACAGAAAACGCTCTACGTGTACCGTTAGACTACGTCAATTCATTCCGCACTGAGATTTCTATTCATCTCACACCCGCTCTCTCTTTCTTTCGAGAGATACCGTTAAAAACACGTGGCTCAGATCGTCAACTCTCAACGACCATACACCTTCACTACCACGTTCGAACTCTCCTTGGTCTCAACACTCATTCCCCGAGCAACCTTCACACTTCGCTGCTACGTCCGAACTAACTTTCTCTCTCTCGTAACGGGGTTTTTCCTCTGTATCCAAGGGTCCTTGACAACCCTTCCTCCCTCTTGACGGATCTGTCTTCCTAAACAAAAGGGTGCAATAGCTTTCTTATCTATGAAAGACCACATTGCAATGGAAATACTTCTTTCATTCTGTTCCACCTTCCTTCCACTCATATTCTGAGTCGCTCCCCTTCGGATTAAGATTCTTCTTAAACCAGCCTCTAACGGTACACAATAGATACAGGTACAATACGCTAATCCCTTAAGAATAGCTTTCAACTCTTGCCGCTGTGAGAGAAACCTGACACCCCCCCCACCTTAGCGGAAAATATGCCTTTTAGGGGCTAATTTTCCTCAAACTATGTAATGTCTGAGAAGAGTTCAACAGTTCCTTGATAGGTTTCTTCATTACTACAATTACATAAATATTTCAAGGTGTCTGAAAATTACCTACTGACATCTCTAATGAACCATATACTAATGTGAGAAATACCAAAAAAAAATTACACAATATGCTAATACACTTTTATAAACACAGGATGTACACACAATTATAAATACACAAAAAAATAAAGTTACACTAGTATTATGTCATTTCAATGTCAGTCCTTAGGCTGATATTGCTGGAGGCGGAACTTTTTCCTTCCAGTGCTTCCTCGTTAACTTAATTGGTACATCCCTTTCCGCAATGCACCCGCTTGAATGGCTAACTTCTGCCTCTGATGTCCCAATTAAATCTTCCTCTAACCAATCAGGCACTTGCCTGTCCAAGTCCTCTTTGTACGTAATAAAGACATTGTACAATTTCTGCCTTATCTTACCCCTCTCCGGTTTACGACCAATCCGATTTTTCTCCATTTCTACCAGTTCGATAGGACCCATAAATAATTCCTTATTTTTCCTTAAGATTGATTTTATGTCCCCAACTTGAATATTGGTTAACCCTTTTATTTCGAATCCCTTTATATCTTTAACTCCCGGTTGTTCTCTGTCTAACAACAGATCTTTCCTACAGTCTTCAAACTCCCCGTCACTATCCAAGACAATATCGACTACTTTATTTTTAGCCATAAATGCTCTCATTTCATCTTGATACACCAGTTTCTTACTCCCGTCCCCTAACTCAACTATAACTGCAGGTCGACATATTTCCTCTTTCTCCTTATTACTCACATTCATTTCCCTCGTTAATCGACATTCTACACATGATTCACAATATATTTTAGCTTCCTTCGCCATATTTTCCCAATAAAATGAATGCTTGATTCTTTCTAACATTTTCTTAACCGCGTAATGTTCTCCATATAAGGAGGTATGCGCTAGTTTTAGAATTTCCTCCCTTCTAACTTTAGGTAATACTAATTGAGCTACAGTTTCATCTACTAATTTCTCTTTATGATACAATAACCCATTTACAACATGGTAAGACCCTTTCTCATTTTCAGCCAATTCCCAAGCTTTCTCTAAATCTTTACAACTCATTTGGGATTCCTGAAATACATTTAGACTACTTTCCGTAACTTGATTAATCTTACTTTTCTCTACCTCGGCTTTTTCCTTCTCATGACTTTGTAAATTTACCGATCTCGTTTTTACGGCATAACAGTCACTCTTATCATTTCCAATCCTTTCCCTTTCCTTCACTTTATCCCTACTACCTTCCTTACATTCCCTTTCTACCGATTCTCTTAATGATTTCTCGTTGTTTAACCCTGACAATTCATTAGCCACGTCAGGATGTAAAATTACCTGTTCCTTGCTATTATCAATTATTGCGCAAAGTACATCCTGATGAATTACATTAGTTTGACCACGTTTTGGAATAGCTAAAGGTAACTGAATTAATGGCGATTTCACTGCCTTACCAAATATCCCTTGTAAATAGATGCTCCCAGCCCCTCTTAATTTTTCTGCTGGTACTAAATCTTTATGAACGACGCTAATTTGGCAACCAGAATCCAATAATCCTTTTGTTATCTTCCCATTTACACTAACTTCCACTTTCTCAAGTTTATTTAACTTCTCTCCAATAACTTTAGTTCTCCAATTCCCTTTTGCTCCGATTCTTGCCATACTCGCTCCCCTTGGTAATTCTTTAATTCCTCGCACTGAGACATTATTGATACTAGCCCTTGGTTCTTGTCGGTTATTAATTTGATTACTTCCCTCCTTATTTCCTTTTGTACAAAATCGCTGAACATGTCCTCGTTGACCACACTTGAAGCAGGTAGGCATCGCATCGTTAGGCTTCTTATATTCCGGTTTTCTACCCAAAAATGGACTAACTTCATTATTCCCATTTTGTCTCCAATTACTACTAAATCCCTCATCTTTTGCCCTTCTAGAATCTTCATTATTAACATACCTTTCTTTACCTTTATAACCCTTATAAGTTACCGCATAAGATTTTTGTTTAGCATCGAAGAAATTATCACATTCCCTCGCAATCTTAGAAACTTCTAACCAATTATTCTGTTGAGTTAATCCAATATGCGTCGCGGTTTCCTCATCTAAAGTATTTAACAACTTATCCGTGACAATTAACTGATTAACCTTCTCATACGTATCTGCACCTCTAATCTTACAGTAATTTTCCCACGTTGCTATTAAACGTGACACAAATAATACATGAGTTTCATTTTGATTCCTTCTAGCCTTCTTGAAATTTTCCAAACACGCCTTCGGTGTCGGCTCGTGTTCCCTTAGAACTAATTCCTTTAACTTCTCATAACTCTCAATTTGTTCCCTAGTCGTGTATATTAGCAAATTATCGGCCTTATCTCCTAACATATTTAGCAGAATTTCGGCCTGCTGGGTTTCCGGTACGTTTTTTGTTTGGAATGCCCGTTCTAAACTGCTAAAAAACAGATTCCATCCCTCAGTCCCTTCTGGAACCTTGATAGACAAAGTTTTAACACTTTTAATCAATTTCTCTAGGCTACTCTCATGATTAGATTCTCTAGTCCCATTAGCGTTATTAGCCGAACTTTGAATCTTTATCCTTTCCAACTCTAACTCATGTTCCAATCTCCATTTTTCAGCCCTTTCTTCTCTATCTAACTTTTCACGGTCTAACTCCCTTTCTAACTTTTCCCGTTGTAACTTTTCCTCCTTTTCTAACTTCTCCCGTTGTAACTTTTCCTCCCTTTCTACCTTTTCCCGTTCTAATCTCTCATCCCTTTCTAACTTTTCCCGTTGTAACTTTAAATTTTCCTCCTTTTCTAACTTTTCCCGTTGTAACTTTTCTTGTTCTAACCGTTACGTAACAATAGTGCTAGATAATTCCATAACGGCCCCCTCTTCATATTCGTCGCTCTCCACTATCTTTTTCTTAAGCTTAAACCTGGTATCATCTTCCGAGACTTCAATCCCTAACTCTTCACATATCGCCTGAAGATCCACCCTTTTTATTTTTAGTAAGAAAGCCATACCTTCTACTGATAATTATTACCACCCTACAACAATACTTAATCACAATATCAAATTAATACTTCCTCAAATCCTACCCTCATAAGTTACCTCCACATATTATACTATTTAACATATTTCAAATAAGTAATAATACAATAATAAATTTCCTTAAAAAATGATACCCCACAATTTGTTTCCAATAACAAAGTAACAATAATCTCAATTTTACTATTATGCAATACAGATTTTAAATTTATACCATTAAATAATAAAATACAATTTACACAATAATACTGATACGTTGCAATTTGAATAAAACACTGATGCCAATCACTACATAAAAATATCCACCAAACAAAAATTTGCATGAAATACACATAAATTCCTAAATTTAATCTCAATAAAATATTTCAATTTCAAAATTAGTTCTCACATTAAAAAGTAAATCACAGCACTTTTTTTTTCTCTTTGGACCTTAAATTCTTCCTTGAAGGTTATTTCAATTTAATTTAAATTCTACACAAATTTGCTTTCCTCATTTACTATCAATATTTCAAACTTAAAGCAAACAATATCACTTAATTTAAATATTACTTTAATAATAATTTAAATTTAAGAAATTTCAATTATTCCTTCCAACTATTAACACAATGCATTAATTTTAATCATTAATCTTATCCGTTTAAAAAAAAATTGAAAATCAATTCTAGTAATTAATATAATATCCTTTTCTTAAAACAATAGTGTAAAATGGCTGTTAATATCTCATTTGATTTAGTTCAATTATTATATTGCACCTAAATTATCAAAAATTAACCACAACATTAACTTAAATTACCAAAAAAAAAAAAAAAAGTAGGTTCGAGAATGTCAGTAGAGTAAAATGATCAAAACACCTTACCTCGTACTTCATTCACTGGGGCAATTCTCTTCTCACTTTTCCACAGGGTAAATCTTGCACTCTCGGGCAACAATCACTGTAGCTTGAATCACTGTGTACACAAACACTACACACAAACACTGGAACTAACACTACACACAGCACCAACACTTCCGCTGGACGATCCGGCAAGGCACTCTGTAACAAGGCTAGCTGGCACTGGTCTACGATGATAGGGCACACACACTTCCGCTGGGCGATGCGGCACAAACTCTCTGTAACACGGCTATCTGGCACTAGTCTACAACGATAGGGCACGAACACTTCCGCTGGGCGATCCGGCACAAACTCCCTGTAACACGGCTAACTGGCACTGGTCTTCGGTGATTCAGATCCCGTCGCTGCCAACATTGTCGGATTCCACTTCTCCGTCCACACAACTTCGAAATAAATCCGGTCTTTTGATATGCTACCACCACCGATATGAATACGTGATATCGGGCACGATACTTGATGTATATTCAAGAAAAGCCTAACTCTTTCAATTAAAGTTAAAGTAACAATTTATTAACAATATTTACACTTAAACTCGGATGTAAATTATCCGGTTTAACACTAAATCAAAACAATTACAGAAAACGCTCTACGTGTACCGTTAGACTACGTCAATTCATTCCGCACTGAGATTTCTATTCATCTCACACCCGCTCTCTCTTTCTTTCGAGAGATACCGTTAAAAACACGTGGCTCAGATCGTCAACTCTCAACGACCATACACCTTCACTACCACGTTCGAACTCTCCCCGGTCTCAACGCTCATTCCCCGAGCAACCTTCACACTTCGCTGCTACGTCCGAACTAACTTTCTCTCTCTCGTAAACTGCAGAGCACCCTCCTTTCTACGGGGTTTCTCCTCTGTTTCCAAGGGTCCTTGACAAACCTTCCTCCCTCTTGACGGATCTGTCTTCCTAAACAAAAGGGTGCAATAGCTTTCTTATCTATGAAAGACCACATTGCAATGGAAATACTTCTTTCATTCTGTTCCACCTTCCTTCCACTCACATTCTGAGTCGCTCCCCTTCGGATTAAGATTCTTCTTAAACCAGCCTCTAACGGTACACAATAGATACAGGTACAATACGCTAATCCCTTAAGAATAGCTTTCAACTCTTGCCGCTGTGAGGGAAACCTGACATCAGGCTTAATATTTTTTTCTTATAAAAATTATTTTTGCTTCATTTCCACAGAAAAGTTCAAACAAATTTGCATCAACTTGTTAAAAAATAAAATCACGAAATGCTTTAAATGAAAAAAAAAGTTGGTGGTAACATTTTCTTTAATTCTTTTAGTTTTTAAACTCTTTAATTTAACTTAACTTCTTTTTTATATGTAAAGATGTAATTTTGTAACCAGTTTTTCATCCACTTTCTGATATGCTAGAATTATGAAAATTATTAGGGTATACATCAACTGCACTCACTGATGGAAGGAGATCATCAACTGCACCTAAACCCCACTGATACGAACTGCACGTACGGGATAAGCAAATTTATAAAGCAGTCCATCATTGTGTTAATTGCTGCCTTTAAGAAATTTCTTCTAAAAAATCTTCTGGGTGCAAATCAAGTCATGGTAAATCTTGGCGACAATAATCATATCACTTATAAGCAGGCTTCTACAAATTTGATAAAAATTCTAGTCTCCAGTAAAAAAATTCACCCCCCCCCCCCTCCTCCCGCTCCTCTGTCATTGATTTTCAAAAAGCACTAAAAAAAATTATGAATTAATTCAGAGAAAATAATAAGTATAGTTTAGAATTATTAGTTACATAGTTTAGAATAGTACATAATTTAGGAAGAAAATATAAACTAAATTTTCTAATAAAACTTATCAAAATTATATATTTCTTGGAAAAAAAAAAAAAAAAAAAAAAAAAAGAAGAAGAAGAAAAGAAAAGAAAAAAAAAATTCTGTGAAAGTTGAATTAACCGGCGTGTTCGGAAAATGCTGATTGCCAAATGCTTCAAATGTCCGGATAGTTGAGTTATACAAAATTTATATCTGATGAGGGGGGGGGGGGGGCATCAATGAAATAGTGAAGCTGGAAAACAATTCTTTTCCTAATTTTCTGACAAAGTCAGCCAAATAATTCTGATTTTATTATTTTTAAATTTTCATTTGATGAACTTATTTTTTCCAAAAATTTAAAAATAATTTTCGTTTGAATATAGTTTCTAAGTTTATCCAATATTAAGGGGGGGGGAGGGGAGAAAAAATGAATTTAAGAAAAATTTTAAACTACACTTCTACTTTTTTTTAACTCTTTCCAACCTAGTTGAAAAGTGTTTATGACTTCGGTTTGTCTGGCCGTCTGTCCGTGCTCTAACTCCCGTAAATATGCTCGGATTGCTCTGCAATTTTTATATGTTATTGTCGTTATCTATAGCATGTTCCCTATTTCAACGGAAGTGTGTAGCACTTATAGTTTTTTTACAGGGACACTCAAAAGAATTTCGTTACATTACGGTCAATGGGGAAAAATCATTTGCGGTTTATTTTAATGATGTTACACAATTTCAAACACATTGTAATTGATATATATCACTAAGGTGCGTTACAAGAAGCTTAATATGGAATAGGGTGTGCATAGCACTTATAGTTACTTTACAGGGACAGTCAAAAGAATTCCGTTACATTACGTCTATGGAGAAAAATCGTCTGCGGTTTATTTAAGTAATGTTTCACTATTTTAAACGCATTGAAATTTATATATATCACTAAGGTGCATTACAAGAGGCTTACTACAGAATATTGTGTGTATAGCAGTCATCGTTCATTTACAAGGACACACAAAATAATTCTCTACTGTCTGTTAACAATAATTCCTGGAAGTGCGTTTTAAGTTACTGAACGCGATTTTAAATTTAACTCACTTTTTGTCTATTACGTGGTGTGTATAAATTCTGTAGATCATATACAGGGAAGCACAAAAGTTCGCGAACACATTTCCGTTTATTAACAGAAACTCCAGAAGGAGAATTTTAAACTGTGCTACGCGTTTCCTAACTGAACTAAAATTTAGCATCCTATGTAGTATATATACAAATCTATAGATCATATACAGGGCTTTATTTACTTAGATGTTATCTTTCAGCTTATTAAACGGTATGATTTGTAAAATTATTTTGGAAGCGTTGGAAAGTGTTACATAATCTATGCTTGACGCATGATTTTTCATTCTTGTTTAATCATACCTTTCTTACAAAATTTTTTTATAACTATAAGGATCACATTTCTAATCACATTATTATTTAAACAAAAATAAATAAAATTTTGTGACACATGTAAAAATACAGTAAAAAGGATTATTTACTTATACATTTTTCATTTTTAAAAAATAAGCGAATTATATTATTGCAAATATGATCTTTATTTCATTAAAATAAAAAATAAATAAAACAATAAGGAACGTTAATTGAAGAATAGCAAGTAAATTGAGAAATATATCTTGAAGTTTTAGCATTTTGTACTGATGTATTGGAAAAACATAAACTGAGAAAAATAAAGATTGTAACTCTGGATCATTTAAAAGGATGGTTAGTTGATTTTATGAAGGCCGATTATCTACACCAGGGATATAGGCCCTAGGGGGGAGTGCCCTCCGTGGTGGTCTTTCTAAGGGACCCTAACCCGTATTTACGACAAGGTTCGAAGAAAACTACGAACGGTTAGGTCGACGAGCGCGACAGGGGTTTGAACCCAGCACCTCCCATCTACCAGCTTTGAGAGCAGAACCTCTCAGCCACTGGTGGAGCCTCGTTTAAAAGGAAATAGATGAAGTAAAAACCTTTTTCCCATATTTACAATTTTTGGATCTTTTATGTATCTTCACTTGACTATTAAAATTGAATATTTTATTTATTTGTTTTATTAAATCGAAAATCGATTGACTGGTTAAATAAAAATAATTTAAGTTAAAATATATTCTATTTTGTATTAAATAAATAGTAATATAAAACATGTATACATGTTTATTATCTGATGAGAACATTGTTTGGCGAAGTATATTAGCGGCTATTTCAGCCGCTAATATACTTCGCCAAACAATGTTCGCGAGCAAATCGCGAGATAATCTGTGACAGATAATCACATCCCTAATTTCGATGTGGTGATGACTTTTAATAGATGCAAATTCCTATTTTTGAAAGAAAGAAATTAATGGGCTTTTCAAGAAATTTTTCCTCAAATACATACCAAACCTGTCAATAGAATGCTTAAATTAACAAAGTTATTATTATTATTGTTATTATTATTATTATTCAGATGAAACAGAATGGAGAAAGGTTCAATTTAGAATTATTTTTAAATAGATAATAAGTTAAATTTTTGTATCACAAAATAATTTTCCTCCATTCATCCATAAAAGTATATGATATTCTCATTCAGATACCAAATAACTGATCCATTAAATTTACTTTGAAATTTGCCTTTTAAAAGTCAGCAAAAATTAGACTTAAGAAATATTTTGAGAATCAAAGTCATAAAAAGGCAACAGTCATCTATTATTAAAAGTAGGTTTTACTTTTATAGGACGTCATCTATTATTAAAAAGGATATTTTGTCTTATAACTTCAATTGAAGCAGATGCGTTAATTTAATTTGAAATAAGAACATCTTAATCTTTTGTGGATGAAAGTAATTTCTTCATTGCGTGTCATAAGATTTAAGGTTAATCTCAAAAAATATTTTTCCCGCGAAATTTTCTAACCATCTTCTGACACTTGCAGACATGACTATTGAATTGATTTGGATTAGAATAATCTTTTCCAATTTTCGATAAACAAATTACATCTTGAATTATAAGCGATTGCTCTTTCATGACGATCTTTATCGGACTATCACGTCTGGAAATTCAGTTTAAAACGCCAACTTTGGCAGCATTTTGTGAAACATTATATTTCTTTAACGAAAAATGCAATAACCGTTCGATTTCATATTTTCTAAATAAGAGCACCTGCCAATCACATGCGTTTACAAACAAATATATGTATTCAGAAATTTGTCAGAAAGTAGCCAGTTTGGATTTGAAAACAGTCTTAAGTACAGATTAAGAAATTAAATTTCTTTACTCCACTTTTGGCTGCATATTTTTTAAATGATAATGCAATTCTTGGTTTTGAATTGGAAATAATTTAATGTTCGACTTCTTATTGTTTTTATTTTCTAAACATAGTCGTGCATAAATCTAAAAAATATATATATTCAGTTAAAAGTTGAAATTTATAAATTTATCAATAAACATTTTTTAAGTTTCAGTTATAAAACATAACGCAACCACCTTAGAATTTTAAATGTTTTTTAGATTATGGAAAAAATATAAAGCTTCGAAAAAAAATTACATTTTACTACCTCTAGGGTTCAAAACAAGTTAATAATAATAATGATGATAGTAAAAAACAATAATAATAATAAGTACTAATTCGCGTTCATAGGAGTACTCGTATTCCAGCAGCAAAAATTTTCGTGTATTTATTTATTTATTTTTTTTTTACATTATTTTTCAAAACATTAGAGAGAATACATTTTGAGATGAAAATTATTTCTAACATATTAATTTAAAACACGAAATATCTTTATATAAATGTTAATATTGAATTATGCTTAAGGTTCTTGAAGAAGCCTAGAATGCTATATCTGAAGACTTAGTCAATAAGAAATCTGACAAAAATCTGTTTTCCATATCTGATTAGTCAGATAGTTTAAAAATATATTTCTGGACGAAAGATAAAATGTTTGAAAGAACAAAAAAGAATCACTGTCATTATTAAGCAACAACTGTTATTGATTTCTAAAATTTTCTCTTCCAAAATAATTTAAAAAATTTTCCCAACGTTTAAAATTCTTGTGTGAAAAACATATTAGATTTTTTCCAAGTTTAAGAAAAAACATTATTTTTGATAGCCAAAATTATCGCTAAAGCAGCCAATTTAGCAAATAAATTAACACTAAGTGTATCCAAGTCCTATCTTAGAGAGAAAAGATATTCTCTCTTTTTTTTAACAAAAGAAACTGTCACTTTATGCTCCTATGTAAACAAATGGGATATATGTGCATGGTGAGTGCAGTTCGTACATTTCCTTAACAAAAGAGGGATTAGCTTGAGTGCCAGTTAGCCGGTCTTCTATGTGGCTCCGCTGACAATACAACATTTTAATAGTTTAGAACTTAATTACAAATTAATTTTAAGGGGTTTTTCCACTAGCCGGTTCCAGGTGATCAAACGCCAAACATTTTTTATGATTACAACTGTTTATAAGTTAAAAAACAATAGAGTTAATTATGCACCAAACCTCTCTCACTAAAATATGATGGCTTTGAAACTGCAAAAACGAGAAACAGTAAAACCTCCATAACGTAACTCTCAAAAAGCGAACACCTCTATTTACCAGGCATTTTTTCAATATCAGGCATTTTTTCAATTTATAATATTTGTATGTTTTTACCTCTGAATAACGGACGGATTCCGCAGGTCCGGGATGTCCGCTATTCAGAGGTTTTACTGTATTATAAACACTTAAAAGTAGAAAATATAAATAAAAAGAAAAGAGTATAATAATTTTAAATAAAAATACTTTTTATCATTTAATAGTTTAATATCAATTAAATTATGATTGTAAGTTGAGAAAACAATTTAGAAAAAAAAAAATAGTATAAATAATGCTTTTTTCCTTTCTTCTTGCTATATCTTAAAAATGAAACAGAGCAAAAATTATAATTTTTATTAATAAATTCAATTCTCTATCAAGTGTAAATCAAGGAAGTGAATTTTCAATAATCAGGGCCCACGCCAAATTAACGTTTTATAACGGAGAATTTTTGGGGCAATAAGAATTGCAGTCATGAAATTAGGCGTGATTTTTAAGATGAGCATTGAATGCTTGTGAAAAAAGTGTTTAATTTTTTTTTTTTTTTTTTTTTGTTATTTATAGGCATCACAGAACTTTTACCCAAATGAAAAGAAAAATCAGAATTCCATAACAAATAATCAGAAAAGAAAAAAATAACATTACTTACTCGAACTGTTTAAAATGAGTTGTGTTTGTTTACATTTAAATTATGTCAAGAAAAGATCGTGAAGTTGAGTTGGATAGCATTTCACCTAACATAATTGTGCTAAACTCATTTTTGTTTACCGTTGTGGATTCTTTTTAAAAGCCAGGAAACACTGCAAAATTCATCGCTGGCGAACTTGTTATTACAGAACGAATGCTTACCTATATGTTTAACATTTTTATCACTCACAGAAAAACGAATCTCTTATGTTTACTTTCAATGGAATTAGATTTTGGGCTGTCAGCTGAATTTCAACTGAAGTTATCTCAGATTATAGACATTTGAATATAGCGCATGTCTCAAAAAAAAAATTAAATAATATTTTCAAAATGTAACTTTTATGCAGTTTTATTCGAAAAAATAAATTTGAGTAAAAATGGCCGCTTGGTCTATGAAACGCGATGCGATCAGCCCATCTGTTTGAGACAATCACATGATTTACGCTATTATAATATAAATTATTAATTATCATATTCACCGAATGTTAAATAAAAATATATTTGTACCTGTCTTCAATACTTGCATTTAAATTAATAATATATAATTAAAAATTAGTGTTTTTCATCATGTGCGACCTAAGTGAATATACATGTTTCAAGTTTTGTAACACTAAACAACATATGAAGTCTACTAATGTAAATTTAAACAATTACAACTTTAAAAAAAATTAAATTATACCCGATCCCTTAAAAGTTATACTAGCTAAAAATAAATAAACATACAGTTTGAAGAAATAAACACACATGTGAAAAAACAATAAATTTTATTTATTTTGATGTTTTAAATAATACATTTTGAATATTTTTATATTAAGGTTAGATAAAGAGCACACACTGATACAATCAACTCCATTTGAAAACACAGATGCAACAAAATCTAAATTCCCAAGCTTCAACATGTCCTCCAACTGCTGAAACATTTTGACGATTATTAAACATAAAACACAGGTGAAGACGACTATGTTGGTTTTAGAATGCGGCCACTACATTCATAAATTCGATTCAATATAGTCAATAAATTTTACTCTGTGGATGAGATGAGTTTAAACATTATCACAAGTTCATTTTCCGGGAGTAAATTATCAAGCGTAAGTTTGGGCTTAATTAAATATGGTAAGTGTTTTGTATACATATGATAAATAAGTTTCTTATTTAAATCATAAGCTATTTCTTATAAATTTTATAAGTAACTAGCCGGTCGTTTCCGAGTGGGGCCCGGATACATAGTGCCGCTTGGGGCCCAGAAAGTGCAACCAGAAAAATATAAATAAAATACTTTAAATTAAAAGTATACGAAAATAACTAATAAGAATATAAAAAAGCACTTAAATAAAGATTTCGCGACGTATTTTTTTTTTCATGAGCCTTCTGACAAAATACTACTGGGCCCTAACCGTGATTATCTAAGGGGTGGGGCTCAAGTAGTACTTTGTATCTGGGCCCCACTCGGAAGCGACCAGCTAGTATATAATTAAAAATCAGCAATAGTTCTGTTTTTCGTCTAATCTTCCGCAATCGGGTTCATAGCCGATGTTGCCCACAAACTCGCCAGCTCTAAAATCACTGGGGAAATACATGATTAACTACTTTTTTTTTTTGTAGACTTGTAAAGTGGAGTTTCACATTCTTACTTAAAACTGCTGCTGAGATATGGCACAATTACCTAAAATTTTCGACACACAGTGTGACCCTCTTGATGGATTATTATCTAAAATTGCTGAAATACATAGTTACCTATTTTCTAGTACATTTGTTATCCTAAATTTCACGCATCTACCTATTACTGAGATATCGCAAAATAACATAGGAAATCCGACCCCCATTTAACCCTCTTTAGTGTGGCTGAATTTCTAAAATCGCGGAAATACATGTTTAACTATTTTTAGTAGATTTGTTATCCTGAATCTGTAATTTCAAGCTCATAACTAAAAATGCTGCGAACATTCGAAATGACCTAAAATTTTCGCCCCCATTTAGCCCCCCCCCCCCACTTAATGGGTGAATTTCTAAAATCGCTGAAATATGTGTTTAATTATTTTTATAGCGGATTTGTTATCCTGAATTTCACGCTCTTATCCAAAACTACTGATGAGATATGGTGAAAAGGTGAAATCATCGAAAATTATTGACCCCCTCCCATTTAACTCCCTTACTCGTTGAATTTCTAAAATCGCCTAAAATGCATGTTTAACTATTCTTTAGTAGATTTGTAATCCCGAAATTCACGCTCCTAACTATAACTTCAACTGAGATATGGCAAAATGGCGTAAAACATTCGACCCCCATTTAACCCACCTTAGTGTCTGAATTTCTAAAATCGATGAAATATGTGTTTAAATATTTTTTAGTAGATTTGTTATCCTGAGTTTCATGATTCTACCTATAATTTCTAGAGATATGGCAAAATGACCTAAAATATTTGACCTCCTATTTAACCCCCTTTAGTTTCTGAATTTCTAAAATTGCTGAAATATATGTTTATCTATATTTTTTGTAGATTTGTTATCTCGAATTCCGAGTTCCTAACTAAAAATGCTGTTGAGATATAGCAAACAGGCAAAATGACCTAAACCGTTCCACCCCTCATTTAACCCCCTTAATTGTTGAATTTCTAAAATCGCTGAAATATGTGTTTAATTATTTTTTTAGTAGATTTGTTATCCTGAATTTCACGTTCCTGTCTAAAACTGCTGCTGAGATATGGCGAAAACGTGAAATGACTAAAAACTTTCGACCCCCATTTAACCCCCTTAGTGGTTGAATTTTTAAAATCGCTGAAATATGTGTTTAACTAACTTTTAGTACATTTGTTATCTTGAATTTCGCGCTTTTAACTAAAACTGTTGTTGAAATATGGTGAAAAGGCAAAATGACCTAAAACTATAGACCCCCCATTTAACCCCCTTGGTGGTTGAATTTCTAAAATCGCTGAAATACGTGCTTAGTTATCTTTTTAGTAGATTTGTAATCTTGAAGCTCACGCTCTTACCTAAAACTGCTGATGACTGATGAGATATGGTGAAAATGTGAAATCACCAAAATTTTCGAACCCCCCTTTAACCCACTTAGTGGTTGAATTTCTACAATCGCCTGATATACATGTTTAACTATTCTTTAGTAAAATTGTTATCCCAAATTTCAGGCTCCTACTTAAAACTCCTGCTGAGATATGCTGGAAAGACGAAATTATCTAAAACTTTCGACCCCCCATTTGACCCCCTTATGCTGTGAATTTTCAAAAATCCTTTCTTAGTACGCGCTTACATTGTGTAAAGAACATGTCTTCCAAATTTCATTGTTCTAGGACAAACGGTTGAGGCTCGGTGTTGATTATGAGAAAATCAAGCTACTCCTTTAAGTATAGATAATTGCTTAACTTAGTATTGAGAATACTTCTTTAAATATTTAATATGCATAATAGAATTATTATAATTCAAAACTAAAATTGTGTTATTAGCAATAAACGATGAAATATTATGGCTGGAATTGCGGTGCCTCGTTTAAGATCAATCTTGAGCGTAAGTCTGACTTACGATATAAACAAAGCGTAATCCGTATTGCAGTGCCTCGCGATCTTACGCTAACCCGAAAGCTATCTTACGACGAAGCGTAAGTGTATGCGCGCGCAACCACAACAAATCTAACTACGGCCTCTGATTGACTGACTGCAGGAGGACTTACGCTTAAGCAGGACTTACGATGAGGCACCGCAATACGAAGTTAAGTTAGATCGCAGGAACGCCCATCCTACGATCGAGCGTAAGATTTAAGATAGCGAGGCACCGCAATCCCAGCCAAAATCTTACATTAAATGCAAAAATTTTATATTGAAATTCATACCAACTGTTAATATCCATAATTATTCTATTTTGTGTTAGAATCTAATTTTATTTGCAATTTACTTGGAATCTTGGAGTAACTTGGAGTTTACTTGCATTTATTTATTTCACACATAACTATTATATTTAGGTTACACTTTACAAACACGACATCACATGGTTGGTTTTAGTTGGTTTTGCCCATGGGCCCGGTGAGCAGCTTTTTATCTCTATACTGCTGTCATACTCCGCAAGTACCAGACTCCTACAAAAGGTGAAACAATAGGAAAAATCCTGCTACCAGCAGACGCCGAAACTCAAACTAGACCTGACACTTAGTCTACCCAGCACCGTCAATCCATCCAGGACAATATATATAGATCTCATCCAACAGCTGAGATAACCAAGCTAGATGTTCGCCTTCATTGCGCCCAGTCGTAGCAAAAATAGCATCGTACGAGATATTCTTCGATACCTGTAACTTCCGAAACACTATGTCACGAAGTCCCGAAAACCTCTTACACCTCAAAACTAGATGCTCCTCAGTTTGATCTTCCATCCCACATAGGACACACGTCGCTACCCCACGTCCAAGAAACCTCTTGTGCCGGGCCTGTGTTAAAACTGTCTTCGCCAAAAACCTAGCAAAGAGAACACCACTTTTTCTCCGTAATGATTCATGCGGATGCCCAATGTTAACATAGTTCCAACCACGACCAGTATTATTTTTCCGATATTGCTCCCAACCCCAATCAGATTCTGTCTCTTCCTAGCCAGATTATCCACACATTCATTTATATCTATCCCTTTGTGTCCAGGTACCCAAATGAAAGTCATCTTATACTTATCAGTCCTCTCCCTGTTAATCTCAACTGTGTAATAATAGCCACTGATTTCCGGTTTACGTTTTGTAGAGCCATCAGAACACTTTTAGCGTCCGTGAAAAACATATAACTTTCACTATCCACCACATAAAGCTTAATTGCTACCAACAAAGCTATAGCTTCAGCCGTAAAAATCGAATTGATGTTTGGAATCTGAAAAACCAATTGACTACTTGTATTCTGATTAACCATCCCAATTGTTGTAGTATAAATATCTTTTGAAGCATCAGTTGCAATGAAAGTAGCCGTATATTTATGCATCTGAGAAAAACTATAAAAGGAATTCTTGATCACATCGTCCGGAAAGTCTTTATTTTGGAACGCCCATGTATTAACAAATATCCGAAAATGATCATTGATTCTTGCCCCCCACTTATAAATCACCATTTCATTAATGTCCGTGCCATAACTTCTAAGGATATTCAATTCCCTGTAGAGTAAGTCTTTCGAAAGAACTTCCGTATGATCTGGTATTTAATTTCCGAGATAGTCCTTTTGATAGCAAGATACTCGATTCTCAGTCCACTCCTCCACACCCCACTTTCCTGTAATAAACCCGGGATTGGGCACCACTTAGGCAAACCACTAGCCCACCGTAAACCCATATTATGGATCACCTGGAGTTACCGACCTTCCGCTTTGTTAGCATGCATTAAAATCCGTGGATTCCCATCTAACAGGGACCCCATCATACTCCTTGTTATTCGTAATATGTGTTTGGTTTCAGTCCCCCAACTCATCCCTGCATTCACTTTAAGCATATTCAGCCGTTTGCGAGATTTTCCCTTAACATAGCAATATGGTCATTTAAGTTCCCTTGGTGATTTAAATATACCCATAAGACTCTTAGAGTACCAGAAAATTCCACCTCCTGACCTCTAATCTTGAAAGTATCATCCTCTACATCCTGCCATCTCCCAATCTTCATGATTTGACATTTGTTCGGATTAACCTCTAGATTCCAAGCCTGTAACCATTGAATAACCCTGGTGATATTCTTCTGTAAAACCCCCTTTAACCAAAACACGTTATCATGAAAGCCATATAGGAAGATATCATCAGCATACACCACAAAATGGATACACGAATCGAAAATTTCAAAAATGTCCGCTAAGTAAATTGCAAAAAGAAAAGGTGAGAGAGGACTTCCCTGTAAAAGACCCCTGTGATACTTGAACGGAACAGACAACGAACCCTTCCATTTCACCCGAATCCTTAACCCTTGAACCAGATTCTGAATTGTTACACTGAGATCCGCCCCAAGTCCCAACTTTTTTAATTTTAAGAACAAACCCATCCCACCAGACATTATCATAGGCCCCTTTGATATCTAATGCAACCAAAAAAAACCTTTCCGCTTTGATTGCCTTGCCCTCCTGATATCCCTGTAGATTTTGTAAGACGCAGCTTCACAATCCCTAAATGGGATAAACCCATAATGATTCCTGTGGAAAATCTTCTTTTCCATGCTCCAATTAAGCAAAGTTTCCAAGATCATTTTTTCAAAAATCTTTTTGCTAGTAACAGTTAGCGCAATAGGTCTATACCCCCGTACATCATTGATCATTCCTATTTTTCCCCTGTTTTTTGATAGGAAGCATTATAACATCTTTCCAAATCTCTGGGATAATCTTTATCTCCAAAATCGCATTATACATCTCCAGGGGTTGTGTGAGCGTCCTAATTTTCAGTTTTTTAAAAAAGTTCATCTTTATCCCGTCAATACCAGGAGTCGTTGATTTGCCTTTCCTAATTATATTTTGTAACTGCTCCATGGTGAATTTTAGTTCAATTCCATCATCCCCCGAGAAATCGATTGGAATACATTGTACAACCGGACAGTTTTGAAAAATTATTGATAATGCATTTGCTTGGGAAGACGCATCTGGTGGACAATTCGGTAAGCCGAAATCCGAGTTCACCTCCCTATCATTCTTCTTATTAATCCCACGAATAATTTTGATAACTTTCGGCCCTCTCCCAGCCTCCCTGGCAACAGTATCCCAAAAATTTGTATTGTCCTTTTTAATTTCCTTTCTAAGTTTGGCATTATATAACTTGTATTTACACAATAAGTCTACCTGGTGCAGCCGAACCGCTTTCCGATAATAGTACCGTTTCAAAGCCAACAGCCGATGGGTAACCACCCCCTACCAAGGCGGAATATTCACACTATTAGTTGGAAACCGTTCCGTACAATTATCTATAAGCTGGGTAATAGTCTTAGCCCACTTATCCAAGCCCTCATCATATACATGTTCACCAAAAGCAGCCACTGCCGAGCCTACTCTTTCCCAATTTATCAGTGCCCAAATATCCCTCCTGTCCTCACAACTACTGTTAGATACTTGAATCTCAATAGGATAGTGATCTGAGCCCATCGGATCTGAATGAACAACCACATTGAACTCACCCGTTAAATTACCCGAAACCATACCCAAATCTAGTAGAGAACCACTACCCCCGCCATTAAATCTCGTAACCTGATCCGTATTCATAAGCACAACATCATTACGATTTATCCAGTTCACAAGATTAACAATTTTATGGCCTTTTGGATTAGTATGCCAGTTGAGGAAATTAATGTTGAAATCACCAACAATAAAGTAATTATCACCTATCATACCTTTGATATTATCCAACCAATTGGTAGCCACAAAGTCTTTGGGCGCGTAAATATTTATAATGGCAATCCAACGCTTTTTGTACCAAATATTTATCCCTTGAGTCTCATGATCCCGGTCAATAGTAGGCAGGTTAATGATTTTAACTGGTATCCGCTTGTGAACCGGCAAAAACAAATCGCCTCCCCCCTCGATAAATTTCCTGTCCTGTCAGCACGAAAAATGTTCCTATCCCTAAAAAATAAATTATGATTATCCTTGAGCAGTGACTCCTGAAATTCCAAACCACACTATTGCGGTATATTCTAGTACGAAGCCCGGGCAAGTTGGTCCTTATGCCTCTAATATTCCATTGTATCATAAAAGTCTCCATTAAACAAAAACCCGAACACGCAAACTTAACACCAGCCACAAAAAAGATAAATGAAATAAAACAACAACCACTTACTCAAAAAAGACTTTCCAAAACAAACACCAGAAAACAACAATCCGAAAAACCCTAATTACCATACAACAAACAGCAGCGTCACCACAAATCCAACAGCTTTATACGTCCCCCGAATCTGTTATCATTTCCTCACTATCCGGAGATATATGAGTCTGGGACTTTTCACTATGCTGACTTTGCTCACCAATTTTTAATTTCTTATTTCTCAAGCAGTTGTATAATTCAGTCATGACATCTCTGTTCACCACTTTATTTTTTCCAGTTGCTTCTTTCGTATTTTCTTCCGGTACATTTGTTTTTTAGCGTCAGATTTCTGCTGCAGATTATCCAATACTTCCCAAAGATGCATTATAAAGTCCATTATTTTTTTAACTTATCTTCTATAACCAGAGCCAATTTGTGAAGATTACCTTCCATCTTTTCTTTTTCCACGTGTTGTTTCGTCTTTGCCGCGTAGCTGTTTGATAATCTGGAGTTGCATTGTCTGCGTGCTTCTGCTAAAGTTATATGATTTTCGCATTTAAATTTTAAAATTTATCTCTTTTTTTTCTGACTTTACATTCTATATTGTCTGCCTCATGTTCTTTTCCACAATTTTCACATCGTACTTCTGTTTCGTTGCATGTTATTTCCGGGTGAGTTTTACTGCAACGTTTACATTTTCTCTCGTTTGGACATTTATTAGTCCAGTGCGTAAAACTTTGGCAAATATTACAGCGCCTAGGTCGATCTATGAACAATCTGATCTTCTGCCTTACATAAAACATTTTGACATACTCCGGTAATTTATGGCCATAAATGGTAATAAGTACCGTTCCCGTGGGAACCATTCGTCCCTCGTTTCTTGGCATAAATCTCTTGACATTTTGAATAATAATTTCATTTTCTTCTCCTATTTCTTCCTGAATTTCTTTAAGCGTTATGTCTACATCTAATCTAAAAATTAAAAATCTTGTGGTGATGTTTTCATTCATTAAGCTATGTTTAACCTGTCTGTCGAATATTTTCTTTCAGCTAATTATTTCCTGAGCACATTCATAACTTTTCGTAGTTATAAGGATTTTATTGTTTCGAGTGTATTGAAAAGTATCTATCTCGCTGTGTCTGTCGAAGGCCTTCTTTATTTCGTGTTTCACTTGGATTGGGTTTAACTTTTTAAAACTTCCTTGTTGACATTCTGTAATGATAACATATTCTTTGAGTTCAGGAATAATATTAATTTGTTCGTCTGCCCCTCTTCCGTCATTCCAGTTCTATTTCTTATAATCCTCTCTTTCTAAAACAGGACTGGCTTTAATTTTGATCTCGGACTCCGCCTTGGCTGCCGAAGGTATCCCGAGACCTTCTCACACTTGACGACTCTATGTCAATGAAGTTTCAGCGCCACCAAAATACAAATAAATATGGCCAAATACTACTTTGAATTACCACAAAATAACCACCTTTAAAGCACCACCGCTAATAAAATAACTCAACACATGTTGGTTGAATCACAGTCAGAGCTGCGAAAACCTACTCGCTCTCACCGGGCTCCAACCGCGGAAAAACGACATCACATAAAATAACATAACTTAGCGCTCTCATTATTCTAGGTTACAGTTAATATCCTTGTACCGTCTCGTTTATGGTTAATGTCTTAATACCACATTTCCATTTCTTCAAAGGTTCATTCTCTGCGGAGAGCGAGCAACTCGTCCACTTCTGGTGGTATACTGATCCTGGTGCTTTCGTGGAGACATCATGTAATCACGTTTACCATTGTTACGGGATAGATGAAGATTCTGACAGCGTGGTTTGGTTGGGCTAGAAACTCTCTGTGGTGTTGGAGACTCCTTACTGGAAACTTCACCCACATCATCAGCCTCCGGCTGGAAATTAGCTGATAGGATAAGATGCATTCTGTTTCGTCGATATATATTTTTTCCAGATTTGACTATGTACGAACGTGAATAATCTAATCTCTGCTGAACCGTACCAGTAGCTCGCTTGTCCGTTATCCACACTCCATCTCCAACATTAAGATTACTGAGGTCTCGTATCCCGTGACTTGGTTGTAGTTGTCTCTTTGCCGTTCTATTATTTTCTCTTCCTTCCTTTGAATTTCAGCCCTGTTTTCAATCTTTGGCTCCAGTTAAGATCTTGCAATTGGCAGGGTTGTCTTAATACGCCGATTCATGAGAAGTTCTGCAGGACTGAGGCCTTTCTCCAATGGTGATGCTCTATATGCTATTAAAAAAGGTAAGGTTCTTCAGCTTGTTTGAGTCGCAGCTTGGTGGTTTTTAGTGCAGATTCAATGAAACCATTACTTTGGTAGTACCTAGTACTTGAAGTGATATGACGAAATCCTGAGAATTTTGAAAATTTAGTTGAGTTAATCGGCTTAAATTGGAGAACATTGTCAGATCTGACCACATTAGGAATACCATGTCTGGCAAAGATAGATTTTCAATGCAGAATTATTTCCTCAGAAGTTGGTCTTTCCAGTTTTTCGATTTCAGGCTATCATGAGAAGTAATCGATCACGATTAAATACCAAAATCTATGAAACTTAAAAAGATCCATGCCCACAAATCCCCATGGTCTTTCAGGAAATTCAGTAGGAATAAGAGGTTGATGGCGATTAGTGGTCTCCTTGATACATGATGTATAAAAAATTGCACATCATTTCTTCAATTTCTCTATTTATTCCAGGTCAATGGACAGATGATCTTGCTCTCGCATGGCACTTCGTAATTCCCAAATGTCCCTTATGAATTTGTAGCAAAACATTTTTTTCGCTGATTGGCAGGAATGATGATTCGACAGCCCTTCATTATGATTCCCTCTTGGATTGATATTTCATATCAGTGTTTCCAATAGGGTAGATAACTTGGTTCTAAATTTTCCTTGATTGCCAGCCGTTAAGGATTAAATTTTCACGTTCTTTGCATGTTGCGTCAGACTTTTGGGATTGTCGTAACTCTTTTAACATGTTACACGAAGCTGGTAATGAGGAAATTACCATACGGATTATAAGCATCAATTTCTTCCTCCAATTCGTCAAAATTCTCTTTAGTTTCTTGCGGTTTTCTGTCTATAATCTGAACAAATTACGATCACTGCGAAAGGAAACGGTTAGATTACATGTACCCGAATAAAGATATTAAAGCTAGCCCTTTTGATTAGACATAAAATAGATTTTTTATATAAGATATTATAACCGAAATAAAGGAATCTAAATTAGAAAATAAGTTATTTTGAGTATATTAATTTACTAATATATGATTTTGTATCATAAAAGTGCCAAACCCGACCCGACTCGGGTTGAAATCCAAAAGTCAAAATATTTTCTCCGACGACAATTGAATTTTGACCCCGGCGGGGGGGGGACGGACCCCCCCCCTCTAGCGCCGCCCTTGCTATAATATTAACAATAATTAAATTCAAAATTTGTGCAGCCTATTGTCGTATAGTCATTGAGCGTATTTTTTTATAAGCATAAAAAGTTTCAGAGCTGAAATTTGCTGTTTCTGTCTTTTGCAATCTGATGAGGTAATTATATGATGTTTTTCACCATGTTACTTTTTTGACAATATATTGATGGATGCTTCCATTTTCGAAAGAGCTTACTGAAGGTGCAAAACAGTGTGTCAAAATTAGCTGTTCTCAAGAAGAAATATAAAATTTTAGCAAAAATGCATCTTTGGTATATTAGAAATTGCTAACTAAATGAGGGTCAGCAGAAAAATATAAAAAATTACTTTCTTTGCTTGGCAAAATGAATTGACATCCTGCTTCAATATAGCGAGAGCAAGATTCATCTTGAACAACTTTTATGTCAGTAAATCACATTAAAAATTGATAAAACATGAACTATTTTTCCCCATGGTCGAATTGTGATGAGAAAATACGTACGTAGATACAATATTTAATTATTAAACACTTTCAGGGACAAGTAATTGTGTTTTTGTAATGATAAATTAACACAAGAATTTTCGAAAAACTATATTTGACAATTAGAAAATGCAATTTTACGACGTTTTTCTCCAAAATTATAAAAGGAAAAATTTTATTTAAAAAATTCTGGTACAAATTCTAATTAAATTTAAGTGGTATAAGTAATTTCCCACAGCCCTTCAAGGTGTTAAAAAAAATCCTTTTGTATGGAGAAAATTGCACTATCTTCTTTTCGTCTGCCATTTTAAACAAACAAACATATCTCAAGTGCTCCTTTACACTGTTTCTATTTCTAAATATAAATAATTTCAGTTTCGTTTTAGAGTGAGTCCAGTTTTAAGAAAAATGCCACTGTCATTCAGAGTTACAAGCAAATTTTCTTAATGGAAACAATTTTTGGATTTTTATTCTACTCCAGTTAGCAGGAGAAGAAGTTTTCACTTTCCTAATCTAATCGTAAATAAAAGTGCTTTAAAATATTTTATGTCAATTTGTCATATTTTCCGAATAAAAGTGAAAAGTGAGCATGTTTGATACGATTTCTGTTTGCTTTGACAGACTAATATGGCCATTCGATTACAGTTGTAACTACAGCTACTAAACTATGTCTGTATTTAGTTAATCTCACAGACTTCTCATAACTCGACTAAGAATTGGTAACCTTTTCTTGAAGTCAACATCTCCAGCCCACAATCACGTAATAGTGGGCTGAGGCAGCGCGCCAAATCGTTTTTCCCCGACAAAATCTGCTTTCAATTTCTGGATTCCCTTCGAAACTTTATTGCGTCTGCGTTCCTCTGGAATTGACTGCACTTTCTCTTTACCTTTTAATTTTCTGTGCCAAATTCGTCTTGCTCATTATAGAAATTTGAAATTATAAGTCATGAAATCAAATATTATTTTATTATATACAAATTTAATAAAAATTAAATTTTTATAACATTTAATTTGTTTATTGCAATTTTGTCTTTTGGCCGTGTGTAGATTTTACACATATAAAATCTGTAACGTTAGGTGTTGAAATTAGTTAGCATTTACGTTTGTTAACATATACCTTACGACAAGTGTTACACACAACAAAAGAAACGAAACAGTTAAAAAGAAGACTCTAACGGTTACAGTTAAATGGACATTGTCATTGATGCAATTATATTACATCTCCCCTTTCAAAAATGTTATTTAAGTTCACAGATCAAGTCTCTTTATTGTTTTTACATCTCTTCCAGACCTGGTAATGATGGGTTTGTTGTCAGTCACGCTGGGGACAGACACACTTAGATTTTTCTGCGGAGACATGTTGGAATTGTTATCAGAAGGTCGATGTTCAATTTCTAATGATAACTTCATTTTCCTTTCAATTTGGAGCTTCAACTTAGTTGGCTTGATTTGGATAGTGTTCCGTCTACATTCACCTTTAGGAATTATGAGATTATATGATCTAGGAGCAGCTTGAGACGTTATTGTTGCTGGTATCCAATTTCTCGGTGCTTGTTTTATCATCACATTTTGGCTTGGTTGTAAAGGAACACTGAATGTTGGTCTGCATGAAGATTGCGGTAGTATTTTTGCTTTAATCTAGCATCTGTTAAATGTTCTGTAATTTGGGTCATAACTTTAGGCTTTAACAATTCTTCAGCAATTGGAACTGTGGTTCGCATGTGTCTAACTGAAGAGACGTTGACAGGGCTTGTAGAGCTTAAGCCGTATGGTAGGCCTCCCTGCTTGGTTGAATTTGAATCTGAATCTGAAGAGACGTTGAGTTGGTGATCCTAAGTTTTCTCTTGGCGTATTTCTAAAATTCAGTAACGTGAATTGTATATCTTAGCTTGATATCTTACATTTTCTTAGCAAATTCTTTGCTGTCTGGACAGCTCTCTGTGCTAGACCATTGACTTTTGGATATAAGGGACTTGAAATTTGAGAGGTAATCACCCATTCTTGAGAAAATTCCTTAAATTCAGAAGAATCATAATTTTTCGCACTGTCAATTTCTAAAATTGTAGGAATTCCATGGACACTAAACGAGTCTTTGAGTATTTGTATTGTAGACTTACTACCCAGGTAGCACAAGATATCGGCCAATATCCACGGCAATATTGGCCAATATTTTGAAAGTCGCTGAATGTCGTACGTCAAATTTACAATATCTGCCGATATTCACAAACATAACTTAAAATTAGCTTTAAAAAGAAAGCATTCAAAAGAGCATTTTGCATTACTTATGACATCATAATACAGAAATAGTATTCTAAACAATAAAATTGAATAATTTTGCCATTTTTAAGAAACTTGACTTTTTAATGCCTTATTTTTAATATTTGTTTACATTGGCCAATGTTGTAAAAATGATATTACTATTAGGACATTCAGGGATATCTATCGACATTCGTAAAAAAAACATCATTTTTCGGACATTTCAAAATATCTGTCGACATTCAGCATATCTGACGAAGTTTGAAATCTTGACCGAAATGAACGGAAAGTTCTAAAAGACCGCCCATTTGTGTAGTTTTCGTCAGTGTGCACTTGATGGAGGCGTCGGGCGTGAAATTTGCACAGAAAGAAAAAGGTCTATATTAAAATTTTCTGTAAGAGTCTATAGTTATTTTTATATGTAAAAAAAGCATGTGAAAATTTGTGTTTTATAAAAAACTAAAGATGCTTTTATACTATCTTTATACTATGTATTTTATACTAATTTTTAAAATGTTCTTACAAGAAAAAAAAATCAATTTATGTAATTTTTAAATGGATGGTTGTTTATCTTTTTAAAATGCTTTCGAATTTCCTACTTTTATAAGAATTTTATTTTTTATTATTGAAAGAATACAAGTTTAGTTTCAACAATAGATCACTGAATTTTAAATTAGACACTATTAATAATATATATTTTTTATACAGTTCATCTAAGTAATTATTATTATTATATAATAGTAAGCTTTTGGTACTAATTTATGTGCGTGTTAACTTTGTGTAGTGCATCAATTTTTGAAAAAATGTACACATATTTCTGACTTAAAATTAATAAAAAAATATATATATTTAATTTCTCACAAAACAAAATTGAAATTAATGGGTTGTTAAAACTTTCTTTATAGTTTTTTGCAATTGCAAAAAACTATAAAGAAAAGGGGAACACGTTATTTTTTACACAACAAGCTTTAAAATTTCTTATTTCCTTTAAATTTCTTACTTATTTTAAAATAATTTTTTACAAAATTTCCAACAAACTCAATAATAAAAAGTGATATTTAAATAAATCTTTGCTAAAAGATCATTCTAAAAATATGTCTATTGTGATTGAAAAATACGAGATAATTAAATGATAATTTTATCAGACATTTCTTCCCTAGTAACAAAAAACTCTACTCCCACCGGTTTTTGTTAACAGCTCTTTATAACAGGTTTGTTCTTGGGTTGTTTTTGTCTTGTTATATAACTAGACTAGACTTTACTTGAGCAGAGATTTCTCGTTTTACAATGAGAGATTTCTGTCCACCACATCTGGGGTGCAAAAAAGAGATTGTTTGTTATTCAGTAATGAAAAAATAAGTCATTTACTATCCAAAAATTTTATTCAGGAATGTTAGAAAACTATATCGCTCAATATCATATGATGATATTCAGCAATGACAGAAAAAAAATATCCCTTAATGTCAAAAAATGATATTCAGAGATGTTGGAAAATATTGGCCAACATTCACAGATGTCAAAAACTAATATTCACAAATATTATTTTAGGGGGGTCATTTAACGTTGGCCAATATCAAATTTTGATATTGGCCGATATTACATTTTGATATTGGCCAATATCTTTGTGCTACCTGGGTAGATAAATCTTTTAATAGTTTGAGATCAATGAAACCAGAATAACTATCTGTAATAAATAGATAATCAAAATATTGATAGGTAAACACATCTGATGCAAGAATTTCCCATGGTTGTTTAGGTATCTCCTTAAGAATTAATGGATCTGCCGGAGAGGTCTTCTGAGTTTTCTGACAAACGGCACAATTTTCGATCATAGAAATTATATCTCTAGACATTCCTCACCAAAACTTATACTCACGAGCTCTTCTAAGACAAATTGTAATGCTTAAATAATCTTTATGAAGATTCTCCAATGCCCGCCGTCTGTATCCCTCGGGTATGGTTACATTTCGTCCCTTTAAGATTAAATCTTTTTGAATCGATAGTTCATCCAAGAATGGTAAGTACGTCTTACAAGAATCTGAAATTACATCTTTGTTTTTGGGCCAACCAGTAGAAATGAGGTTTTTCAGTAGTATTAGATCTGGAACCGTATTTGTGAAATCCTGTAAAATTTTGAACCCTACGTCTGTGTTTGGAATTTAAAATAGAATTTGGTAGTTACTCTCTTATAACAACTCTTCATTAAGACAGTCTCTGCTTAGCAAGTCAGTTATATACGTTTCCTTATCTCGCTTATAACAAACCCTTGAAGCATACTGCTGAACCTCTAAGAAGATTTTGCAAAGTCGTGGTGGAATTCGATCGATTTGCTTTTTAAATATAGATTCTGAAGGTTTGTGATCCATCTCAATGGTTACTTTATTTCCATGTACAGTTGCTTATCTATTTAACGACATTCAAGGAACCTTAAAAAATCGTCCTTAAAAAGAATTTGTGGAAAAATAACATTTGAAAAACATTTCCCTTCACACTTTACTGGCAATTAAATTCCGCACTTTAAATTGGCACTTTAATGTATTGTCAATACATTTCTTAATATATTGGCGTGTTTAGAAATGTTTTATTTATTTATTTTAATTTATTTTATGTTTTATTTATTTATTTTATTTTTTATGTTTTATTTATTTATTTTAATTTATTTTATGCTTTATTTATTTATTTTATGTTTTATTTATTTATTTTAATTTATTTTGTATTTTATTCATTTATTTTAATTTTTTATTGATACAGATATAGTACTACATATTTTTATTGCACAAATGCAAATCGCATTCATTATACAGTATACAAGAACAACATTACAGCATACAATGTTACTTACACTATAATGAAAATATTTATAATAAATTTAAGTAAACCAATCAAATTTTTCAAAAAATCAAGAAGTGTAGATTGTTTCAATGGCAGTCTTGTTTTTAGTTCCCCTGCTTCAAATTTCTCAAGAAGGTTCAATGGGTCATTTTCCATATTTAATGAAACAATGTACAAGTGAAAAATATCCAGAGCAGAATTCGCATCTAAGTAAGGTGGTGGTATCTCGCTTTCTGTATCATCAGCTTTGTCATGATCTTCTACATCCATTTGTGATGTCTTCATGAATTTGATCTAAATTTCTGAAGTCGGTTTTAAAACATCTTCGTCACAATCGAAAAAATCTTGAACTGAAAAATCTTCATCATCAACAAGACTTTTCCATTCTTTGGTGGTGATATCTTCTGTGTCGAGTAAACATCTGTTAAATACATTTGTTCTTGAATGCCAATTCCAAATGCCCGAAAGCAGGTTTTAATTGTGTAAGGAGAAACTTTTTTCCAGGCTGATGTAATCATGTGCATGACTTCCAAAATTGTAATTTTTTTAATTTCCTTTTTGTCGGCAACATTATTTAATAATTTCCTAACTAAAGATTTTCGGTAATATACTTTTACACTGCAAATGATCTCCAGGTCTAATGGCTGCAACTTACTTCTGAAGTTAGATGGTAAAAATGAACAGACACATTTGTAAATCCTGAAATATTTGGAGGATGTGCAGGGCAATGATCGATCAAAAGTAGAATTTTTTCTTTTTTCCTTGTGCATTTTCGTATCAACATTTTTAACCCAATCAATAAAAATAGATGATGTCATCCACGCTTTATTGTTGTTGTTGTATTACCAAGGTTTTTTTTTAATGTTCTTAAAACACCTAGGTTGCTTTGATTTGCCTATAACTAGAGGTGGAAATTTCTCAGATCCATCCGAATTAGTTCACAGTAAAACAGTCAATTGCTCCTTACTGTGTTTTCCAGCAAAACATTTTTCGTTCTTACATGTCAAAAATTTATTAGGTATCATATTTTAGAATAGGCCAGTCTCGCCTGTATTAAAGATCGTAGCCATCTAATATTATCTCTAATTCACCTTTCCATTCCTCTATTATTTTTCATCCACTGAGCCACTTTCGCCGCATGTGCTTTTAAATGCAAGTCCATATATTTCTTTAAATTTCGCTAGCCAACCAACCGAAGCTTGAAGATTTTCCTATTTACATTTTTCTGCTAAAATTACAGCGTTTTCTTTGAATACTACTCCGGAAATTGAAATATTTGAAGCTTTTGCTTCATGAAACCATTGCAGAAGTGCTTTATCAAATTCTTCTGATCGGCCGCCTTGAATTTTTTGCCGTTTGGAAGCTAATCCCTACTTCTGTGCTCCTTCAAGACTTTTTTCTTTATTTGCTAAAATGCCTTTGAATGTAGACTCGGGTTGATCAACCGTTTTTGCAAATTAGACTTTTGATATACCAAAACTTTTATTCCACTCTTTAATAATTTTCACTTTTCCTGTAGCGTAAGATTGCTTTCGTTTCGATGCCACTATTCTTTCTTTCTACTCAGAATTTGGATTCGCATGGGAAATGAGCAAGAACTACTCTAAACCCCTAAGCACTCTCTCTTTGACAAAGAGCTGCGGTTGACTGGTTGGAAAGGAGGAACGGAATGTGTTTATTGGACGACGGTGGGGAGGAATGGAATGTGCTTTTGGACAAAGTTAGGGGTGGAAGGAGAAAACGAATTATCACATTCTGGACTATTACACACCTCTCCTTTAACTGTACTCGCCTTGTTTTTCTATCACAAGAATTTCCATCGCTTAAAATGATTGCAAAAAAAAAGGCATGAAAATCGTCGTTAAATAGAAATAATGTCGTCTCTTAAATAGGTACTTTTGTACTCAAAAGAGCCGGGGCCGCAAAATACCGTCCTTAAATAGAGATCGTCGTTAAGTAGAGCGACGTTAAACAGAGAGCCAACTGTATATATTAATGAAATTTTTGGTATCCAAATTTCATGGCCAGGTCTTTCTTTTCTAACTGGGGATAAGATCGTTAGGCGTCATCCATCACTGTGGATGAGAATACTATCGGTATGCCCTCTTGGAGCAGTACCGCACCTAATGCGAAGGAACTAGCATCCACTGAAATTGTAATACTTTTGTTGGGATTATAGTATTTAAGTGTCGGAGCTTCCTTCAATAATTTCTTAATTTTGTCTAATTCTCTATCTAATTTCTTATCCCAATTCCACTCTTCATTTTTCTTTAATAACAATCTCATATTATGTGTTTTGTCTGAGGATTAGGGATGAACTTATGTAGGTACTGAATCATGCCAAATAGTCTTTGTAACTCTTGTTTTCTAGTTGGTGTTTTAATTCTATCTCTATGGTTTCAACTTTCTCAATGTCGATAATGATACCATCACCAGAAAGGATATGTCCTAAATATTTAACTTCCTGGACTTCGAATTCACATTTGTCTTTATTTAGTTTTGCTCCAGCATTTCTTAATGCTTGTACGACTAATCAAGTATTTGGTCGAAGAATATTAATGTCAGGTGCATAAATCAATATATCGTCCATTGAATTTTCGACACCTGGAATGCCTTGTAGAATTTTTGCTATTACACTCTAAAAAGTCTCTGGAGCTGTTTTTATCCCGAATGGAACTCGAAGGAAGGAATATCTTCTCCATGGAGTACTAAATGTTAAGAATGATTGGGTATGAGATGAAACTCTCAGATGCCAAAAACCCTTTTTCAAATCTAATTTTGCGAAATATTTTGATCCATCTACATTAGCTGTAACTTTTTCTAAAATTTTTAACGAAAATTGTCTTTGCAAGAGTATTTTGTTCAAATTAGAAGGATCAATGCAATTTCATATTTTGGCGTTTTGTTTCACGATAACCATATGATTAGAAATTGGTGTAGCTTCATCTGTTTCCTTAACCCTTTCCGGCACAGACAAATTCTGTTCATAAAATGCGAAATTACTGACTAATACTGGAATTTACAAACTACTTACAAATTACTTTTTTAGAAAATAAGAACTCCTTATTTTAAGCTTTCATTATAAAAGCAAAATTTTCTTAAAATATTCTTGGTGCCGAATGCAAGTTTGGAATTAAAATTAAGTGTGCCCGGAGTGGGACCACTGCGCCGGAAAGGGTTAATAATCCTATTCTTAACAATTCTATCTAGCTCCTATTTGATAATTTTTCTTATCTTAAACAGAACACTTCTTGGTGGTTTGATCTCTTTTTGAGTGCATTCTTCTGCAAAATTGGCTATGTATCCGAAGTTTTTTATACACTCCATTGCTTGAAACAAGTCTTGAAATTAATCCTGCAGTGAACTAACTAGTTAATATCTTTGAATTAATCCTGCCTCCATACAGGTTAATCGACCTAGGACTGGACTAATTCCTTCATGTGCAATTATTAATTTAAGCTGTATATTCTTATCTTTAATTTTAAACCAGAATATGAGAGAAGTTTATGCACATTTGTAGGTTTTATTATTAGATGTAGATGTAATTCATCCGCTAAACGAAATGGTATAACATTGCACTAGGCACCGGTATCATGTTTCATTGGAATAGCTTTATTTTTAATTATAACGGTCTCACACAGGGCTTAATTGGCGCCGGAACCCACCTGAGCCCAGCTCCGGTACGTCTTTTTTTTAGTAAAAATTTAAATATTGGCCAGAATTCACCGGAGCTCATAAACACTGCGCTCCGGAGCCCAGTGCAATAACGCTTCCGAAAAACGAATCCTAAATTACCCTTTCCTTTCCCTCCCATCTCCAATCTTTTGTATCAAAACACTTATAAGTGACGTAATGTGTCGCCTTCGTAAGAGATGGAGATGAAACGGGTTCAATTTTTATATGTCTTCGAGTTTGGGCAGGCTCAAGCTCAATCTGTCTTAAATTCAAAATTTTATTTATTTCCATTTCAAATCATTTTAATGCTATTTTGAATAAAGAGTAAACAGAAATAGTCTTTTTCTATTCTGCATAGCTGCGAACTATTCATTTTTTGTGTTAACACTCTTTCCGGATCATAATCCTGAGCTGATTTAATCTTAGAATCCTGCGATTAATTAACATTAGGCAAAGGTTTCTATTTGGAAGTAGTAATAACTAAAAAGTGGAATAGTTGATATCTAAGTATACGCAGATAGATGTATTTAAATTTTTTTCCGCTAAATAAAAAAATAATTCTTTAAATTTTGAAAATAATGTATGAAATATAAATATACAGATTGGATTGACGGCGGAGGAGGTACACTACGGTTACTGGTACTGCAGAATATTAGGGCTCCGGTACTTTTTTCTTAGAAATTAATCTCTGGTCTCACGCCAATCTGATTTATTAGCGTCGATACTTGAAACCAGAGAATTATTTTCCGTAATCGTATCAACTTTTCAATTTCCTGCTCTCTGTATCTTTTGTGGTTTTCGACCAACATTTTTTTTGCAAAATGATTTTGTTTCTGGCAAATATTACATTTCTTGCCAAATGCGGGGCATTCATTGATTTTATGGGTACTACCACAGTTTCTACAATCGTTTATCATTTTAAAGAATTTGATATTAGAATTAGGCTTATCTTTCGGCGAAACATGTTTATGCGAAGGAGTGAATTTTTTCGATATTGTAGAAATTATGGGTTGTGATTTATTATCATCAGAAATATTTTTCAATTAGTCTGCAGCACTTTCAGAAGCAAGACAAATCTGCACAGTTTTATCTAAGTTTAAATCAGCATCGCTTAAAAGCCCGTTATTTTCCATTCCGATTACAATTCTATCACGAAGTAATTCCTCTTCCATAGTCCCTAGCTTACATCTAGAAGTTTGTATTGTAAGCCTTGTTAAAAAATCTTTAAAAGCTTCTTCCTGCTTTTGTTTAATTTGGTTAAATTTGTAACGTTCAAAAGTATACTTTATTATGACTTTAGGGGTGAAACATTCTGTGAACTTACCTCTAATAATCTCTAAACTTTGTTGTTTATCGGTACTTAAATTAAAGGTTTTATAAATTTGTTGTGCTTCTCTACCAATAATTGCCATAAATCCCGCGACTTGAATTTTTCTCTGAGTTGAAGTACAATGGTTGATTTGGTGGTTGATCGCAACTTCCCTTTAATGACGACAAGTTACTCACAACAAAAGAAACGAAAGAGTTAAAAAGCAGACTCAAGAGGTTACAGTTAAATGGACGTTGTCATTGATACAATTTACAAAATCCCATAGTAAATTTACATCAAGACAGTTTGTAGTTTTAGTTTCGGTTGTATATTTACGTTTCTTTTTTCGCGAGAATGAAATGAAAGTTGCCAACGAAGCTATTACCACCAAGACAGTTAACCTTTAGACTGGGATTGCGGTTCCTTGCTTAAGATCAATTTCGAGTGTAAGTCTGACTTACAATATAAACAAAGCGGAAGGCCGGGATTGCGGTGCCTCACTTAAGATCAATCTTATGCGCGCGCAACCACAATAAATCTAACTGCGGCCTCTGATCGGTTGAGTGCAGGAGGATTTACGATGAGGCACCGCAATTGGAAATTAAGATGCACTGTTAAAATTATCGTGAAAAATTACCTCTGTTTTTAAAGGCTCTCTATTTTCTGACCAATGAGAACGCTCCGGAGCGTTCTCATTGGTCAGAAAATAGAGAGCCTTTAAAAACAGAGGTAATTTTTCACGATAATTTTAACAGTGCATCTTAATTTTCAATTGCCAGGAGGATTTACGATGAGGCACCGCAATTGGAAATTAAGATGCACTGTTAAAATTATCGTGAAAAATTACCTCTGCTTTTAAAGGCTCTCTATTTTCTGACCAATGAGAACGCTCCAGGGAGCGTTCTCATTGGTCAGAAAATAGAGAGCCTTTAAAAACAGAGGTAATTTTTCACGATATTTTTAACAGTGTAGATCGCAGGAATGCCCATCCTACGGTCGAGCGTAAGATTTAAGATAGCCAAGAACCAAGAATTGTTTCACTTGTGCCTACATGGGGCGTAATGCCCATGTTTACCGCAGATCGAGGCTGAAAATATATAAACAGAGTTCATCTTGATGCTGTTGATCTTCTTTTAAGATAGCGATGCACTACAATCCCAATTTAAAGATTATTGCAGTGCCTCGCGATTTTACGCGCGTATGCGCGCACAACCACGACAAATCTAACTGCGGCCTCTGATTGACTGAGTGCAGGAGGACTTACGATGAGACACCGCAATACGAAGTTAAGATAGATCGCAGGAACGCCCATCCTACGATCGAGCGTAACATTTAAGAAAGCGAGGCACCGCAATCCCAGTCTAGGGCTGGGATTGCGGTTAAGATCAATCTTGAGCGTAAGTCTGACTTACGATATAAACAAAGCGTAATCCGTACTGCGGTGCCTCGCGGTCTTACGCTAACCCGAAAGCTATCTTACGACGAAGCACAAGTGTACGCTCGCGCAACCACAACAAATCTAACTACGACTTCTGATTGGCTGACTACAGGAGGACTTATGCTTAAGCCAACGCCTTAAGCGGGCTGACTTAGGATGAGGCACCGCAATACGAAGTTAGTTAGATCACAGGAACGTCCATCCTACGATCGAGCGTAAGATTTAAGATAGCGAGGTACCGCAATTCCAGCCAAAGGCTGGGATTGCGGTGCCTCGCTTAAGATCAATCTTGAGCGTAACTCTGACTTACGATATAAACAAAGCGTAATCGGTATTGCGGTGCCTCGCGTTCTTACGCTAACCCGAAAGCTATCTTACGACGAAGCACAAGTGTATGCGCGCGCAACCACAACAAATCTAACTACGGCCTCTGATTGGCTGACTGCAGGAGGACTTACGCTTAAGCAGGAGGACTTACGATGAGGCACCGCAATACGAAGTTAAGATAGATCGTAGAAACGCCCATCCTAAGTTCGAACGTAAGATTTAAGAAAGCGAGGCACCGCAATCCCAGCCTTGTGCCTCGTTTAAGTTCAATCTTGAGCGTAAGTCTGACTACGCTCGATACGATACGGTACGATTCGCTACGGTACGATATAAACAAAGCGTAATCTGTATTGCAGTGCATCGCAATCTTACGCTAACCCGAAAGCTATCTTACGACGAAGCACAAGTGTATGCGCGCGCAACCACAACAAAACTAACTACGGCCTCTGATTGGCTGACTGCAGGAGGACTTACGCTTAAGCAGGAGGACTTACGATGAGGCACCGCAATACGAAATTAAGTTAGATCGCAAAGATTTAAGGTAGCGAGGCACCACAATCCCAGCCTAAACCTTATTGGAGTACCTCGCGGTCTTACGCGTGTATGCGCGCGCAACCACAACAAATATAACTGCGGTGTCTGATTGGCTGAGAGCAGGAGGACTTACGCTTAAGCAGGAGGACTTACGATGAGGCACCGCAATACGAAATTAAGTTAGATCGCAAAGATTTAAGGTAGCGAGGCACCGCAATCCCAGCCTAAACCTTATTGGAGTGCCTCGCGGTCTTACGCGTGTATGCGCGCGCAACCACAACAAATATAACTGCGGCGTCTGATTGGCTGAGTGCAGGAGGACAGGGCCGTGCAAAGAAGAGGGCGAAGGGGGCCTTCGCCCTGGGCGCGAAAATTGAAGGGGCGCCAAATTTATATTACCAACCACAGTTTTATTTATTTATTTCTTCTTTTTTGGCCGTCGATAATTTTCCGGGGAATTTCAGTTTCTCTCTTCGTCATTCTCGTATTTTCTGTCGTAAAACGTCATGATTTCTCTAGGAAATAACTGAAATTGTCTTATGTTATTTAGTTGTTTGAAATTTCTGCATTAAAATTAAATATTTTAAATTTCCAATGTAAACGCGAAATATTTATTCAATAGAATTTCTGTTTCTGCACTTTGTCAATTTCTTTGACACCTGTCACAAAGAGAAGAGATAAATGGGGGGGGGGGGCGCCAAATTGAAACTTTGCCCCGGGCGCAGTTTTCTCTTCGCACGATCCTGCAGGAGGACTTACGATGAGGCACCACGATACGAAGTTAAGATAGATCGTAGGAACGCCCATCCTACGATCGAGCGTAAGATTTAAGATAGCGAGGCACCGTATCCCAGTCTTAAAGTGCCAAAAAGGACATGATGTTTGTTTCCACACTCCCACCGAACAACAATAGGATCCCTGCTCTATTTCTATCCTTCCTCTGAAGTTAATCTCTAATCTGAATATACACCAGTTTATTTGAATTCTGTTTGCTTTTACTTTTAATTGATTTTGGGGCAAGGATTGTAATGGAAGTATTGGAGAAATTAAGAAAATCGAGCCTTTCTCCTTGCCCAACCTGGAAAAATTAAAAAAAATACGTAATAAACTTTTGTAAAATTCTGATTTACTAACAATTATTGTTAATTATTACTTTGAACAGAAGTACTGCATATTAATTCTTCTTCATACCCTATTCCACCGCACTTGAAAATTTGAAAAATCCGCTTGTACATTACTGTGGTGCAGAAAAAGAAAAGAGTAATATAAATAGAAATGAAAACTTCCATGCATTTCCAAGTGTTCATAATCGCTGATTTGGATTTGCTTGGTCTTAGACATAAAACTGCAAACGATAATAAATGGAATTTTTCCCTCTTAATCACTCTTCCTTAATTAATATTATAATAAAGTAAAGGACTACATTTTACAAACTTAATTTTAGGGGTTACTACGTAACCCCTACCTCAGGCTCTGGCATCTCGGAACACCTGTTTCATAACAACTTGTTAAACTTTTCAGGTGTTCATTCCGGTTACCTCACTCTCTGAGAGAGTTACCTATGGTGATGTCGGCATAGCCAGGTATCTCTAATGATGAATATTTGCTCATTTATTAATGTATGATCGTTGATCTAGTAAATCGCAATGTTATGTTATGTGTTCACAGTGTTGTCATCAATAATGGAATAACAATGCTTTTTCATTAAATTAAAAATTTCAACCGGTAAGTTTTGGTTTTTTTTTCTCATGTGTTACCTGTTGTTATTACCTGTGTCTATGTTGACGTGTTGTAGTGTGTGACATATGAAAACACCGGCTTTTTTTAGCCGATGAATGAGACGTTTGACAGGTCAGTCAAGATATGTGTTGCTTGATAGCTGATCTGTTAATAGAAATTAGGAATTATATTTATTGATATTATTAATGATTTAGCATAAATAATTTATTTAATTAGATCAATATTATGCATTCTCATACATTGCTCTGAATTTTTATATTGGCATGTTAAATTATCATCTTATGTATACTCATCGTCTTAGTTGAATTATGTTTATTTTCGATAATCTAAATTTAAGTTGCCCGTGGGAGTGAAGATTAATTAAAATATATGGATATCGTACAAAAAGTAATTAACGATAATTTATCAGTTGAACATTTCATAAATTGTACGCGGATTTATTTATTTTCTTCAGTTGAATTTTATTTTTATCAGACTTTTCCATTCTCATACAAAGCACATTATTTAAACTTTATTATAACATGATATTAATATTTCTCTAGTGGAATATTTATGATAAAGTGCCATTCCTTTGCATTTTTAAAATTTGTTTAAAATCCTTATGTACAATTTGAGAAGTTGTTTTCTGAAATACAAATTTCTTGTGAAAATGTTATTCAATGATTTGATAGCATGTTATTTATAAAAGTGTTTTATTTATATATTGATAGAGAAAGTGATATTTATATTTGTTATCATTAAAAAAAGTTTTTTTTTTAACTTATTCAATTTTCTTTTAAGAAAGTGATTTTATTTGGTGCAAGAGAAATTTAGCGAGTGAAAAGGGGTGCAGGACTGTGTGATATATGTTCTTGTTGAATTTTTGTAAATCTTAAGCAATATTACTATTACTTTTTTGTAACAATCTTAAGAAAAAAAAAACTTATTATTTCTTTGAACTCATTGACAGTTAATCAATTATTTCTAAAATTGTGGTGTGCTTTAAAACATTCTAAAATTGCATTTATAAATGTTTTGCTATTTTGGAAGTTAAATAAAATTGCGGATCATTCTTCAACATTTCTACTTTTCATCCCAGTTTTTGTTACCTGATATTTTGTCACCTTATCTACATCAAAATAATGCTTTATTTTTAGACATACATTTTATCCCTGCAAAAGAAATGTAACTTTCTTTTTAAATTTTTCTTTGTTGAGGTTGAGTGTAATGGATGGAGAACTATGCCTTCTAGTAATTTCTGATAGTATTGCTCATTCATAACTAGAAGAGAGGAATTGCATCAATTTACTCTCCACCAGTGAGGGAATTTTTAAGCAGTCAAAAACTGCAAGCTAAAGAAAATATACCAAAAATATATGTATTTTTTGTTGACAATAGTTTTTTCTACTTTTAGGCTCCAACTTGTGTAAAAAAAATAAATGTGTAGTTAAATAAAATTTTATAAAGAGACATTCATTAAAGCAATTGGGCGTTCCAGTTTTTTTTACATACTGGCACCAGGTGTGCTAATGGTACGTGTGCCCTTAGTGCAATGTTAGACAATTTTTCTGGCCTATGAAAAATTCAAATTTGATGATCATTATCAGGGGTCGATGCAGGTTTTTTTTCTTGGGGTCCATTTTGTGAAAATTATATTTTTTTATGAAAAATAACATTTTGCAACGAAAGATGAAATCCAGCTACAGAAATTTAAACTAAGTATTTAATAATAATAACTTCTTTAAGTCCTGCTAAAGTTTTTCTTTCGGGCGAACTTGTTTTATTTGCAAATTACACATTGACATTTTAAAACTTAACAAAATAAAAATAATTAATGAAGAGTATGTTTTTATAGCATGGAATTTTGTGAAGGGGTATTTTATTAAATGGATTTTTTTGCAAGTGCCTTAAGTCGGCCCCAAATTTTTCCTGGATCGACCCCTGATTATATAGATTCATTTTTCTTTTTATTATAACAAATAAAATTTTGTTTAACCTTTACAGGTTAACGCAAATAATGCAATTATTTTTGCATGATTTAACCATTTAACACAGTTAGGAATTTTTTATGGGATGCTATAAAATGTTTTTGAAGTTATTTTTCCTTTCTGTATGAATTTCGAAGGCGAAATTCTTCAAATGAATTTCATTAGACAGCTACTACAATAAATTGACCAATGGACCCAATTTTGCTATATATTACCAGGGTTCGGCAAATATTTTAACTGGCAATTGGAAGTATCAACATTGAATGATATAATAATGATTGTCTTGAACGGCCTTTTATTTAATGATTACAAACCAGAGAAAGCTATGGATAGGTGGTACTTTGTTTTAAAAAATCCACATACTGACATACACAAGACCATATGTCAGATGCTGAACAGCAAAAAGTAGAAAAATGCAGATTTTGAGGAACTATGTTAGGAGTATAGTTGTAAAATTCTTAATAAGGCAAAGGAATACTAATCTGTGTTTTGCCTAAGTAATTTCTTGAAAAACAAATAATGATTTTAGTAAAGAACAATTGTTTTTCTTATGATATTGCATAATTTATTCATTCAAAATTTGTAATGTATATACCATTTTTTTTTTTAGATTTATATAATTTTGATAAATTTTGTTGAGAAACTTAATTTATATTACCTTCCTAAATTAATTTATTAACTGTATTGAACAATTAGAGCAATTCAAGGTATACTATAACTATGCACATAATTTTTTTACAAAATCAATTCATATTTACTTTTTGAAAATTTATGATTAAATTACAGTAGAATGGAAAAAAACTGTGGGGAGGGGGGGAGTAAATATATTTACCAGTTAAATATTTTTACTGGCAACTAAAATTTTTTGCAGGCTACCAGATTTTTTTCCAATTTGTGGGGCCGATATATTACTAAAATAACAAACTATGAACCAGGTACTAAGATGTTCTATCAAACGTATAACAGCAAAAATCTAATTAATAAATCATTACACTTTATTAATGTAACTTGGATTATTAGAAGTTATGGTTGCATTAATAATAAATAAAAATTCACAAAATTTCTTCCCTTATTACTTTACTATATCTTTTTCTTATTCCGAATCAACATTTCATTAAATTAATGGCTGATTATTACCAGGGCCGGCCCAAGTGCATTTTAGCATCCATGCCATCTTCCATCTGAGCATTCCCTTCCCCTTGCAACAAAAAGAAATGCTGGACTTATATTTATCTTTTTTTTTTTTTTAATACAGTAGAGTACCTCTAATCTGTAATCCGCACTGCATATGTGAATGTAAAAAAGAAATTTAAATCTTAAAAATAACTTTTTTTAAAAATCTTAAAAATAACCGCATTTTTAAAAAAAATTTCCCTCCAACTTTAATTTTACTTCTGATATATAAATACTCTTTTTTATAATTTAAAATAATAGTACTGATACAAATATTTTATTTAATTAACCATCCATACGGTTGAAAAAAAAAAAAAAAAAAAAATATATATATATATATTTCTTTTTAAAAATGTATTTGTCTTTCACATATTTTTTACAATAAGTAGCCAAGAATATCGAAATTCCTAAAAACAATATTTTATGGTTTCGCAGACAATTATGGCCATTTGTAGACTGCTCGTTACAATGCAAAAACATAAACCAAATGTTTTAATACCAACAACTATTAATGATAGATTTAAAACATATAATGATCATTAAATTATTTTTTAAATAATTCTTACTTAATTTATATGTTTAAGTGTGTAATTTGTTTATTTTTAAGCATTAACAATCTAAATTTTCCAAAGTATAAATTTAAAACGTGTAAACAAAGATTAAATAGGCATTACCTGTAACCTGCAAAAGGTCTCAAATCTGCAAAACACTTGGAACCAAATTGTGCGGATTAGTGGTCTTCTACTGTATTTGTTTCTTATACATACTATTGTTTTAATTATTTTAGTTATTCATTTGAAGTGGTTCAAAAATAGATAAAAGTGCCCAAATTCAATCTTATCTCTGAGTTTGTATTTGTTAAATTGTAAAATATAGTCTCAAAACGGAAATGTAAATTTTACGGTAATTATCAGTCCTAATATGTAACATTATGATCCAAAAGTGAAACACATTACATACAGGGCTGCCACTGGTGGCTATTTTTTAATTCTATCTCGCACCAATTCCTCATGACAAAAGTTTTTGACATACTTTGACAACCTATACTTCAATTTTTATTTTTTAAAAATAGTGGCGTGAATAGAATATAAAAATAGTTGCCAGTGGCAGCCCTGTACATGATATAGGACAAAAATAACATAATAAATAAATTAAAAGAAGAAACATTATTAGCAAAACTCTGCTTGGAATACTTCTGACTTCCATTGTTAAAGAAGCAGGACTAAGTAGCAACTATGTAAGATGAAAACTCTATCTTGTCTTGTTTTGTTATTTAGTACACAGGAAGTACAAATAAATTTCACATTTAAATGTTTATTTTCAAACAAGAACGAAAAATCATGTGTCAAGCATAGATTATGTAACACTTTCCAATGCTTCCAAAATAATTTTACAAATCATACCGTTTAATAAGTTGAAAGATAACATCTAAGTAAACAGTTTGTAAAACGTCTAACCTATTTAAAAACATAATTTCAGGAATTTCCAACATATACAATATTCGGAAAAATATCCGAATACTTTTATTCAGCCCTGTATAGGATCTATAGATTTGTATATATCCTACATAGGATGCTAAATTTTAGTTCAGTTAAGAAATGCGTAGCACAGTTTAAAATTCTCCTTCTGGAGAATAAAAACCTTCTGGTTTTCCTAAACGGAAATATGTTCGCGAACTTTTGTGCTTCCCTGTATATGATCTACAGAATTTATACACACCACGTAATAAACGAAAAGTGAGTTAAATTTAAAATCACGTTCAGTAACTTAAAACACACTTCCAGGAATTATTGTTAACAGACAGTAGAGAATTCTTTTGTGTGTCCCTGTAAATGAACGATGACTGCTATACACACACTATTCTGTAGTAAGCCTCTTGTAATGCACCTTAGTGATATATATAAATTTCAATGCATTTAAAATAGTGAAACAATATTTAAATAAACCGCAGATGATTTTTCTCCATAGACGTAATGTAACGGAATTCTTTTGACTGTCCCTGCAAATTAACTATAAGTGCTATGCACACCCTATTCCATTTTAAGCTTCTTGTAATACACCTTAGTGATATATATCAATTACAATGTGTTTGCAATTGCGTAACATCATTAAAATAAACTGCAAATGATTTTTCCCCATAGACCGTAATGTAACGGAATTCTTTTGAGTATCCCTGTAAAAAACTGCAAGTGCTACACACTTCAGTTGAAATAGGAAACGTGCTATAGATAACGACAATAACATATAAAAATTGCAAGGCAATCCGAGCATATTTATGGGAGTTAGAGTACGGCCAGACAAACCGAAGTCATAAACACTTTTCAACTAGGTTGGAAAGTATACCGTAAAATACCGTTAATCCGCCCCCCTAAACATGACGAAAAATCGTAAAATAATCAGGGGGGGCGCTTACACGGTATTAAAATTGTAGTATATGATATTTATCGGTGGTGGTGGCGGGGGGTGGGCGGAAATGCTAATGGCCGATCGGCGCAGAGTATGCATTATTTTAATAAAGTGACAAAAGAAAAACATTTTGAATTAAAAAAATTATATACAAAATAGAAAAACAGTATAACTTCATGATTAATGGCAATTTCAGATTATAGAAAATTCTGGATTTCAGAAGCTTTGAAACTGGAATGCATTTAGATAAATAATAACACTAATATCTGTCATTAATATGGTAACAGAAAAATAAAAGGAACTTAATAATTTAAAATAATTAAAAAACACTGGGAAATTGCAGTTGAAAATATCCTGAAATAATTTCAAGAACTAGTAACATTTTATGTGGTGTCTCCATCTGTTGTAAGTTAGGGAGATTAAACAATCGTTTTTTTTAAAATCATGATTACCTATCTATAAATGCTAAATAAATAATACAAATCACAAAAATTGAGAACATACAGAACGAATTGGTAGTGTTGCCAGATTATTAAAACAAAAAACATTACTACCACAAAGATAGCATAAATTACCCTACAAATTCGATTGTGTATCGACAAATCGATTGATCTGGTCTATCAATCGATATATTTTTTTTGTGATTGGTTTTCATAATAATGTTAAATACAACTATAAATTCTTTAATAAAATAAATAGATTCTCTTTTAATCAAAATATTTTCCACACAGTATCAAATACACATTTCTTTAACTTATTTCATGAGAAACTTTCACTATCGATATTTTTATTACCTTCATATCACCATGGAAATAAATTTACAGCAAAACTATTGTTTGGTTATATTGCTTTATCAGATCAACAATGTGTTTGCACATGTTTGAGATATATCAAAGAATCGTCACGCCTTTCTGATCCGTTGGAAAAAAAAAAACACTCGGGAGATAAAGTTTTTGGTGTTGATCTTGACGTGCCGGCAAAATTTCTTTTGGGGGAGGGCGCTTTCTCTGTATTTTTGAATTTTCCAATTTGTTTACAAAGTGGGAGGGGGGCGCTTAATCGGGAAGGGCGGATTAACGGTATTTTACGGTAGTATAGTAAGTGGAAAAGGCTTGCTTTTCATAGTGAAAACTTTCAAGAAATTGGAAAACCTACTTTTTTCTTGGACTATCATAAAAGCACTTTCTTTTTAATGACTTTCTCAAACAAAATTTTCTTTATCTGTGATGATTTTGCCAAAAAAAAAAAATTGTAAACTTTATTTTTTGCAAGTGACATAAAATAATTAAACATTAAGAAAAAACTATGATTGAGAGTAGGATTTTTCATTTATACTAATAATAAGGAATAGGCTTAATACAATGTCCTCCACCCGCAACAAAGTTTTTCCCTTCCTGGATTTCGTTCTACTGGCATCCATACTATCACTAAGCAAACCACGCTGAAGAATATATGTTTAAATATGCCTGGATATAAGTCTTAGCGTTGAATCAAAATTGGATCAACAAAATGTTGTTTTAATTGTATGAATCCAGAATGTATTATAGGGTATTGACATTGGTCAGAAGTAGCATGCTAGTGAAACTAGACTAGTCTCTACTTTTTAACTAGTTTGTACTAGGACACTACATTTTGAACAGTGCAATGTAGTGAGTAGCACAGTACAAAAAATCAATAGTTTGTAGCAATCACTAACGTTGCTTTTAACACTATTTCTGGGGGAAAAAAGTGTCATTCTACAAATCATGTCATCGTAACTTGCTTCTTTTATGCAGTACATGTTCTGCTCAACTATTTGCTAATCTCAGCTGCAGTGTTTAGCAACACATCACATGAAGGCAAATTTTTTGCCATTGACAGTTGCTGGTAAAACTTAGGGTCTAAGATAAAACCAAGTGCTAACCTGTCAGAGAAATTAATTTACTTGTTGGCAACACTTGTCTATTTACTTGTTATTAAGTGTTCATGTTTTAATGCTGTTTCTTCATTTGGGATTGCTTTATTTACAGATTTATTCATCATTTGCATTTAGAATAATGTTTTTCTGTAGTTTTCTAGATTATAATATTAGACAACTCAATATAAATAACTCTCAACAAAACTCAATACAATTAATATACATTAAGAGTCTTTTTATATGGGTAAATACATGAATTAACAGTAATTTTATATCCCTATTCTGTAAGAGTAGTAAATAAAATTTTGCAGTGTGTGGTTGTGTATAAATATGTTTATATGCAATAGTAGCCCCTCATTTTATCTGGTTCAGATATATAGAGCTCTGTTTTTGTGTCTTTTGATAAAATAGGCTGTAGTTTAATCACATCTATTATGTATATATATAAATATTGATTGTATTACTCATGTCTCTCCTAATTTCGCTATGAAAATTGTGATATGTGTATAAATTTGTTTTGGAGGTGAACACAAAACATTTTCTTGTATGTTATCTTTCAATATTTTCTGTTATATTGCACTTATTTTATTCTATCCTGACACACAATATAACGAGGGGTCACTGTATTATTTAATAGTTGTCCTCAATTTCAAGTGTGGATTAATTCCTTTGACAAAATCTGAAAGTGTAGTGAAATAGTGACTACTTTTGAAAAGTAGTTTTATTTAATTACATTTTTAATAAAGTTGTTGTAGTTTGCGACAGTAAAAAATTAAGTTTTTCTGCGTGCTGGATATTGGTATAGGACATCAAGACAAAAATAAACATAACGGACATCTAAGGTAAATAAGTTATTCAACGATAAATGTATTAAATGAAAGATCTTCTGAAGACTATTACAAAACAAAATTTGTATGGCGATAAATGAATTTTAAAAATGGCAGAAAGATATAGACTCCAATTTCATAATTCTGCACTGTCTAGTTTATGCTGATTTATTCTTACATGAGAGTTCCTGTTAATGATAAATCAAGATAGAGTAAATCTACTCAACTTCTGTTTGTTAGATTTGAAAATAATGATGTGCATGTCATGAATGCTGGCAAGGGGAATAACAAGAGAGAAATCCTTGCCCCTCCTTGGATTTTGAAAAAAAAAAGAAAATCTTTATTTTAGATGATTTTGGAAAAAATAAAAAGTGTAATAATTATGCTTGAGTTATTTCACAAAGAAAAAAAAAAAAAAAAAGAATTTCAGTACAGTAGAGTACCTCTAATCTTCAAACCTGTAATTCGCAAATATGCCTGTAATCCGCACTGCATATGTAAACAAAGAAATTAAAATCTTAAAAATTAATTTCCAATAGCATTTTTTAAAATTTTTTCTCTCCAACTTTAATTTTACTTCTGATATATATTATATATAATTTAAATACTCTTTTTTATAGTTTAAAATAATAGTACTTATAAAAATATTTTATTTAATAATTTTTATTTAATTGCGGATGATTACATCCACATGGTTAAAAAAAATATATGTATATATTTCCTTTTAAAAATATATTTGCCTTACACATATTTTTTACAATAACTTGCCAAGAATATCAAAATTCCTAAAACCAAAATTTTATGGTTTAGCAGACAATTGTGGCCATGTTTTAATACCAACAACTATTGATGATAGATTAAAAACATATAATGATCATTAAATTATTTAAAAAATAATTCGTACTTAATTTATATGTTTAAGTGTGTAATTTGTTTATTTTTAAGCATTAACAATCTAAATTTTCAAGAGTATAAATTTAAAAAGCGTAAACAAAGATAAAATAGACATTACCTGTAATCCGCAAAATACTTGGAACCAAGTTGTGGAGATTAGTGATCTTCTACTGTATATGGAATTTAAATCGCTTCTGGATTAACTAAAGATATCAGTCTCTTTAACCTAATTTTAGTCAAATTTTCAGAAGTTTTTTAATTAATGATATTTGCTTAAATTTTCAGTTATTTGAATCCAGGATTGTGAAATACTTATTGTGTAATGCCCAATGTTCCAAAGACTAAAATTTATTAACAAAATAATCCTTGATGATGAATCAAACATCAGTGACAAATTATGTCATTTTGACACAATTAAATTTTAATGACGTTATATTTTACTGGTGTGAAAGCGTTCTGCCCTTTCAGACCATATTTACCGGAGAGAGGGCGGGTGGCAATACATAAATTTAAATAATGTTGCATGGGCCGAAATACTTCACCCTCAACCTGAAAATTTTCAACCCAACCCGACTCTATATCCGCAATCATCAGAGAAAATTTATCCACAATTTAATGTAATCGTGGAAAAATGATATATAATCCTATTTTCAATATCAATTTTATCTTTTATGTTGAAAAATAAACATGTAATGAGTCACTCATAATCAAATATATAGATTTTTTTTTTTTTTTTGAAAAATTGGATTAATTCGAATCTAACTCACAAGAATCAAAACTCAATCCGAAACTCACTCGAACCTTGCACAATTAGTTTAGTCAACTCAACTTGCAAAGAAAAAAATTAGTACTAACCGGACAAGCCTCGCGGATCGCTCACCCTTGATTTTATAATTCGAAAATAAGGTGAATATTACTATTTCAAAAATATGGTGGCAATCAAGCAATCTGAATAAAATAAAAGTAGCGTTTTCCTATCCCTCCCTTACTACATTCACATGTGTAATTTTTACTTTACCATTAATTGTAAATCTCCCCCCCCCCTCAAAAAATATATCCACTTCCTCTCCATCCCCAACCCCTTCAAGCATAGAAATTTTAAATTTTAAAAAACTCAATTTTTATGTTTATTTGTTGCTTTATTTTGTAGTTATAATAAATGGTATTTGTTTACTTTCCCGCCGACCATAAAACCCCGATCCCATAAAAATATTCTTTTTTCAAAGAGTGCGGCTTTATCGCCTATAAAGCGTAGCGTTAAAACATAATATAATCATACGAATGTTTCCTTGATTTATGCAACCCGGAACAATATTAGACATGCCAATTTTTAAAGGTTTCAGATAGACAGGGCCTCAGAGAGAGTCTGCGTGTTTTGAACGTTTTTGACGGGGCTAATTCACAGCTTATCCTTTTTCTTCTACTTTAATTAAAAATAAATATAGATAGAGGTAGAGGGTAAGTCATAAAATTTATTATTACAAAATTTTAAAATCTAATATAGATATTATTAAAATATTATAAAGTTTAGAGGGGGCTCAAGAAGTTGCTAGGAGGGGGATGCACTCATCCCCACCTGTACCCGCCAGGTTACGGCCCTGTGCGGACCCCGGTAATAATTTAAATGTGGGCCCATAATTATGGTATCGGATTAGCTATCAACCCTCCCGTTTTTTGAGTACCACTATTTTCAAATAATAAATTTCATTATTCGGAGAATTTGTCATAAAAAAAAAACTAATATTTTTATTCGGAAATAGTTGTACTTAAAAAACGGGCCCTCTCCTCCTGCTGTCGTACACATTTTCAGCTGTTACGAGGCCCTCTAAAGCTGCCCTGTCATTTCATCAGCCCCCATAAGTTGTACCACTTCTGATGATTGATTAAAATTTCCGTTTTAATGTTTTTTCTTACGATATGTAATAACATTACCATGTGCAACTTTAACGACTCAATTTCTGACTCTTTTAATCTTTACTTGTTAGTTATTTTAAGTTGAAAGGCGCTCCAGTTTTTTTTTTTTTGCTATTTCGTTAAAAAAAAAGACTCGTGACAGTTCATGTCAGACATCCCCAGGCAATTTGTCACGAGATTAAAAAATATATACAGGAGTGTCAAAAAAATTGAAACGCGCTTTAATTTTTTACCTGCTGGAGAGTAGGCAATGTAAATTGCAAAAGTCTTCAAAATAAGATAGGAATTAAGATTATGTGGATGAAATAGTCCTGCCATAAATTTTTCAAAAGGTTACACTTTTTAAATATTTATACGGTCCCTGGATCCTATAAGTTATTTAGAAGCATTTTCTCCATGTTCTGACGAGTGCATCAGTAAAAAATTCCATTCTTCTACGATCAAAACTCACCGAGTTATGACACTTTGAATTTTATGCAATTTCGGAAAACAGAAAAATTCGTTTTTAGTGCCGGAAAGCTCCGAAATTTCATATAATTCAAAGTATCATAACTCAGTGAGTTTTGGTCACAGAAGAAAGGATTTTTTACTGATGCACTTGTCAGGCCATGGAAGAGGAACCAGTGTCCTTATACAAATTTAAAAGTGTAATTTTTTGAAATTAATGGCAGAACTATTTCATAAACATAATCTTAAATTTTACATTTGGTTTAAATTTTGCACTTTGACCACTTTTGCCACTTACATTGCCTAAGTATGTCGAACAGGTAAAAAAAAAATAGCAGGATTCAATCTTTTTCGGATACTCTGTATATTACACGTCCCACTAACATAAATTACTTTTTTGTACCTAACATATATAAATTTGCATAAATTTCAAAATTAGTTTCAAACTTCCTGCAAAAATTAGTTAAACCCAAATCACTTAAGCTTTTATCTTGAAAACTTCTTTGAATAAATCATTTACACTCCAGTTATAACATTGTGTATTTTTTGCCTACAGCACAGATAAATTAATAACTTTTTTTTTTTCCTGTAAGTGGCATTTTTTAAACAAAGTAATTTCTTTATTTTACAGTACAATAGAAAAACTTATATTCTCACTGCTTGGGGCTGGAGTAGTGTTGTCAGCTGTCCCGATTTTCAGGGCCTCCAAGATCTGTCCCGCGTAATCACTGCGCGGGACGCCAAAAGTCCCGATTTTTCATGTTGCACACATTCTTTTAATTTTAGTACCATGCTATTCGTTAGCCTGTGTCGAGTGAAGCTTAATACAGTAAAACCTGGGAAGACGGAAGACTTATCCTAACTATTGTTTAGTCCCTTCCAAAGGAATGTCTTGCATATCTACAGGGGTCTGTCCAGACTTTTTTCGCAGGGTCCTGTTTTTGTGAAATTGTGAACAGCTTTTCATATTTGTGAAAAATCTAATCATAATTTTGTGAATTTGAAATGGTCGTTATATTCAGGTTCTTGTTTATGCATTTTTAAGAAGATATATGGATATTAAATATATGTATATTCTTTATATATGTAAAAGTGACGTATCAGATTTTACTTTTAAATGATTAATTTGTGAAATGTTTGGTTTAAAGATGGGAAAATTTTGTGAAAAACCTATTTTTAAGACAAAGAATTTTGTGAAGGGTCTGGTTTTAGGGAAAATAATTTTGTGAAGGGTCCTGTTTTAGGGAAAATAATTTTGTGAAGGGTCCTTTTTTGAAATGAAAAATTTTGTGAAGAGTCCTTTAAAGGACCCAATTTTTTCCTTAACAGATCCCTGATCTACCAGCTTAGATGGAAACCTGTCTAAAATGGAATTTTTGGTAGTTCCTAGCTATTCTGTTTTTTACAAGTTTTACTGCACTTTGTTCATTGAACTCTGTGTAAACAGAAACTGTTTATAACGGAATTTTGTTTTAAAAGTAAAAATGTCATTGTCCCTACGATAGGAATACTATACAATTATACCTGCTAAATTGGAATTTCGTTTCAGTTCCTAGCGATTTGCTTTCACAGGTTTTACTATATAAGGTTGTTGTATTTATTTAGTATAATGAAACCTGCTAAGACGGAATCACAGGGAAGGAGACAAATTCCGTTTTAAACAGGCTTTCCTTCTAACAGGTATAATTGTATGGCATTTCTACCGTAGATAATGGAATTTTTACGTTTAAGACAGGATTCGGCTATAGGCATATTCCATTTTTATAGGGTTTACTGTATTTTTATTTCCCTATTTAGAAGCCACTGTCCCCCCTTTTTTTGTTTCCCTGTCCCGCTTTTTGTGACACTAGACTTGGCAACACTAGGCTGGACGTTTGTGCAGATTTTAGAATTTTGCTGATTTTAACCCTTTCAAGGCAATTTACAATTTAGTTCTGTTGCTAAAATGTTGAAATGATAGAATATACCCAGAATTTACGAACAAATTATTTGAAATAAATTCTTTTCTTCACGTACCTTATAAAAGCAAAATTCTGGGTGCCATTTGGGAGTTTGTAATTAAAATTAAGTGGGATATATAATATATCACCGCCCTTCAGGGTGTTAAGAACTAAAATCAGTACAGACCGAATTAAAAAAATAATTAAATTAGGCCCGATCAATTTTTGTAAAAAATTCCATTATTTCTTAACCAACATTATCCGACAAATTAAAATTCTTTTAACTCTTGAAGGTCGGTGGGATATTTTTTATACCACTTAATTTTAATCAAGATTTGTAACAGAATTTTTGAACAAAATTTTTCTTTTTTAACTTTGGCTAAAAAAAAAAAAAAAAAAAACCTGTAACATTGCATTTTTTTTTATTTTCAAATAAAATGTTTCAAAAATTCTGGTGTGAATTCAAAATTACAGAAACACAATATTGCTTGTCTCTGAAAGGGTTTAAAGGAATGTTGCATACATATTAATGATAAAATTTGAAGTACAACATTTTTCAGATTATATGTTTGAAGCCATTGAATACGGAATTAACAATAATTATGACCACTTAAGACATTTACATTCAAATAAAGACTCAGTTAAGTAATTTAGAAGGAAATAAAGATAATTAAAAAAAATAATTTTGTAGCTGTAGAGCTGCTGTGTTTTTGAAGCTATAAAGAAGAATAAAAATAGTTTTCAAAAATATTTCTTGATAAATTTATTTTGATTTAATAAATTAAAAAGATTCAGTTAACGTATGTACAATATCGCTACTATCTTTTCCAAAAAAAAAAAAAAAAGTTTCTTGTCTGACACGGAAAGAATGAAGTCTAAGAGCTCTAAGCTCGTTCCGAGTCTAATTAATAGAACATTAGCTCGATCGAGATCGGTCCGTGCAGATCTCTATTGCATATACCCAAAATAAATTTTTAATGGCAAGTTTTATTATTCACGAATAATAAATTTAGAAAAACATAAAATTAAGATCTAAAAGTAAACATTTATTTTTGGGCCATTGGATAAGTGAACTGATAAACTATAAAAAAGAAATCTAAATATAATTAAAAATTTTTAAAATGAACTTTATATGAAAGAAAATTTTATACACCTTTTCCGGATACTTTGGTATTTGAGTTCCAAATGGTATGAGGAAGAACTCTTCGGCTGTTGGAAAGTAAAATTTCTCCACATTCAAACCTAATGATAGGAATAAGCTATTAATTTACACACCCATATTTTTTATTGTTGATTTTTTTTTTGTGTAAAACTGATCGCAGTTTATTTTATTATTCATATATACTTTTTAAAATATGAATTCATTAATAACTTTCATTATAAGTATGTTTAAAAAAGAAAATGCGTAGATTATGTTCACTCATTGTTTCACATTATAAAAGAAACATTTCAACTTGATGTTTTTCAAAGATATAAATTAAAGTTTGTCAGGTGGATTTAAAATTAGCATCCTCAAAATTCTCTGTATATATTATATATTTTGTTAAATAATTGAAATCTAAGTTTTGTGTTCTAAAATTGACATGAAATTGAATTCATCCCTTTTTCCAAGTGTAACATTACATAACAAATAAATAAATAATAACAAATAAATAAATATAATAAACTTCCATTAAATATTTTAATTTGTCAGTGTTTAATTAAGTATTATTTTCGATTTGCTCTTGCAACAATTACTTAGAATTTTACTGTCCAATCCATATCGGGCGAGATGTTCTTCATCCTAATGAACACAGCTTAAAAATCCGCTTTACGATTACTGTACCATTTGCGTGAACAGTGCTTCCATAATGAATAAAAACTGAACCAATCAGCTTAGAAAAATATAAACCAGGGTTGTAGTGGGTATCCTGTCCGGGTATCCGCCCGGGCTGTTTTTTTTTTTTTTACAACCCTTAGGGTTGTAGTAGCTACCCGCTCGGGCTGTTTTTTTTAAAAAACCAGGGTTGTTTGCAACCCTTAGGGTTGTAGTGGGTAGCTGCCCGGGTACCCACCTGGGCTAATTAAAAAAAAAAAACCGGGTTTTTTAAAACCTTGATACAAACAAATCCATTTCTAAAAACTGCATGTTCATTTTAAAACATGTTAAAATTATCAGCATTCGGTAGAACCGGATGATTAACCGGAAATTATTTAGGAATTCCTTGTAGGAATCATTTTTATTCTGAAATTCTATTCTATTTTTTTTTTTTAAACTCCATTTCTTATTAAAAAGAAAAAGAAAAACTAAAAATTTGTTTTGTTTATTAGTGTAGAAGTTTATGCCGACTAACATGTTTATATTACTGTTTTTTGAGTGTTTTAGAATAACTTTCCGTCTGATTGCACAAAACATAAATATGTTTTCTGTATGTAGAATATTCGGATGAGCAATCAGGGTACTTTGTAAAGCAAACGTCTCTTCCAGTAGCTTTATTTTCCTTTTTTAAAAGTTGCATACATGGCTGCACTTTAGAAATTAACATTATTCATATATAGGGGGCACTTAGCCATCGAAGGTTATAGTATATCTGCTCACCACAACTATCAAAATCGTGGAACCAAAGTTCGCTATTTCAATCCTGCATGGTTCAAGCGGTATGACTGTGAAAAATAAGTGTTTACCATTTCATTTTACATATAGGACTTTCCATAAATACTGAAAATAAAATCATCAAAATTGAAGAAATATAGGCACAGCAAAAATGTATTTTTCCCTATCACTGTATCACTAAATGTATTTTTCCCTATACTGTAATAATTATAGTAACGATTATATTTTAGAAAGTATTAAAAAAGTAAATTCGATGACAAAGTCATGGTCTGCGTTATAAATCCCTCAGGATTTGGGCACGATGAGGAGTGGGCTCGCCCGGCGCCGTGCGGGCGCCGGAGGCGTCTATTAGTTTTATCCTATTGCATTTTGGATATCAAATAATTTATATCTCTTTTATATCTAGTTACTTTTAACGGAATGTAAACTGAACTGGACCATGTAACAAGTGCTTTTTTTTTTAATCATTCATTCCCAAATATGATGAGGCATAGGTAGAAGGGAAAATTGTCAAAATGGCAAATTTTATACAAAGTGTCTAATTTTTTAACATAGGAATTTTTTCTTATAATGCCTGGTGATCATTCTATTCGATATTCTTCAAATCTTCTTCTCTTAATTTTCATACATGACAACTTTCCGGTTGTTTTCAAGTAGTCATAAAAATATAAATTAAAAGAGAAAATTATTTAATGAAATATTTTTTTGTTTCTACGTGGGTATTTAATATTTCTTTTACTAACCCTTTCAGTGCGGATTTTTTTTTTTTTTTTGGTGGGGGGGGGGGGGGGGGTTGTTAATGCCCTGTGCGGAATATTTTGACCAAAAAAGCGACATTATTTATCTGATTACCGGGCAGAATTTTCCGGTACGAATTGATTTTCCCAAAGGGACACGACTTTCCGAACGACCCAATACAAAACTAAAAATCATATCTTATGGTTATACGAAAAGTACGCTACTGGTTTTGGTTAATAGCTAAATTACTGCACTACGCAGGCGTAAACGTCATCACTGTTAAGCCCATTACGCACTACAGTGAGCACAATACACGCCGTGAACGCCTAGGCGACTTTTGTCGGCGCTTAATGTAAGTCTACAGCACCCAACTCCTAGATGTCGACATTAGTCGACTCCCGCACTAAAAGGGTTAAATAAAATTTATTGTGTTATTTTATTTGAAACAACTGAAAAGTTGGCAGGTTATGATTTTGATAAATTATTGAGTTCATATTGAAATAAATGGGCATTTGAATTTGTTTAATAAAAAATAAAAAAAATAAAAATAAAATACTCAGCTTGTTTAAATTTGTATATTTCTATAATTTCATTCTATTTCGTTTTAGAAATTCAGTGACCGCTGTGCGAAAATTATTGTATCGCATGCCACTGGTTCACTTTATGGAACGCCCTTTGTATATTTAGAATTCGGGTCACTTTCCTTTTAGAACAATGGTACTTACTCCAGTTCATTTGATGCGTCCCCGCAATTTGGGTACATAAAAAAATACATAAATATATATAGATATATGTATTTTGTAAAATCAAATGTATTATTTCGAGACTTCGTGATTTTTCTAAAAAATTTTCCAGTTAATAACTGCAATAATGGAGTACAATATTGCAAGACTGGGTCTATCGCGCTACATCTCACCTTCGGGAACCTTCCCTGTTATAGCTAACGGAGCTTATCCACTATGCAGTTAGTATTAAATTGTTAAAATTGGTTAAAATAAATGTTTACCTATGGATAATTAGTAAATAATTTTGGTTCTTTGAGAAATTTTCGCGAGTACCACTTATTTAGAAATACATCCCTGTTACCAATTTTTTCCGTGGTAGAATGGCCAAATACTGGACGTTGCCTAATTTTCATCCTCCCCAATCACATTTCTTATAGTTTTGGTTCATTTTTTGAAAAAAAGAAAATAATGCAAATTGCAATTTTTAAGTGACCGTTAAATTATTCTGGGTATAATTTTAATTTTCCAATTCTATAATACTCAATTTAAGGGGGCAACAATGCTTGCGTGCAGCTGATATTGAAGTACCTTTTTCACGGGAACTACTGAAACGTTTTCAATAATTTCTTAAAAATACTTTTGGGTGTAGCTAAACTATAAATTGATCCTTTGGCAAGAAATAAAGTGCAGTTGTTACGCGATTTCATAAACAATTACATTTAAAAAAAAAAAAAAAATACATTACTAATATGGAATGAATTTTCCAGAAAAAAACAAAACGATCGAAATATAGCTAATTACATATATATAATGAAAAGTTATTAAAATCTTATTTTTAAATATCAAATTTAAATTAATTTTCAATTAAATATTTTCTAACTCTTAATGTCTAATTCTGAAACTGCCTCTTTCAAGTTTGTTTTACAGCCCAGCAAATATTACTTTCAGCTATTAAATTGTAATCAACTTTAAGAGTCAAAATGCAAGCTAAGTGCAATTTCCAAACGTTTGAGGTTAGTGGTGCAAACTGGATTGGCCCAGCCCTTGCTTACGTCACAGGCCCGGACATTAATCAAAAGCTATTTAACCAATTAAGTTTAAGGACCGATCAGACTGCGGTCTAAGTGAGCGGCGTCTCTTATGTGGTGAAGCGCTCCCTTTCATCTTTTATGATTTTCTTAGCATGTCAGAGGTCAAGAGCGGGAGCCTTTGACAGCTCGAGAAACATCCCTTTCTTTTGTGGAAACTCCCCTTTCTTTTGTCGATGATCACAAAATGATTCGAGAAAAATGGGGAAGAGCTTTGATTTATACTCATCTCAGGACGCCTTGCCCAGGATCATTTCTAAACGTAGCTTAAAGGCCACTTCAGAGCTTTCCTGAGCAAGTCGTATTGAGATAGCCATAAATCCTTTCCCTTCCCATTCTTCTCGAATCATTTTGTGGTTATCGACAAAAGAAAGGGGCGATTCAACAAAATAAATGGGTGTTTTTCGACCTGTCAACGGCTCCCGATCTTGACTTCTGACCTTTAGACATGCTAAGAAAGTCATAAAATATCAAAGAGTTCGACATACCACATAGATAGCGACACATAAGAACGCTATCTATTTGCACCTTAAAGCTGCGTTAAGGTTTCTCCCAATTTGGCACTTTCGCCCTGCTGCTGGAAAATATTGCAAGCGCTGATAAAACGCGCGTAAAAATAACAGTTTTTGTTAGTATTTGAGATTCTCTACCGACCTGAGAAAAATGCAAGTCTCTCAAATAATCTTATACATGCCTCTATATAAATGCTTCTTGGGGCTTCCTCCGGGCTTCCAGGAATATGCCTGTATCATCGAACTGGATTAATAAATAAGTTTGTTCAATTAGTGAGGTTCCGAGTAAGTTATTTTAATGCATCTAATATTCTACACGAAGCTCAATAGTTGACAGAAATATTCTACAATAAGCTGATGTTCTGCATTAAACCCCATATATGACATAATATACAGGGTTTCCATAATTAAACGACCCTACTTTAAAGTTGTCTACAGACGAAACTATTGATCAGAAAGTTGTAAAATTTTGTGAAGGATATAATGAAGGAATGGGAATTTATTTAAGCGAAAAAAAATAGTTCAAAATTTCGCCACCAGATGGCGTTTTTAATGAATTTAGCATACATTTACGATAGTTTACATATTTTATTTCAACAAAACATGTTCCACATGACGGCCATCATTTTCAACTACCATCTGGGATCGTAAGATAGCATGTTCCACAGTTGACTGCAGTGTGTTCTGGAAAATGCTAAAATCATATCGCGAAAAAAGTTTTGTTCAACATGTTTTGTTGTAATAAAATTTGTAACCTATCGTGTAAATATATGCTAAATAATTCATTAAAAAACGCCCTCTGGTGGCGAAATTTTGAACTAAATTTTTTTTTCGCTTAAACAAATTCCATTCCTTTATTATGTCCTTCACAACTTTCTGACCAATAGTTTCGTCATCGTCAGTAGACAACTTTAAAGTAGGATCGTTTAATTATGGACACCCTGTATATAAAATAGCTTGAGTAATTACCGATAAAAAAGTTACGTCAATATCAGCTGTTTCCCATAGAATTTTGCAACTAATGCTGATCCCTTAACATACTGTTCGCAGGGCACTTAATCCTAAATTAAAAGAAAGCATTATCTATTTGTGAGTACTGTATTAAAAATAAATTGCAACTTATGAAATAACCCGGTAAATCATTGCGAATTGTATATTTGTAGCTGAAAATTTTGAGATCACAAAATTTTTAAAATTTGTACGTTCTAAACTTTATTATAAAAGGTCTTTAATTAATAAGCTTTGGAAAAATTTCAGCTATATTTCAATTTTTTTGAAAACTCTTTCATCTGATTGGTCGGTCCAATTCTCAGCATTTAATCTTTCCAAGTAAGCTGAAATCTAGCTGTTGCAGCCGATCATGTTGTTTCTGTCATCACAGAAAACCTATCAATGCGATCTTCAGTGCTTCTAGGCGTAGCTTGTATAATTATGAATAATTTGTCGTATACTGATGATTTAAAAAATAAAATAAAATTGCACTTTTCAAAGGGAGGGGGCGTTAAGGTATGTCAGCCAGTCAGTATATGTTAATTCAGCATTGTTGTTCTGATATGTCTGAAGAGTCCAGGAATGTAAACGAGTCTTTTGCTATTTTCATTTAAAAACTAGTCGTTGGGGGCCACCGTAATACTTACCCATCATGGATATGCATAATGTAAAATATTAAAATAACACTGTGTAAACTACTTATAAAATGCATTGCAATTCAAATAAAATCGTGGCTTGATGACGTCAAACTTTAGAGGCTCGATTACTGAATTGCTTGAAAGAAATATCCTTATAACTCCAAAAATAATAATCCTATTAACTAGCGGTTTATTGCATCTGATTAAGCGTCAAATTTCCAATTAAAATATATCTTTGAAGTGAAATTTGGATGAAATACAGGGTCATGAAAAATCGAAGAGTGTGGAAAATAGGATTCCAAATATCTCGGCGACTCATTATCCGATCGACTTCATGCTTTATGCAAAATTTATGTTTTTTTATTGTCTTTTATATTCATTTCTTAAAATAAACAATTTCGAAAATTTTTATATACCTTTTATCAAAACGAATATTTCGAGAGTCCGAAAAAAATAGTTCCGGTTAATCGAGGTTATTGAAATTAAATAGGCTTCTTCCCATTATTACATACTAAGTACATACCAAATTACAAGTCTCTATCTCAATTTTTTCGGGAGATAGAGCGTTTACAGACACACAGACGGACGGCAATTTTTTTTTTTCTAAAAATATGTTTTTCGGAATCTCCAGTGTCTGAAACGTGTAAATCCGTCAAATTTTTTTTTTTCGATTTTCAAAACGACTACAAGACTTACCCTACTACGTATGATGGGTCAGTAAAAGGTATAATGATGCCTTTTAGTAGTGCTTAAAGAGTATTTTTTTCACCCCGCTGTAATCATTTATAGGATAAATCGGAAGAAGTACTACATAAAGGGGAGGGGAGAAGAACAAGGTGGAAAAATACAGAAAACTCTTAATTGTACAAATTATTGTGCTAGATTGCGGTTTTCCCAACTTAAATTGTGATAATTTTAATCTTACCGATTTGACATGGAGTATCTGATTGTATAAAGTATGCATTAGGTTTCGATACGATATGTTCGAAACGTTTTCGATTTCGCTTTAAAGTTGAGAGTAGGATGTCAGGTTTGCACGGACTGAAATTTTCAGCCCCGGGCGCGATCCGGTCCAAACGAAAACTATATTAGTCCGGCTCGACCCGTTCAAAATTCAGTGAAAACAGGCCCGGCCCGTGCAGAAAGTAATGAAATCAGGCCTGACTCAATTTCTACAAAAAAATTCGATTTTTCTTAACATACAATTAAGATTCTTTTAATGAATACTGCATACGTATTTATGGGGGAATTTTCCAATCTGTTTTAGATTACTATATGTTCGCAAGACATAAAATACAGAATAACAACATTAATGATCACTTAGACTGTTAGACTATTACATTCAAATAAAAAAAAAATTAATGTAGTTTAAAATAAAAGGGAAAAAGATGGTTAAAAACATAACTTTTGAAGCTGTTTAATAAAAAGAAAGTTGATTTTTGAAAAGGTTTCTCTATAACTTATTAAAGTATATTTTGCAATTACTTACATCCTTTACTCTATCCTTCAATTTTGAATAATGGAGCATCATAACTCAGTGTAACACGGAAGCGTTGTTATGAAATAATAATTGATTTGAGTGCAAAAATAAGATATTAAAGATTTTATTTACATAAAATGGGAGTTTTGGCCTCTTTTTGTTTTTACTGCATAGCAGATTATCAAAAGTATTTAATTTTACGCCTCTGTTTAATTAAAAAGACAAAATATACTCTAAAATCTTTCAATCTCGATACCGAAAATTCTTAAGGTTTGAATTGTGACATTCTTATAATAAAGGAGCGATTTCAGTGCATGTTATATACATAAATTATGCGCGAAACTCGTGTGAGCAAACACATGTATATCTCATTGAAGATATTAACGATTACCGTTTAAAATGGGCAGAAATTGGTTTCATAAAAAATATTCTAAACCTTCATGTAAAAATCAAATGTCATTGATCTTGCCTATCTCAACGTTTTCCGCTACATGTTTGCTTAGCTTGTTTTTTATTTTATTTTTTAAGCAGGTAGAATTATGCATTTTTTTTTTTTTTTTTATAATCTCACTATGACATCCAAATAGGAATCATTAAGCGCTAACTTCAGCATTTCTAGGTTGCTGATAAATGTTCCTCCAATTAGTGCTGAACATACGTTCATGTTACGTATTTTATGTGTTACGTACTCCGTTGGATACCAATAATAAACGCTGCTGACTTTTAGACATCTTGAAGTTTTTGCTAGCTTAATGGCCATTAATAAGGGGGAAATGTATTTATAAACGGAACTTGCGTTTTTTTCTTTCTTTTGTCTTTTTTTTTAACGAAATTTTATTTTTAAAAAGCATTATAAGGTTTGATGTAGAGGGATGAAAGGTTTTACTATATATTTCCTAGTGTAACAATACTAATTTTGTGTAGAAAGAGGTTTTGCTTGTCTAATGTTTTTCTTGAATCCTAATTCTTGAGCCGAATGAATTATTTTTTACTTCTGCTTAATTTCGAACAGAATATCAATTTTAAACATTCTTCATAGGTTAAAAAAAAAAAAAAAAATCCTTATCCATTACTTTTATTAGTGTGTTCTCTTTAAATAGTATTAGGTTCAATATGGTGCATTATACGTCGGCTGGTGAGCCGACCGACGCTTATATCCGTGTATCCCGACTACGGAAGATACATTTACTAGTTTTGTGTTGAAGAACAACTCTGAAGCGTAACATGCGTGTTGCGACTTGACTGTTGACTATCGGTGTATAATATATTTTAAATCTGTGAAACCACAAGTGCCAGAAATATCAGCTAGAAATGCACAGAATAGAAAACAACAAAATATAATTATATCCAATGAAATGTTGTTTATGTTGCGAGTATTTACTTGTCCTTGTAAATTCACTATTCAGTTCACAAGGATCGATCTAGGCAAAAGTTGGAGCCTCTTTACGGCACCTTCACAAAATTAGATTCCGTAAAAGCAAGCTCTTCATTAATTATTATTTTTTTTATTTTATTAAATGTGTAATTTGCAAACAAAACAAGCTCACCAGAAAGGGAAACTTTAAAAGGGACTCTACAAAATTATTATTAATAAATGCTTGGCTTAAATTTGCGGAATTGTATTTGATATTTCGTTGCAAAAGTTCATTTTTCACAAAACTAACTTTTTTAACTCGGTTCACTGTAACCGAAGTCAATTTTGGATTCGCCTCCGTGTCCTTGCCTTTGTAGTACACACGGATATTTTTATTGGGAAGGGAATTGAAAATTTTGCATCCAGAGCCGACAATAAGGAGGGTGCGGCGGGTGAAATGCACACGATTGAAATTTAAACTTTTTTAATCTTAGAAAAAAGGAAAATTAAACCCAAACTCCGATAAGTGTTGCACCCAGGCACGCACACGCCTATCGGGGTCTCCAATAAGACTAAAAGACTTTCTTTTATTTTTTAACCCTTGCAATGATTTTAGAACCCCGAAAATGTTCTTGCCCCCTGCCCAGTTAAAAGGGAATGCTGACCCTATTTTTCACGAAACAAATGCTTGTGATCCAATTGTTTCGACTCGTTTCAGTAAAGTTTTGATGTAATTAAGTGGTATATAAGCTATAAGCATTTCTAAGGGGCCCACGTTACCGAGAGGTAAAAACTTCGAAGTATCACCGTCGAGTACGAGGATTCCTATAGCTTTTTGTGAAGTTCCCTGGTTGTGTACTTTCTCATTCTTTGTACTTAACTCCAGTCTTGTACTGTCCGTTTAAGGTTCCTAAAAGAGTCCTCAGAATTAAATACATGAGCTAGAATTTAGAATATATGTGTATAAATAAACATTTCCTCCCCTTTCCATGAACAACGGGTAGTCTCCCAAGACGCATTTAGTGGATTTTGTCTTGCTGTGTATCTTTTAGGGATGCACCGAATTTTTAGTGATTTTGGCCGAATACCCAATATTCGGCACTCAGATATACCGAATAGTCGGTCGGCTGAATATTTCTATATTTCAGGATATTAAAAATATTAAAAAGTGAAACTTCAAAACAATTCAAACTCATATTTAACACAAATACTTCTGTTTTGAAGGACAGCACCTTTTTACAAGTAAACATTAGACTTAAACTTTGCTTTTTATGAACTTGCGATGTTTTCCAGTACTAAAAGAGCGTTTTTTTTGTAAACAGTTTTTCTTCCAAAGTTCGAAAAAAAACCAATTCCAGATAAAAAGGGAAATGGAAAATCATACAATAAATGGAAAACAACCGACCATTTCGTGTCCGCAAAACAAAATAACAGTAACATAAATGATTTGAAGAAATTACTCGTGTACAAGCGCAGCCAAACGTGATGTAGATGTTAATTTAAAGTGTTTACCGTGACTTTCTCGAAGAGGAGAAAGAAAAATGTTTAAACATTTCTGCTTTTGAAAATTCCTTTTAAATTTACTGCAATTAGAATAATGTTAGCATTTTGAAATGGTGATGGGTGATCCAGTTGATTGTTTAATCCATTAAATTATGGATTCTATGTCTGAAAAATTGCTGAATTTCAAAAGATTTAAAAATCTGATTTTGAAATCTCTGAGCAATGTAGAGCTTTGGTGATGAATTAATCGAACTATAGTGTAGAGATAAGACTTCTAATATTTTTATCAAAGGGGTTGGCCCATTGGTTCCATTGGCCCTTAATTTTTGAGGTATTAGAAGTTAAAGTTCAGTTTAATGGAGTAATGATTGGTCCAGTACTCATTATAGCGAGGTAGTGTTCGTTGGTTGTACCAGTGGACCAGTTGATACCAGCTGTAAGGCATTTTATTTTTACATTATTTCTATTTTCTTTTTCGTATATGTTAAGCATACTTATGAAATTCATTAGCTTGGATTTTTTAAAAACAGCTTCCGTATTTTTGTATGATTATTTTATTTTATATTTCCTTATCTAGTTTTTAGTTTTATTTATGTGTATTTTTTAAATCTGGAATCCTTTTAAGAAATGAAAGCTAGGAAATCATCTGTAGTACACCATTAGGCAAAAACGTATGAAATATCTGTAAAATAAAACTTAGGTTTCATACCAAAAAAGTCTGAATACTATTCATTTTAAACCGTTCATATAGAATAATACAAAACTAATGAAAACAAATTTAAGGAATGATCGAACACTATAAAGTGAATTAAGAGAGAAAAGAAAATTGCTATATATATATATATATAATATATTAATCCAAGTACTATGAATTCTGGGCACGTCTGTCGTTTGCACTTAATAAAACAAAACAGCAGCTTTTTTTTTTTTTTTTTTTTCACTTTTCTGAAAATTGAAACTGAAAGTTCCACCTCTACTTGTTGTTTTATTATTATTGTCATTTTTAATATTGAATAGAAATTACCAACCAAGAAATCAATTTTTCGCAGTCGAAAAAAATATTACAAATTTTGTATTTCTTAGTTGAACGGCTATGTCAAAAAATTTAGTTTAATATTAAAATAAAGTGAAATTTAAATTTGTGAAAAATCTTTTTATCGTTAAGACAACACTGAATTTTAATTTCAAATGGTCAGAAATAAATAACTTTGTCTTTGTGAACTATTTATAATGTCATAACTTTATGATATTGAAAATTGTTGTAAAATTTTGTTTCACGACAACAATTTTATTTCCAATAATATTTAATGATTTTCATTTCTTTTTATGTTAGCCTTTTTATAGATTTTTCTACATCAATGATTACCTGGAAATAAAGCTCTTTGATACTGAATTTATTCATTTGTAATAATAAATTTAAAAATAACTGACTTATGCCGCTAAAATGTCTAGCTATCCCCCCCCCCCTCCCCCCTAACATTTCTCCGAAATTAGGAGTTAAACTTTAAACAGTAGTGAAATTAAACCAAATTCTTTCGTTTGCACTTTTTTCCCTTTTCACATTTTCGAGTGTAGGTAGTCCAAAAGTTACTTTGATTTGTTAGCACCCACAGAGTTTAGAGATGTGTTGTTCAAGGTTACCTTATTGATTATTTCTGATGTAGGCCGAGTTGAGTGTTCGTTCTAACCGCCCATGGTTACATTATTATGAACCTCTCCCTTTTAGTGTGGAGAATTTATTGAAATTACATTACCCACACTTTCTAAATATTCTATAATAGTTTTTTTTATTCCTGGTAAATATGTTATAAAATCAACATTATTAGTCGACACTTTTTAGCACACGTGAATGTTTTAATAATGTGCAATAAGTGTGCTTTGAAGGTAAATTTGTTGAGAATAGAATTTTGATATAGATGATATTTCATTATGTACTACTACATGTTTAAACGATAAAAGCTTTTCAAATTTTATTTTTTATCAAATAAGTATTCTCCGGAATACTTAGTTCTTTATAACGCGACTTCTCCCATTTAACACTATTTCTACCGTTGTTAACCCTTTGAGGTGCGGTGGGATATATTATATCCCACCTAATTTTAATCCGATTCGAACCAGAAACTTTTAATTAAATTTTACTTTTTTAACTTTGACGGGAAAAAGTTGAAAAATTGCTTTTCCTTATTTTGAACTAAATTCTTTCCTAAATTCCGGTGAGAATTCAACGTTACAGGACCCTGAAGGTGCTTGCCCCTGAAAGGGTTAAATGACACGTTTTTAAAAACTTTCAATTTATAGTTACTTTATTTGTAATTTTTTTTTATTAAAAGAACCACTAATCATTTTTAATACTTTGGAGACTTATTAGCGTTAAAAATTACAAATAAAAGAAACATAAATCAAAACTTTAAAAGGTGTCATTTGGCACTGGTAGAAATAGTGTCAACAAATTATATAATAATGATTTATTTATTGTCCGATGTTATTTAATACAATTAAATATTTCCAATAAGTGGCATGAATTTGTGTAGCGCAAAAAATATCTTCTTAGTATAGTTGAACACTGAACTCTAGGAATAAGGGACCACACTATTTGTTAGATGTAACATAGTTTGTAATAACCAAGTTTAACATTTCATGTAACGAAACAAAAGAAATTTTTCTTATAAAATAGTTAGTAAAAGTTCAGATAAATATGAAAAATTGCAGAATGATTGCTTTGAAATGTGCAATTTTGCAAGCCTTAGATCAGCAAGAACAAATTAAATTGCAAGCATTTATTAGCTTGACATTTGTTTTAATAATTATTCAATTCCGAGTCTATAAGCAGCATGAAATTCTTTAAAAATAATTGTAGAAATCATACTTACAATTTATTATTCATTTAAATAGGGTTTAAAATTAAAAAAAAAATATTTTTTTTTAAATACTATTTGTTTTGTTGAAAAGTAGAACGACATTTAAGAGGAATGACTGCATATATGAAAATGATCGCTTTAAGATGTTTCCACCTATTTCATTACAAGTAGAACGTACTTGAATACATTTGTGTAGGACACTCATCAAACTCGTATAGAACACACTTGAATTAACATGATTAGTTAGCTGTATTATTTCGCGTGGCCACAGCCTAAATAACACACACACTCACGTAATGCTATTTGAATGTTATTAACGTGGAATCATATTATCTTTTTAAAAAATGACTATAACACGTATAACTTTTAAATTACACTTACTAGTGTTATGCTAGTAAGGTTGAAAAATATCCCATAATGTATGGTTATTCATTATTTTTTTAAAAAGAAAAATAATGTATTAAGTTCCTTTTTTCTCTCAAGTAGTGGTAATTTTGTTTAGTTGACTTACTTCTGAATGCCCAGTTCTGTTTCCGTGGTTAGACAAAATAGTTTTAACCATCTATTTTTAGGCTTTCATAAGTTAAAATTAAAGAAAAACATTATGACATACGAGTGATTAAAAAAAAAAGCTTGATTAATTTAGATGGTTAATTAATTCAACTTTAGCCAAACCGTGTTAGTGTTTCGTATTTTGGGCCTCCCTAAACTTTTCTCACGCCCCCCTCCCGCTTAATATGGATTTCACAGCACCTCAGATTTTAAATTATGTTGAATTTTTTCCCACTTTCTTTAAAAGTTCAAGATATCGATGTAGACAGGTTCAAGAATAAGTAATGAATTTATTTTAAGTCATTTATAAGAAGTCTTGAATTTCTTTAATTTAGTATGTTTGGCACTGAATATTTCGATTCTTTTATAACAATGCATATAGCTAATTTGCTTCCTGGAAAATTTAAAAATCTGTTAAGAGTACTGGATAGAGAATTCTTTCAATCCCTGCTTCCATTCTGTAGTCTCAGGACAGCATTTCTTGTAAAAAATAAAATTCGGAACTTGCGCACCCCGCCGGAACTGGCTTTCCTGCAGGCCACATCGTTACAGGTCAACGATCTGCTAGGTGTCCGGTAGTATGATTATTCCGTCCAACATTGACCTTCCTGGCACGATAGTCGAATTTCATTTTTCTTCTTGCGGTAACTAGTCTCTTTTTTCCCCATCCGAAGTGCCTTCATTTATGCTTTTACTGTATCGTCCTTATTAATTCTGCTTTTCAATGTCATTGAGCGTTTTATTATTTAACTCTATTTATGGGGTTGTCACATTGCTGACTTAATCGTCTTAGAATTTGCAGGTTTTGCTTTTGTTTTTTAAGGAAGTGGTAAGGTATATTAGAAGAAATTGTCACTGTCACGCTAGTTGCGTCCCAGTATTAGTTTCATTGATTATAATAAGACCCAGGATTCGGTGATACATATCAATGGATCCTGATATATATATTTGATATTTATTTTCAAAATATCATGATGTTTGATATTTTTATATTTGATGATAATTACAAAATATCATTGTCTGATATTTTCAGTCAAAACAAGTGTAAATGAATTTTCCAACTGTTATTGACTGTTGTTCTGTAGATAAAGAACTTTTGCTCAGTGACTTTTTTAGCCATATATCTCTTCCAAGCTTTACGTTTGAAGCTGAATATTTTAATGTAGAACCAATAATTATGTGAGGCAATATTTACTTAAAACAGCCATTGAAAGAAAAGCTATCTAATTTAGATAAGTTATTTATAACTAAATTAGAAAGAATTTTTTCTGGTTTAGTTCCGTTTAAACTGCACAACAGGTTAGGGAATGAAAAAGCAGGCAATCTTACATTTATGTTCAAAATTTTCAGTAAAAACAAATTATTTTGTATTTAAAATTTTGTTGCGTAAAGAAAAACAATTTTTTTTTTTTATATCCTATAGTTTGTTTTTTGTGAGGATAAAAAACCAAATAGTGTCTGTTTTTAAGTAGTTGATCTTCAATTTTGTTACGTAAGTTGGGGGGGGGGGGGGCATTTAGAATATTGTTTTATTAAGTTTTCATGCTAAGTGCAATATGTTTTAGTTTCCAATTTTTAAGTTTGAAAATATGTATAATCATCAATAAGTTGGCTAATATGAAAATATCGGATAGTATAAAAAATATAGGATATTTTGTATATTTCCGAAAATATATTTACAAACCCTGATAAGATCAGTATTGTGTCAATGCTGCATTCAATACTTCAAATAAAATAACAATGGTTAAATATTGATTTTACATTGGAAATATCGGCAATGAAACGCTAATATTGCAGAAATATTGACAGAATGTAAATACCTCTTCTTGGGGGCAATATTTCATGTCAATATTGCCCAAAATATAACAGCCGATCTAATCAATATTGGGTGAATATTGTTTTGTTTTTAGGGTGTAGTTAACTTCTGGGGAAAAAAAAGTTTTAAATATTGATTGTATAATTTAGTTATCGTTGCATTTGCATCGGATTTTTCCCTTTACATGCGTTATAAGATATTCCTTCGTGCTAAATTTCAAGGTTCTAGCTCAACCGGAAATACCCTATAATTTTTACTATCAAAGCACGAATTTGTCGCGGAGTAAATCGACATAGATTTCTAAGTTAATGATTTTCGGAATTTTTTCTTTACATGTGCTATAAGGCTTTGTGCCAAGTTTCAAGGTTCTAGATCAACCGGAAGTTTATTCTCAAAACCTATAGGGTACTACCGGTTGACCTAGGACCTTGGAATTTGGCACGAAGCGTAAGGTCTTATAGTACATGGTAAAGAAAAAAAAATCCCAAAATCATAAATTTATTATTTATTATAATATGATGAGTATTCCCGTTTATCGGAATTCATGAGTTTGTCAGATAATAAATCGACAGATTTATAAATTAATGATTTTCAGTTTTTTTCATTTATATATGCTATAAGACCTTTCTTCGTGCCAAATTTCAAGGTTCTGAGTCAACCGGAAGTACCCTATAGGTTTTGAGATTAAACCCTATCGGGTACTTTCGGATGACCTAGAACCTTGAAATTTGGCACTAAAGAAGGCTTTTATAGCACATGTAAAGGAAAAATAAATCTGAAAATCATTAATTTATAAATATATATTGATTTATTACGTAACAAACTCATGAAATTTTCATAATCGGCACTAACGCCAAATTTTAACGCGTTGTAACTGATTTTTTTGTAATGGTAACATAACGGGGTACTACTCACACTTATCCTGATTGCTTCCATATGTACAACATACAATGGCGTTATTTTAGCAATGCTTACAGCGAACGCATTCTTTCTGAGGCAAGGCAAATTTACAATAATGAAATAAACTTCTTCTGAAAAATGCATAACGACTTGTGTTTATGCACCATAATTTACGGTATAACAAATTTAATTATTAAAATATGTTTTTATTAGCATTTATTGTATTTTCTGTTTCTACATACTATTTCTTTATCCAAAATCATAGTATTTTCCTACAATTAAAAATGACTTATTTTTATTTGTATAAATGTAAACCTAAATTTTGATCTGCGTTAATTTTAGGGAGGGTTTCTCAACTTTTGTATGTTCAATAGACATATTTTTATATACCGAGTACATATAGTTTTTATGAATTATTGCATGTGAATTATACATTTATATTCGAATAACTTTTTACAAATCAACCATAAATTCCTTCATCATCAATAATGCTTAAATTTTTTTAATTATTTACAACTACCCAGTATTGGCCGATCACATCAAAATTTGGCCGAGTATCGGGTATATACCGATTACTCGGTACGGCTCTAAATGATATGATCGCTTTCTAAATCTCTTTTATAGTTAACAAAAAAAAAAAAAAAATAAAAAAAAAAAAAAAAATAAAAGTAATTTTTAAAGAAACAAGCTTTTATTAAATTAAATTAAAAGTAAAATAGAAATATGTATAATAATAATTTTGGGGCGAAAAAAATATTCTATCTGTAATCGGACGGGCCAATTTATCTCGGGATAATTATTTTTGACAAATTTTGTGTCGCCGAATTCATTGTGGATAACTAGTTAAGTGGTTGAAAAACTTTTTTTTAATCGTTAGTTACACTGAATTTTGCCATTAAATAGTTTGAGGCTATGAACAAAGTAAGTTATTTTTCTGACATGGCATAAATACATCAGTTCTTTCTTGTTTTCAGATTTCATCACTTTTTTGTTGTGGAAAATTTGACTATAAAGGCTATAATTTTTTTACAAAAAGTAAAGTACTCCGCTTTTATTATCGCGTAATAATTCGTTATTATTGAAAGGCAATTGCAATTTTTCCCCTTTAAATATTTCCCCCTTCTTTATCTTTAACATAACATCCCCCCCCCCCAAAAAAAAAAAAAAACTTTTTGATACAAAGTTAAATTTATTTGCGTTATATGCCACACAAAATTAAATTGTTTGGATTTTAGCTAGCATTTTGTTTACCGATTTAAGAAGTGCTTGAAGCGAAAGTGCTTCTAAGTGAAGCATTAAAGAAATGCCTTAAGCTATACACACGAGCGCATCTACTAGTGTCAGATAGTGCATAAATGAAGGAACGAGATATTTTAAAAGAGCCTTCCCATAGGATTAACATTAGCGAGCGGGTGTTTTTGCGTGAGTGAAGTAGCCTCTTAACCCCTTGGGGGCGAGCGATACGTGTACGTGACGCATAAGATGGTCAGAAACCTCGATTATTCCCACCAGTTATTTTTTAGTGTAAGCTTTGCCTTATTAAATAGAAGCATTTCTGCGATTCAATTAGCCGAAAATTTTTGTTTTAAAAAAGCGGTGGTAAAAGATTAAAAATTTCGTAAAGGACACTCGTTGCGAAGGGGTTAAGGGGCCGCTTCACCGAAACTCTTTGGTCGGTAAATCCCATGTTAACCTATGGGAAAACTTATAAGCTCGATTATTCATTACCTGGGTACAAGTATTGAAATTCCACCATCAGAAAGTAGACGTCAGATGCCGACGAGGTGTGTTTTTAAAAATTGTCTTATTAAATTTTAAGTAGTTTTAAGAAGATGAAAAATTTCAAAGTTTATAGGAAATTTTTAAATACTTACAATTTAAGGAGACAATTTGTAAAAACTCACTTCGTCGATACCGTCTACTTTCTAATGGTGAAAACCGTATTTCGATAATTATACTAAGTAAATGAGTAATCGCGCTTTTAAGTTTTTCCCCCATTGGTTAACGCGGGATTTAGTGATCGGAAAGTTTCAGTGTACAATCGTAAAAATTCCGCATCCCCATGCAACTTTTGAGCACCCTTCTGCGATAGCAGAAAAGTAAAGATACCAATTGATAAGGATTAATATTAATGTTTACTATTAACAGATATGCATGAATTAAGATTCGAGGATCGTTTACAAATTAAAATTTTAACCAACTTTAAATTTTTCAGTAGCAACAACACTCGATTCTGATTGAATATTTTTAATCTACGTTAAAATTTGTGCCTGTATACAAAATTCCAAGTCATTTAGACCAAACCTTTTGGAATTACAATTATTCAAAGTTTTGACTTTTTAATGTTAAATTACTTTTGCATATTTTTATTTACATTTTCTAAAATAATAATATATCGCACTATTTTTAAATATGAGCATTATTTAACCTTTTTAAGAACCCAGACACAAGTAACTTATTTTTGTAATTCCTATAATTTTGTGATATAATATTGAACTATTAAATCAATATTCGAAATAATTATGAATTATAACCTATAAATTTTTTTATTGCATTCGATTGACAAATTTTTCTTATACCCAGGTGTACAAAATTTTAGCTTTTCCCACTGAGTGTTTATTTAATTATCCTTAAAAAAAAAAATCATGATATGGGCTTAGGGTTTTTAAGTTGAACTAAATTTTTGCAAAGTACTTTGTGTGTATAAATTCTGTTGATCATGTACAGGGCTACACAAAGGAATTCATAAGTATTACTGACTATGGGAGTGAATTGCTGAAGGGTATTTTTAATTATGTTACGCATTTTTCTGTTGAACTATATTTAGTAGACTAAAATAAGTTTGTGGACTATAAATAAAATCATATACAGGGCTACGCATAGAACAAGATACTTTGTCGTTTATGGTTGGTAATTGCTGGAAGTGAGTTTTAAGTTGCCTTATGCGTTTTTTACCTGAATTAAATTGTAGTTTAATATGTGGTGTGTACAAAAGTCGTTATATAATATACAGGGCTATTTTAAAAAATTTTTTTTTAATTTTTTGAAAAAATTAATTGCCGAAAAATTGATAAAAGTGAGTTTTCTAACAACTAATTTTTATCATGCTTGATCCAAGTCTATAGACTATATACAAGGCTGCACAAAATAATTTGACTACGGAAGATAAATGCTAAAACTGGATTTTTAAATGTGTTATATGTTTCCTAAACTGTTTATTGCATATATTCTTTCACCTTATTTAAAGGTGAAGTTTCGTTACAGTTTTCTGGATGTGATGGGATGTGTTTCATAATCTATGCTTGCTAATCATTCTTGTTTAATGAGTTTTTAGGGGTTTTAATTAATATATCCGGTAATTAACAACGTATTCAAAATTTTATTATTTGTCGTGTGACACGGGGTATTCAGCTGTAAGTATACAAAATTTAAAGCCTCTACAGTTTCTGAGAACGGACTCTGTGACGGACGGACGGACAGACAGACAAAGAAGCAAGACGATTAGGGTTTCTTGAGATGAACGAAACCGTAAAAAAGGACATTAATGTTGGTTTTTGTGGTTACAAAAGGAAACTAATAATTACAAGGACGTCCGTGACGTCGGATGATGTCAGAAATTTGGGATGGCATGCTTTCAAAAAGGTTTATCAACGTAGTTTTGTCAATTTCATCCCAGACGTTTAATATTGATTCACGGAGCTCGTCTTTGCTTTCATATTTTTTGTTGTGGGCATAGATTTTGCGAACTAAAATTCCCCACAGGTTCTCCATAGGATTGCAATCTGGGGAACAAAGTGGCCAATTCAAAACATTAACCTTTTTTTTGCTTTAACCAATCACATGTACTGCGAGTGCGACTGCTATTTACTGAGGCATTGTCGTGTTGAAAAGTGAACTTTACTTTCCTTAATCACTGGAGATACGGGATAAGGTGGTCTTGCAATATCTGTTGGTACGCAGTACTATCCATTTTTGATGTTGTGAAGGCCAGCTGAAGCTCCCCAGTGAATGCTCCCCATACCATTAAGCTACCTCCTGTAAAGATTCTTCTAGAAAAGTACCTCTGTTCCTTTCTTAAATCTCGCCAGTAATATGCGAAAAATATCGCATATTACGAACATTGTTTTTTTTTTTTATGCTGGATATGTATACTTTTGCATTGGCAAGAAACCACATTTTCTGTATTTTATCCTATGCTATTAAATAAATATATGCATTCCCCCCCCCCCCCTCTGTATTGCTTCAATTACCGCTTACATTCATCTTTATGTCTTTCTCTTTTCACAAAAGTCAACAAATTTTCCAGAATTGTCAAATTCTAAGGGGTATGGTATATTTTTGCGTTGCAGTGTACTCGAATAATGAAATAGCACAATTACTCGAAATTGAGAACATAAAATTAAAGTTATCACGGGGGATTCAGGGTGGCAGAGCCCCCCTGAAGGAATGTATTCTTATTCTGAAAAAAAAAAAAAAAAAACAAGAATAAGTAGTTTGTCATACCATTCCATAAAATTGTGTTCAATGTGATACTTCTAAAATTTCCGGAAGCTTCGGTAAATCCTATATGCTTATAAATGTACATATAACTTAAAAAAAGATCATATTGTAGAATGTTAAATATTATGCAGATTATATTCAAAATTAGTGAGATTAATAAATAATGATTTGTAGAGCTGACGTCGAGGCCTATGATTTGTAGATTTACTAGTTTATTTGCTTTCCTGCTTCTTTAAAATTGTTTATTCAAAGTTTAGAAAAAAGGAATTAGACATAACACTTTTATTTAAACCTGTTTTATTTATCCTTGAACCTGGCATAGTTGAAAGTTCATGCAAAATAAGAAGCATTATTCAAATGTTGTAGTTACTGATTTTCATACCAACATTCTTTGCGCACTTTCTCTGACACGCCAACAACAACATTAGCTTTAAGTTCATTGTCAGTCAAACCTCCAGTGTTAAATCACTGGCCATGGAATTCATTCCTATTTTTCAAATTTCTCATCAGAAAATTTAATTTAATTCCTTTGTTCTGTATACTCTTCTTAGATTGTTTCTTTGCTTTTCATGTTAATATGTTGATAGTTTCCTTAGCAAGTTTTTAAAATATTAATTAGTAGGCATTATTCTCAATCGATTAGTACTGGTATTTATTTGTCTACGATTATGAATATTCGAAGGTGTCATTGCACAATTTTTAATTTTCATTTATTTTACCGTGGCTTCACGAAAATTGCAGAATAGTCTTCACTTAATATTTTAAAATCGGGAGAATGTTTCTCACTTGCACTTTAACTATGTGTAACAAAACAAGTTTGCTCACTAAACCGTAACATTAGTCTGAAGGTCCATGGTTACGAAGTGGTGGGTGGAAGATTTCGCGGTCAACCTAAGTTGATTTTATTATCATTATTTGTTTCTTTGAAAAATAAATAAATGAAATTAAACTACTTTCGGCTAACTGTGAAAGGGATTTTTTTTTTAAAATTTCATTTATCTTTATTTTGTTTGGGGGGAAAATAATTTTCGTTCCAGTCGAAAATGGTGGTCTTGTTTTTCTTTCTATTTTATTTGCAGAAGGAGAAAGAAAAAAGGCGATTGACCGCAAAATCTTCCGAGAATTACTAATTAATAATAATTGATATCCAGTCTAACATTAATTTCGTGAATAAATTTGCTACAAATAGCTGTTACTAATTTGTTGCAATTTGTTACAAAAAAAAAAAAAAAAACTTTAAATATATTTCTTTTATCTACATTTTATATATCAGGGCAGGGGTCAGGAAAAATTTGGGGCCTATTTAGGGCCTATTTAGGGCCCCTTAACAAAAATCCATTTAACAAAACCGGCCCCTTCACAAAATGAATTTTAATAAAACAGGCCTCTTCACAAAATTCCTCTTAATAAAATAAGTCTCTTCACAAAATTCCAATCCATAAAAACATATTCTTCATTAATTATTTTTATTTTGTTATATGTGTTTTAAAATGTGTAATTTGAAAACAAAACAAATTCACCAAAAAGGAACACTTTAGCAGAAGGACTTGAAGAAATTATTAAATGCTTCATTTGAATTTGAGTGGCGAAATTTCATCTTTCGTTATAAAATGTTATTTTTCACAAAAAATATGATAAATTTCACAAAAATAACTTTTCACAAAATGGGCCCCAAGAAAAACCCTGCATCAACCCCTGTATAGAGGAAAAGGTGTAAAAACGGGCACAGGTGTAAATATGGGCACCCCACCCTAAGTGGCTATGGGGGGGTGCTGAAGACTGGCGACCCGGACAGTAGATGAGGCACTTGTTGATATGTAATAATATGTATTAATACTCAAGGTGTGAAAATAAAGATCAGCAGGAAGGGAATTTTCAGGAGATGCTGGAATTAAGCATGCTACCTAATAATAAAGAAATATTTATAAATAATTAATATAGAAATGCCTCATGTGTGACTTCAGATCCGAAACAAGTTATTCTGTGTGGGTTTAAAAATTCTAATACAGCAACTGTATGATAATATGTTAACTACGCAATGGTAACTAACAATGATACACCTGAAAGAAAAAAAAAACTATTTTTGAAGAGGAAGGGCAGAATCTGGATAAATCACTGAGCTGGGATAAATACTGCTGGTAGAGTTTGTATAATTATTTTATACTTTAAGTAGTTCTGTAAATATATTCAGCTAAATAAGCGTACTCTTCATCGCCGTTTCAGAAATATGCTTTTCGAGTAACATAGCAGTTGTTTGTGAGAAAATGGCTGTTTCTAAAGAATTTTGAACTTTAATCTATTTTTATAAATAAAATGCAGTTATGCAGTGGGTAAAAGAAAGTTTCCACACGGAAGCACTAATTGCTAAAAAAATAGCATAATTTCTAAACCAATCGCTTCATACTTTCATTAACAATTCAGCAGGCCCCAGTGACTCGAATGCGGGCCCTTAAGATTAGAAATTAAGCTTGTTAAATAATTGCTTTTTAAAAAGTAATCAATACAGTAAAACGTGTTACGACAGGAGAAAAGCTCTGTTTAAGACAAGCAAGTACACTGTCTATTTAATTGCATTGTATTCTTTTATCCGGGGCCATTACTTTTTTCTCATTTGAAGGCATTATTCCGTTATATACAGGTTTCGTTTTGGCAGGTTTAACTGCATTTGCTTAAAATTTACATATTAATGTTTTAAAAAAATACAGAAAAAGATTAGTGTCTAAGGTCAAAAGTTCTGCTGTCGTACACATTTTCACCTGCGCGGGCCCTCTGAAGCTGAGAGGCGGGGGTGGAGCTTTCATTTCGCCAGCTTAGGTTAATATAATTGTATCCTTTCTGGTGATTTTTTAGTAGATAGAAATTTTTATCTACTTTTCTTAACACTGCGTAACAATATTAACATGTACAACTTTATGACTCTAGTTCTGACTTTTTACTCGTTAGATATCTTGACCACGTAAATTTTACGTAAAAGAAAGGTGCTAGTCTATATATTTGTTATTCCATTCACAAAAGAGCACTCGTGAATGACTGTTTAACCGCTTTGGAACTGGCGTCCCACACACAAATTTATTTTCGGTTGGTGTCACTTAAAAAAAAAAAAGATTACCTTTATTTATATATAATATTTATCTAATTAAATAAGGCAAATATTACTTTTCTTTATTACTGGTACGAAAAGCAACACATTCAAAAGGTGATCCCAAAGGGGTTAATAGAGCCGGACGCTGGTATTTGTACTGGCTCTATCTAGAGATGCAACGGATGTCAATTTGGCCGGACACCGGATATCCGGCATAAGTTGCAGCCGGATATCAGGTCATCCGGCTGCAGTATGTTTCGATCTGCCCTTTTTAAATTTTCATTTATTTTTAAAGAAATTAAACATGGGTTTAGATTAGGTAGCTATCACTATGTTATTTCCTTTTTTTATCTAATTTTTAAGTTTATTATTAACAATTATTTTTATGATAAATTCAGTTTTAGTACCAATATTAAAATTACATTATTTTAAATTTTTAGT